>BSQZ01000030.1:3350000-3360000 GCA_033239005.1 Lamellibrachia satsuma | reverse complement strand
TCCCTCGCTCCCTCCCTCCCTCCCTCTCTCTCTCACTCTCTGCCTCACTCTCTCTCCCGTCATTCTCTTTTTCCCCCTTTCTGTCTATCTTTCTCTCTCTCTCTCTCTCTCTCTCTCTCTCTCTCCCTCTCTCTCTCTCTCCCCCTCACTCTCTTTCTCTCCCTCCCTCTCTCCCGGCCTCCCTCCCTCTCTCCCGGCCTCCCTCCCTCCTTCCCTCCCTCCCCCTGTCTCTCTGTCTTTCTCTCCCCCCCCCACTCACTCGCGCGAGCGAACCTTTCTTTAACAAAAGGATGTTGACATCGATTTTTAACATTAAACACTTTCCTTTTCGGGAAATGATTTTCTACCCAAATGTCATATTCGAAAAAAATTATCGACAATATTAAAAAAATCCACTAATTCATTGTCGACAACATTTCCACAAAGTCCACCGCAAGTCTACCTTATACATCAGTTATACAGAACATTTAGTGTTGTTTCAAATCATTACTTTATCACTTACTTTGCCGTTTCATTTCTCACTTTTCTCATTTGGCATTAACACTTGTAATCTAGGTTACAAAGAAGAGAAGTGTAACAGACGTTCTACAGACAAACCTAGTATTGCAAATTATTTCGCAAGGGATGTTCGTAAATAGTTATCACACAGATCGGTTAAAAATGTAAAAAATGGGGTCATTTTAAAGAAACAACGATAATTTGCAATACTTCCTCTAGTCTATTTGTTTAGTGTTTGTGTGCACACGACTTATCAGCTGTTTTTTGTAATTTTTGATTTGTAATTAACATGGTTATGTTCATTACAGTGTTTGTACGGTGTTCCAATAGAGGATCTGCTCATTACGTTTTAGGTAGGGCCTAAGCTAGGGTAAGCTTGTCATATATCCTAGATATATATTTAAGCTATTCAAAGCTAAAAAATTCGTATTCTGGTATGTTACATTTTGAGATATTTGCGGTTTCGGGGGTAACAATTCGAACCACAATCCTGAAATATGTTGTTTTTGTTGCAACTAGCTCCAGTCTCCCCTAAGTACGTACGTACGTACGAAACTAAGTAAGTAAGGTGTTGATTCACTGAAAGGTAAAAAGGTATGTTCTTATATAGCGCGGTATCCGGTCCATAGGACTGCTCAAAGCGCTTTACACTTCACCCCCTGGCAGACCTGTTCATTCCAAGGCAATCTCAACTTCTTTGGGAAGTATTCAGCCACGCTGCAATTGCTGCGCGAAGGCTATTCGTTCACATATCCACCACTGTCTGTATTGCCAGGTACTCATTTATACAGCTGAGTGAACTGTGGCAACGTGAGGTGATCAAACTTGCCAAAGGTTCGAAGCGACCGCAGTGGGATTTGAAACCGGGTTCTCTCGATTGAGAGTCCGGCCTTCTAACCGGTATGCTATCGCGCCCCACGTGAAGCGGCGCATGTTAATAAAACGGGGATAGGGAATGATTCCGTCGCAGCCAGTATATATGATTTTACTAAACGGCAAAATGTTACCCGCGATTCTTTTAAATGGAGACCATTGTATCGGTTATTGGTGCTTCTCCGGTAAATTGTTACATATTTAATGGACCCCAACAACGGTTGTTGTAATAAAACTAAACACCATAACATGTGTTTTGTTGACACCACCGACAGTTATGCTTGCCGTCGTTGTCGTTGCCTATACTGCCATCATGGCCGCTTCCGACCAACTCGCACCAGACGGCATACAACGCGAGTGGCGCCACCAGACGGACTCCATCGACCGTTACCTGGCGGCGACTGTCGATCAGACGGACATCGCGCTCGTTGGCGAAATACGGGTACAGCACACTATAGGTTCCCATAGAAACCAATGTTAAAAGTCAGTTAGGCGCTTCCATTCTGTACAAAATAATTACGAATCCGTTTTAACATAAACAGTGAACTGTAATTGTTGTATTGTCTCCGACGTTCAGTAGCGTTTTTGTCAAATCTTACAATGTGGTCTTCGAGGAAATCAACATGGAAGACGTTCCCTATCAATTGTCGCCCAAACAAACCGGATTATGTATTCGTACACCAGGGATCCTTCCATCACTGACGCGTGCACGTGCTGCCAGCCAGCAATTGGGCACGTAATAAGTAAGTAAATACGGCCTTCTCCCTGGTCAATACTATTATTTCAGATATTGAAAAAAATACTTGAAAAAATGTAGTGGAACATTTTCCTATGACGTGAACTTGGGAGTAAATTAATGATTTGTCCTTGTACAGCGCACCAAGTCTGACGTGTTCGCCAGACTCGATGGTCTGCCGGCGTACACGAGGCGCCGTTTCGAGGACAATAGCAACATCGAGACGCCATTGATGCAGCTGCAGGTTTGTTGGACTTTTTCAATTGGTGGCACATTTCTAAAACGAGTTCGAATGATAACCTTTTTCTGCGACCAAGTCGCCACTGGTGTGTAAATGTGTGTCTCTAATGACATCACAACTCAAACACCGCAGGATTTCTCCAATGATTAGCAAGCCGTTCTCAAAATAATATCATAATTTGAAATGGGAAAAAAATATTTGCCATTTTGAAATGCTTTATGTGACGGTATATTGTATATGTATTTTGCTTTGTTTGTATTTTTCATTTTCTCTTTTGGAAATAAATGATTTGTATTGAATAATTTAGTTGACATATGCAGATGTCTAAATTCTTTTAATAAAGACATTTGAAGCAAAGTAGCAACGTGATTTTAGGACAAACATAGGAAGCTTACATTTACCTGTGGGTGACAGCGGATATTTTCAGAGAGCATATATATATATATATATATATATATATATATATTCCTATAATCGTCTAAATTCACCACACGAAAACTGTTTTTATCATTCAGGTGCCAGTAACCGCTTTGAACCGGGCCTGGCCCTCCAGACTAAGCCAATACGGTTTATTTCTAGCCATTATGCTTTGTTTTTGCTTATTCATGTTGGTAACTTCTTTGATGCCATCGATCCAAATCATCTTTGAACGTTTTAGTCTTCTTCCTTCAACCATTCCCTGCATTATCCCGTCTTCCTGTTATTTGTTCTGTTCACATGTCCACAGTAGTTCATTCTCTGCTTGACTGCCACCCCTTCTAAGCGGCATTCTAGGTTTACTTGACTGCCACCCCTTCTAAGCGGCATTCTAGGTTTACTTGACTGCCACCCCTTCTAAGCGGCATTCTAGGTTTACTTGACTGCCACCCCTTCTAAGTGGCATTCTAGGTTTACTTGACTGCCGCCCCTTCTAAGTGGCATTCTAGGTTTACTTGACTGCAGCCCCTTCTAAGTGGCATTCTAGGTTTACTTCACTGCCACCCCTTCTAAGCGGCATTCTAGGTTTACTTCACTGCCACCCCTTCTAAGTGGCATTCTAGGTTTACTTCACTGCCGCCCCTTCTAAGTGGCATTCTAGGTTTACTTCACTGCCACCCCTTCTAAGCGGCATTCTAGGTTTACTTGACTGCCACCCCTTCTAAGTGGCATTCTAGGTTTACTTGACTGCCGCCCCTTCTAAGCGGCATTCTAGGTTTACTTGACTGCCGCCCCTTCAAAGTGGCATTCTAGGTTTACTTGACTGCCGCCCCTTCTAAGTGGCATTCTAGGTTTACTTGACTGCCACCCCTTCTCAGTGGCATTCTAGGTTAACTTCACTGCCACCCCTTCTCAGTGGAATTCTAGGTTTACTTCACTGCCACCCCTTCTAAGCGGCATTCTAGGTTTACTTCACTGCCACCCCTTCTAAGCGGCATTCTAGGTTTACTTGACTGCCACCCCTTCTAAGTGGCATTCTACGTTTACTTCACTGCCACCCCTTCTAAGTGGCATTCTAGGTTTACTTGACTGCCACCCCTTCTAAGCGGCATTCTAGGTTTACTTGACTGCCACCCCTTCTAAGTGGCATTCTAGGTTTATTTCACTGCCACCCCTTCTAAGCGGCATTCTAGGTTTACTTCACTGCCACCCCTTCTAAGCGGCATTCTAGGTTTACTTGACTGCCACCCCTTCTAAGTGGCATTCTAGGTTTACTTCACTGCCACCCCTTCTAAGCGGCATTCTAGGTTTACTTGACTGCCACCCCTTCTAAGCGGCATTCTAGGTATACTTGACTGCCACCCCTTCTAAGCGGCATTCTAGGTTTAGTTGACTGCCACCCCTTCTAAGCGGCATTCTAGGTTTACTTGATTGCCACCCCTTCTAAGCGGCATTCTAGGTTTACTTGACTGCCGCCCCTTCTAAACAGCATTCTAGGTTTACTTGACTGCCACCCCTTCTAAGCAGCATTCTAGGTTTACTTGACTGCCGCCCCTTCTAAGTGGCATTCTAGGTTTACTTGACTGCCGCCCCTTCTAAACAGCATTCTAGGTTTACTTGACTGCCACCCCTTCTAAGCGGCATTCTAGGTTTACTTGACTGCCGCCCCTTCTAAGCGGTATTCTAGGTTTACTTGACTGCCACCCCTTCTAAGCAGCATTCTAGGTTTACTTCACTGCCACCCCTTCTAAGCGGAATTCTAGGTTTACTTGACTGCCACCCCTTCTAAACAGCATTCTAGGTTTACTTGACTGCCACCCCTTCTAAGCGGCATTCTAGGTTTACTTGACTGCCACCCCTTCTAAGCAGCATTCTAGGTTTACTTCACTGCCACCCCTTCTAAGCGGAATTCTAGGTTTACTTGACTGCCACCCCTTCTAAACAGCATTCTAGGTTTACTTGATTGCCACTCCTTCTAAGCAGCATTCTAGGTTTACTTGACTGCCACCCCTTCTAAGCGGCATTCTAGGTTTACTTGATTGCCACCCCTTCTAAGCAGCATTCTAGGTTTACTTGACTGCCACCCCTTCTAAGCGGCATTCTAGGTTTACTTCACTGCCACCCCTTCTAAGCGGCATTCTAGGTTTACTTGACTGCCACCCCTTCTAAGCAGCATTCTAGGTTTACTTGACTGCCACCCCTTCTAAGCGGCATTCTAGGTTTACTTGATTGCCACTCCTTCTAAGCAGCATTCTAGGTTTACTTGACTGCCACCCCTTCTAAGCGGCATTCTAGGTTTACTTGACTGCCACCCCTTCTAAGCAGCATTCTAGGTTTACTTGATTGCCACTCCTTCTAAGCGGCATTCTAGGTTTACTTCACTGCCACCCCTTCTAAGCGGCATTCTAGGTTTACTTGACTGCCACCCCTTCTAAGCAGCATTCTAGGTTTACTTGACTGCCACCCCTTCTAAGCGGCATTCTAGGTTTACTTGACTGCCACCCCTTCTAAGCAGCATTCTAGGTTTACTTGATTGCCACTCCTTCTAAGCGGCATTCTAGGTTTACTTGATTGCCACCCCTTCTAAGCGGCATTCTAGGTTTACTTGATTGCCACGCCTTCTAAGCGCCATTCTAGGTTTTCTTGATTGCCACCCCTTCTAAGCGCCATTCTAGGTTTACTTGACTGCCACCCCTTCTACGCGGCATTCTAGGTTTACTTGACTGCCACACCTTCCATGCGGCATTCTAGGATTACTTGACTGCCACCAATTCTCAGTGGCATTCTAGGTTTATTTGACTGCCACCCCTTCTAAGCGGCATTCTATGTTTACTTGACTGCCGCCCCTTCTAAGTGGCATTCTAGGTTTACTTGACTGCCACCCCTTCTAAGTGGCATTCTAGGTTTACTTGACTGCCGCCCCTTCTAAGTGGCATTCTAGGTTTACTTGACTGCCACCAATTCTCAGTGGCATTCTAGGTTTATTTGACTGCCACCCCTTCTAAGCGGCATTCTATGTTTACTTGATTACCACCCCTTCTAAGCGGCATTCTAGGTTTACTTGATTGCCACCCCTTCTAAGCGGCATTCTTGGTTTACTTGATTGCCATCCCTTCTAAGCGGCATTCTAGGTTTACTTGATTGACACCCCTTCTAAGCGGCATTCTTGGTTTGCTTGATTGCCACCCCTTCTAAGCGGCACTCTAGGTTTACTTGTTTGCCACCCCTTCTAAGCGGCATTGTAGGTTTACTGGTCTACAATATGCAATGGAAGTTCGTGATATACTAGATACGTTTTGTAAATCGACAGCAATTCAATATTTAATAACTGTTCCAAAAGTATAATTGCATATAGTATAATATAACTATAATATGTTGACACAGAGTTAGGCCGCCAGATAAACATGAGCTTGTCTTGTATTCCGCAGGATGTCGCCCGGGGGCTGCCAGTGTTGAGCCGATCCCTGGGAAAGATGGGGATAGCGACGTGGCGTCTGCGGAGCTTAGCGAAACAACTGAACGGCGTGCTGGCCGAGACTCGAGGGCGCCTCATGAACCTTCTCCCGCCGCGCAGCAACGCAACGGCAGAACACATCGCTTCAGCGCTCAACTGTAGCGATGTCGCAACGTGTACCAGCACGACGGGTGTTATCGGCAACGCGACCTCGCTCGACGAACAACGGACGACAGACCTTACGAACGCGTGGAAGCTTCTAACCTCACTGACGATGAACACGAACTACGCAGACAATGAGGCCGTCACGAAAGCCAAGTTGATGGCCGACTTTGCAACGCGAATGAATTTCAAAGGACTCGTCGACAACGCGATGGCAGCATACGAGGCGCTGATGGCTAATTTGCGCGAGATAACTGAGGAAAGAGTCCGGCGGTTGAAGGATAGCTTGGACGTGACAGAGGACAACGTCACGAAGTCGTTCCTGTGGCTGAACCAAACAGTCATGACAGTCCGGGACGTCGATCTTTCAATCGTTGACTATGAACACTACATCGACACATTCCAGCACTATTACAAATACACCTGTATAGTGCTCACGTCGGTTTTATTGCTACTCGTCGTAGGCAATTTTTTTGCGATTTTCCTGCCGTTTTGCAAGCAGAGGAAAGTGCAGTGGAAAGTGCAGTCGGGAGTGCAGCCGGAAGTGCCGCTCAAGAAGGATTTCCGTCGCCGCCAAGCCACGAATATCTTGACGTATGGTGCTGCTTGTACTAGGAGTTTGGGCTGTTTCTTCGCGCTGGCCTTGGTGGTGTTGTTTGCCTTCGGAAGCGCCACTTACATCGTCGTGTGTCGGCCGTGTATTACACGCGACGCGACCTTTGAGCGGTACGTCGACCTAACGAAGCAAGAGGCTAACGTCACGTACAACGTGACGCTCGCAGGTGTCCTGCGTCGTTGCCGGGACAACGAATCCGTCTATATGGCGTTCGACGTCGAACACAGCACACAGTTCAACTTGTCTGAGATCCTAAACCTTCGTGACGTGTACGAAGCGGTGGAACAGTTAGAATATGTATTCATAGGTTTTGACGACTTTCAAGTCTTTACGTCAACCGTATGGACAATAGGCAGAGCAATTGCCAAGGAATTTGAGTCAGTCGACTTTGTTGCGTACTTAAACACTTCGCGCTCGAACGTTACGAAAGTGTCGCTGACGCAGTACGCCAGTTTGTTGGACAACGTCTGCGCGGACATGCCGGATTTAGCTCTCGCGAATAAACTCTCGCGAGAGGCCAAGCACCTGCGAGACATGGAAGCTAAATATGTCCGAACGATGCAGCTCTACCACAGCATGCTGCGGAAGGCTGTGACGACGTCGCATCACGTTCTCAGGATCCCGTTGAGCAAGCTTATGTTCGAGATCATCTCGTCGCAGCGTGCTATAAACAAACACGGCGATGAAGTAGTGCGAAGTGCCATTGCAGACGTGAGCGCCGACGTGTTGCGTGCTGCCGAACGTTTCGTCGACAACGTTAACGGCTCCGTGCGTGACGACATTGGACGTTGTCGACCGCTGTACGACGCGTGGGTTGCCATGGTGACGAGCCCCTGCCTCAACCTGGTGGCGCCGTTCAATGTCGTCTGGGCGAGCTACGGCGTGTTCCTCTGTCTTTGTTTCCCAGCATTGAAGCTTGCCCAGTGTCTTGCTGCCATGTTATGAGATCACCACCTGATGGCGCTGAACGGGAACATCCCTTAACAAAATAAATTGTAGCATTTGTATAGAATATTTTGTAGAATTTGTTTTATAGAATATTTTACAGGATTTTTGTGGACATAATAGTTTGTAGCTTCTACAGTTTTCTATAGAACATTCTGCTAAGCTCTGTTGATTTCTATAAAAAATCTATACAAATCTATTGAATATTATAGTAGACATAAACTGTTTTATAGAATCTATAGTATTCTATGATTATATATATATATATATATATATATATATATATATATATATATATATATATATATATGTATTTATAATTATATCTTTTTGGTAGCGGACTTCATCGCTACCAAATAAAACGGAAACAATACTGTATTGGAGCCCGAAACTAATTTTAGCGGTAGTCAATAAGTTACACAAGCTTTATTTGTGGAAACAGCCGAAGAGAAAACTATAAGTTATAAGAGCAAAGTTTCGGGCGCCCTCTGGTGGAAGGTGTTCGTAAACACAGCATCTTATCCCTGTTATCCACCCTCAGAATTCAGTAGCAACAGGTTGTGACACATGACAAATATTCACAGTGTATGTGCATGCATGCTTTCTACGGCCTTTCGCCTCTTTGCACCAGTGACCCCGATCTACCAAGGGGCGATGTATTACAAACCACAAGGGCAGTGATTTATAGTTGTTTACTCTTATCAATTTCTACCTATCGGACAAAGATGGAAACAGTGGCCGAATTGAGTGTGAGCCACTCTCCAGAGGGCGTAACCGTGATCTCACCATTTATATATTAATACACTAACTTTGGTGGTTTCTGGACTACCAATTGGCGATGATAAAAAAATCACTTATAAATTCACTCATAACACACAATCGTGACTATTCTAGGAATTGTTTGGCATAATGGGTTAATTACTAAATTTCGATGATTTTAACAAAAGGGCGCTAGTTAAATCGACTGTGTGTAATACTGCAACTATCCAATCACTACGTTCACAGCAGTGTTGTCTTTGTGGCCCAACGGTTGTGAGCCACTGTCACTGACTGGCGAGTCACTGTCAATTACTGGTGAGTCACTGTCAATTACTGGTGAGTCACTGTCAATGATTTGTGAGTCACTGTCAATGTCTGGTGAGTCACTGTCAATGACTGGTGGGTCACTGTCAGTGACTGGTGGGTCACTGTCAATGACTGGTGATTCACTGTCAATGACTGGTGGGTCACTATCATTGACTGGTGGATCACTATCGTTGACTAGTGAGTCGCTGTCATTGATTGGTGAGTCACTGTCAATGACAGGTGAGTCACTATCAATGACTGGTGAGTCACTGTCATTGACTGGTGGGTCACTGTCATTGACTGGTGGGTCACTGTCGTTGACTGGTGAGTCGCTGTCATTGATTGGTGAGTCACTGTCAATGACATGGTCTGCAACGTACTTCTACGGCTTCGTCGTCGCGTTTTATCTCGGGCTGAGCTTCATCGTTGGTTTCCCGTTGACCACTTGCTGCTTATACATTAATTGTTGCTGCGGCTACTACTGTTGTTGCGATGACGATCGTGTGGAAGATATCCACGCACGTAGGCGCAACCTGTGTACCTTTGCTCTGGCCTTGTTGTCTGCGGGTGAGTCACTTTGAAAAGCAACACAAGACAAGCCAAACATTTCAATGTAATTTAAGAAGCTTATTAATTAAGCGCTTATTTCTCACTCTAAGAAATACCAGTATCGATTCCAATAAATTTTCGTCTTGCTGAACATAAGATATATGAATCTACTAGAATAAAACCTTCAGAGTAAATACAGACCATTAATTCGGTTTTCCATTTAAAACACCTAAGGGTTTTCCCGTGAGGCCAACGGTGATAGATTTAAAGTTAGAAGCATGCATTCATTGACAGTGACTCACCAGTCAATGACAGTGATTCACCTGTCATTGACAGTGACTCCCCAGTCAATGACAGCGAATCACCAATCAATGACAGTGATCCACCAGTCAATGACAGCGACTCACCAGTTATTGACAGTGAATCACCAGTCATAGATTTGTA
>BSQZ01000030.1:3017500-3345000 GCA_033239005.1 Lamellibrachia satsuma | reverse complement strand
AATAAGCGACTTTCGTAACTAAGGTCTCTTAATTCTGGAATCATCTTAGTTGCTCTTCGTTGTATTCTTTCTAGCTTATCTATGTCTTTTTTACGATATGGCCTCCATGCTTGAATACAATATTCCAAATGTGGTCTAACTATTGCTTTGTACAGGGGTACAATTAGATGTTTCTCCTTATACGTGATAGTTCTCCTAATTAGCCCTAGAATTTGATTTCCTCTCGAAGCAGCAATCCCACATTGCTCTGCAACTTTCATGTCAGCATTAAATGTTACTCCTAAATCCTTTTCTTGTGTGGTTCTACCTAGTACAGCATCCCCCATTTTATATTCCTCGTCCATATTTCCATGTCCTATGTGTATACATTTACACTTCCCAAAATTGAATAACATTTGCCATTTTTCTGACCATTTAACTAATTTTTCTAGATCATCCTGTAAACTTTGTTTATCTGTATCTTTAGTAACCTTTCTGAATACTTTTGTATCATCTGCAAATTTGAGTACTTTGCTAGATATGTCATCTTCTAGATCATTTATATATATTTAAAACAGTATAGGGCCTAATACTTATCAAAACAGATTTCCAGTTTGAAATCTTACCATCTACTATTACTCTCTGTCTTCTGTGTGTAAGCCACTTTTCTATCCAGTTGATTACATCATTGCCTATACCATGGGCTTTTAGTTTAAGTAACAATCTTTGATGTGGCACTTTATCGAAAGCTTTCTGAAAATCTAAGTAGACAACATCCACTGGTGACCCGTCATCTACCCAGTTTGTAATTTCTTCTAAAAAACATAAGAGATTGGTTAGACATGACCTTGCTTTTAGGAATCCGTGTTGAGATGTATTTATTAATTTATGTTTTATGAGGAATTCCACCATGTGGTCTCTAATTAATGTTTCGAGTAATTTACATACAACTGATGTTAAACTCACTGGTCTGTAATTTTCTGGCTTCTTCCTCGATCCCTTCTTAAACAGCGGCGTAATGTTTGCTTCTTTCCATTCTGAAGGAACTATTCCTTCTTCTAGTGACAAGTTAAATAAGTTTGCAAGTGGTATACTAATTTGATCAACAATTTCCTTTAGCAGTTTTGGTGGTATCCCATCAACTCCAGGTGATTTATTATCTTTCATCTTCTTAATTTTCTTTGCTATCAATTAAGGAGTTACAAATAACTGCCCTAAATGTTCTGATTTGTTGCCCTCAAATTTAGTCAATGGAACTGGAAGTGAGCTGATATCTTCTGTGGTAAAAACTGAGCTGAAATACTCATTCAGGACCTGTGCCATTTGGAACCCATCTGAAATTATGTTTTCACTGTTGTTTTCCAGTGGTCCGACCTTATCTCGAACTTTCTGTTTACTCCTTACATAAGCATAGAAACTCTTGCTGTCATTTTTTATATTACCTGCCAATTTTTGTTCAAAGGTTCTTTTAGATTTTCTAATTTCAGTTGTAGCTAGGTCAAGTGCCTCTTTGTAGTTTGTGTAGTCTTCTACATTTCCAGTGTGTTTATAGACCTCCCACTGCATCTGTTTGTGAGCAGTTTTTCTAATAGCTTCTTTGTTTTCTTAATGGAATAAATTTCTCAATAATGCCCTCAATCTCATATTTTAAACAAGTCCAGCATTCTGTTGCTGTCTTGTTCTTCAGCAAGTTATTCCAATCTATATTTGCTAGATATGTTCTCATCACTTTATATTTGCCTTTGTTGAAGTTCCTCCTCCATTGTTTTTTATATGTATTCCCTGTTTTTACTTTTATATTAAAATGGATTTGGTTATGGTTACTTGAACCCAAAGGTTCGTGTACTTTAACATTGTCAACTAATTCATTTTGAGAAGACAAAATTAAATCTAACACACTCCCACCTCTGGTTGGTTCCAAGACATGTTGAGTAAGGAAACAATCCTGTGTTAGAAGTAGAAACTGATGGTCGTGACCTCCAGCACTCTCTAATGATTCCCATTGTATATGGCCATGGTTAAAATCACCCATTATAACACATTCTCCCTTGCTCACCTCCCTTATCGCCTTTTGTAATTTTACATCTTCCTCTTGTCCTATGTTAGGACTACGATAAACTACTCCTATTGTTAATGTTGAGTTCCTGGTAACTATGTTACACCAAATTGCTTCCACACTATCTGCTTCACTTTTCAGTGTAATTTCATATGCTTGGATAGATTCTTTAATATACAAAATTACTCCACCTCCCCTTCTTTCTTGTCTATCCTTCTTAAACATTACATAGCCTGTCAGTGCTAATTCAGCATCTACTATATCTTCGTTTGCCCATGATTCTGTGATACCTATTACATGAGGATCAATATCTGCTACCATAGGCATAATGTCTAACTCACTTTTTTTATTTACTATGCTCCTGGCATTTAAGCATACACATTTAAGTTCATTGTCTGAAATTGTTGGTGAACAGTTCTTTGGATGTGTATTTGTAGTAGTACTCCTTTGAGTTTTCTCTGTCAGTTCCCCCTGAGAAGACGTTCCCTATCAATTGACGCCCAAACAAACCGGATTATGTTTTCGTATACCAGGGATCCTTCCATCACTGACGCATGCACGTGCTGCCAGCCAGCAATTGGGCACGTAATAAGTAAGTAAATACGCCCTTCTCCCTGTAATAATACTATTATTTCAGATTTAGAAAAAAAATCCTTGAAAATGTGTACTGGAACATTTTCCTATGACGTGAACTTGGGAGTAAATTAATGATTTGTCCTGATACAGCGCACCGAGTCTGACCTGTTCGCCAGACTCGATGGTCTGCCGGCGTACACGAGGCGCCGTTTCATTAGCAACATCGAGACGCCATCGATGCAGCTGCAGGTTTGTTGAACGTTTTCAATTGGTGGCAGATTTCTAAAACGGGCATTCTAGGTATACTTGACTGCCACCCCTTCTAAGCGGCATTCTAGGTATACTTGACTGCCACCCCTTCTAAGCGGCATTCTTGGTTTACTTAACAGCTACCCTTTCTAAGCGGCATTCTAGGTTTACTTAACTGCCATCCCTTCTAAGCGGCATTCTAGGTTTACTTAACTGCCATCAATTCTAAGCGGCATTCTAGGTTTACTTGACTGCCACCCCTTCTAAGCGGCATTCTATGTTTACTGGTCTACAATATGCAATGGAAGTTCGTGATTTGTAAATCGACAGCAATTCAATATTTAATAACTGTTCCAAAAGTATAATTGCATATATTATAATATAACTATAATATGTTGACATATATTTAGGCCGCTAGATAAACATGAGCTTGTCTTGTAATCCACAGGATGTCGCCCGGGAGCTGCCAGTGTTGAGCCGATCCCTGGAAGAGATGGGGATAGCGACGTGGCGTCTGCGGAGCTTAGCGAAACAACTGAACGGCGTGCTGGCCGAGACTCGATGGCGCCTGATGAACCTTCTCCCGCCGTGCAGCAACGCAACGACAGAACACATCGCTTCAGCGCTCAACTGTAGCGACGTGGCAACGGCAGCCGTCGGCAACGAGACCTCGCACGATGAACAACGAACGACAGACCTTACGAATGCGTGGAAGCTTCTAACCTCACTGACGATGAACACGAACTACGCAGACAATGAGGCCGTCACGAAAGCCAAGTTGATGACCGACTTGGCAACGCGAATGCATTTCAAAGGACTCGTCGACAACGCGATGGCAGCATACGAGGCGCTGATGGCTAATTTGCGCGAGATAACTGAGGAAAGAGTCCGGCGGTTGAAGGATAGCTTGGACGTGACAGAGGACAACGTCACGAAGTCGTTCCTGTGGCTGAACCAAATATTCATGACAGTCCGGGACGCCAATCTCTCAATCGTTGACTATGAACACTACATCGACACATTCCAGCACTATTACAAATACACCTGTATAGTGCTCACGTCGGTTTTATTGCTACTCGTCGTGGGCAATTTTTTTTGCGATTTTCCTGACGTTTTCCATGCAGTGGAAAGTGCAGCCGGAAGTGCAGTGGGAAGTGCCGCTCAAGAAAGATTTCCGTCGCCGCCAAGCCACGAATATCTTGAAGTATGGTGCAGCTTGTACTTACATCGTCGTGTGTCGGCCGTGTATTACACGCGACGCAACCTTGGAGCGGTACGTCGACCTAACGAAGCAAGAGGCTAACGTCACGTACGACGTGACGCTCGCGGGTGTCCTGCGTCATTGCCGGGACAACGAAACCGTCTACCTGGCGTTCAACGTCGAACACAGCACACTGTTCAACTTGTCTGAGATCCTAAACCTTCATGACGTGTACGAAGCTTTGGAACAGTTAGAAGATGTATTCATAGGATTTGACGACTTTCAAGTCTTTAGGTCAACCGTGTGGACAATAGTCAGAGCAATTGCCAAGGAATTTGAGTCAGTCGACTTTGTTGCGTACTTAAACACTTCGCGCTCGAACGTTACGAAAGTGTCGCTGACGCAGTACGCCAGTTTGTTGGACAACGTCTGCGCGGACATGCCGGATTTAGCTCTCGCGAATAAACTCTCGCGAGAGACCAAACACCTGTATGAGGCGCCGTAGCGGCCAAAAGGGTCGAGTCCTGCGCGAACCGTCGAGTTCTGTCTGCGAGAACCGTCGAGTCCTGCGCGAACTGTCGAGTCCTGCGCGAACTGTCGAGTCCTGCGCGAACCGTCGAGTCCTGCGCGAACCGTCGAGTTCTGTCTGCGAGAACCGTCGAGTCCTGCGCGAACCGTCGAGTCCTGCGCGAACCGTCGAGTTCTGTCTGCGAGAACCGTCGAGACCTGCGCGAACCGTCGAGTCCTGCGCGAATCGTCGAGTCCTGCGCGAACCGTCGAGTCCTGCGCGAACCGTCGAGTCCTGCGCGAACCGTCGAGTCCTGCGCGAACCGTCGAGACCTGCGCGAACCGTCGAGTCCTGCGAGAACTTTCGAGTCCTGCGCGAACGAGATACTCTGGTTACCACTGAAAATAGCGTTGCCGTTGTAGGATGTGAAGCGAACTAATGCCGCAAAAAGCATAATATAAAATAATATAATATATTACTCAGAGTAGAGTGAATGGAAAAAAATCCCATAAATGTGCTAAAAAAACTCAATTGATAGTGCAGACGACAATGCCACGAGACGGTCTGCTGAACACAACGAATTCAGTGCAACGTTTCGTGTGAGTTGTCGTGGCTTAGCGGTAGAGCGTTCGATTTATGTTTGGAGGGTGATGGGTTCAATCCGCGGTGTGTGTGAATTACGTTTTTTCTCGTTTAATGTTATTATTATTATTTTATCAATTATTATTATTTTATATACATTCGCTTTCGTTTAATTTCATATAATTATCACATGTTGTGCATTAGTACATGTCAAAAGAAATACACACACACATATATATATATATATATATATATATATATATATATATATATATATATATATATATATATATATATATATATATATACACACACACATGTCGTGCAGTAAAGTACATGTAAAACAAGTTAGAATAAATATATATGTGTGTGTATATATATATATATATATATATATATATATATATACATATATATATATATATATATTTTTTTTTAATATATATTTATTCTGCACGACATATGTATATTTATATATATATTTATTTCTTTTACATGTACTTTTAATGCACAACGTGATAATTATATGAAATTAAACGAAAGCGAATATTGGAGTAAATAAAATAATAATAATTGATAAAATAATAATAACATTAAACGAGAAACACGTAAATCAGACATACCGCTGATTGAACCCAGGTCCCTCCAAACATAAATCGAACGCTCTACCCAGTGGCGGATCAACCAAAAGGCACTATAGGCACGTGCCTAGGGCCCACGAAGGCAGGGGCCCACGAAAATAGCCGAGCATATTTTTGTAGACTGAATGTTCCCGAAAACCTGTTTTGGCATATCCTGATGTAGGCCTTACATATTTTTATGTTTTTACAGACATTATAGAGGTGTTAGTAAGGAGTGATCATTATTTATCGTGGAGCGAGTGAGGTGGAAGTATTGGCTGTATTTGAAATCCAACTCACCCCCAAATCCTGTGCACTAAAAACTGAACTATCCCTTCATTCCTGGGTTCCCCTCCTGATAAATTATGGCCGCTCCCTGTTTTCAGCTTTGCTTTCTGAAAAGTGCTCAGGAATTGACAGACTATTTTACAAGAAACCCACCATCACAGGACTTGGACAAGGATCTTCACAAATCGGCGAGATCGTACACGTCCAAGACAAAATACGTACAACGGAAATTCTTTGTTCGATGGCTTGCTAACGAGGAGAGTGTAACGATGGACTGGTTGGTGTATTCTCCATCAACTGGAAATGTGCATTGTTATGTATGTAAGCTATTCAGGAGCGGAAGTGATAGCTTTTCTCTTAATGGTTTCAATGACTGGGTAAAATGCGCACATAATCACGACACATGAGCGTAGCGATAGTCACATTGTAGATGTAAAGAAGGGGTTCGAAAATGCCAAAGCGCACCATGTTGATTCTGCGATCGCAAAGCAGCTGGAGAATGAGCAGCAATACTGGATCAAACTTCTCAAACGTATCGTTGCCGTTGTTACCTTCTTGGCAGAGAGATGACAGCCGTTCCGAGGCCACACCGAGTTGTTTGGGCAGAAGTACAATGGTAACTACTTAGGCTTGTTAGAGTTTCTCTCACAGTTCGTCCTTTTTCTGACCGAACATATTCGCCGATATGGAAATAAAGGAAGAGGTCAAGTATCATATCTCTCTTCAACAATATGTGAAGAATTCTTCAAGCTGTTATCGGACAGGGTGAAAGCGAAAATAATTGCTGAAATAAAGAAGGCGAAGTACTACTCTATCAGCATAGATTCCACACCTGATATAGCACATATCGATCAACTGAGCATCGTCATGCGATACGTTCGGATTGACGGAACACTTCCGGGCCTTCATAGACATTGAGAAACACGAGGGGAAATACTTGCTCGAAGCACTTTCCTAGACGAATGCAGAATAAAGCTTGAGGATTCCCGTGGACAAATGTATGACAATGCGAGAAATATGTTTGGAACTTATTCTGGAGCCCAGGCACGATTTCACCAGGTGAACCCTCTTGCTGAATGGGTATCATGCGCAGGGCATAGCCTACATTTAGTTGGGACCGCAGCGGCCGAATCCAGCACTGATGGGGTCAGGTTTTTCGCCATCGTTCAGCGACTTTACACATTCTTGACAGCCTCGCCACAGAGGTGGTCGGAACTATTAGAGAACCTACCGAAACAGTCTCCAGTGGTAAAGATCCTATCAGAAACACGATGGTCTGCTCAAGCAGATGCCGCGAAGGCGCTGGCATCAAACTACAAAGTACTACAAAACTCTGTTGACGCGATAGCTAGAAATTCTACCCAACCTCCACTTGTTGTGTTCGATCCAATGTCTTTGGTGAGCAAGCTCTCTGAATATCGTCCTGATGTGAATTGTGTGGAACAACATCCTGGACCGAGTTAACAAGGCATTGGAAGCTACAGGAATTGAGATCGGTTCAGTGTTTATGCATTACCGTGTCTTGCTGGAACACATCCATTCTTTGCGTGACTCAGAAAGGTTCGATCGATTCGAGAATGAAGCAAAGTCAGTTGCACCAGGACTTGATTAGGACGATGAAAACAAGCGAGCAAAGAAGAGAAAGTTGTTCCAACGAAACACCAGAAGAGGTAAAAGTGAGCGACTGTCGAGAGAACTTCCGAGTGAACACCTACCTAGTCATCATTGACAGATTACTCTCCGACATCAAGAAACACAAGGCCGCCTACACGAATGTCTATGAACGTTTCGGGGAGATTCGATCTCTCGCCGACAGCGATATCCCCTCGAAGTGCAAAGAGCTCACTCGGTATTACGATACTGATATTAAGCCTGATTTTGAGAAGGAATTCCGTCTCTTCACAAAATATGGAGACTTCGAGACAGGTGCCGAGATGATAACCTTTCTTCATGAAAATAAGCTGATTACCAGTTTCCCTAACTTTTACATTGCGCTACGGATATATCTGTAAATTTTCGGCTCCAGCTGCGAAGGCGAGCGATCTTTCTTTGTACTGAAACATCAAAGACTACCAGCGTTCCATGATGGGTCAATCGTGCTTGTCGGCACTGTTACTTTTAGCCATAGAGTCGGAAATGATGCGTTCACTCTTGGTTGATGACATTATTAGCTCGTTTGCCATCAAGGAAATACGCAAGGTAAAACTGTAGACTACGCATCGCTAAGCCTTAGGTGTGAGATGGTGTTAGTCGACTTCAACAATCGCTACCAGCCTACCGTACACCATAGTATCTGCGATCGGTAATTTGCAATTGTTGACTTTTAAAAGAACTGTTCGTGTATTATCTTTATTGATGATATAAATAGTGAAATGCTAACTTGAAAATCTTGTCGTGGGTTTACTTGGGGCCCACGAAAGTGCCGGATGCCTAGGGCCCACGAATGTCTTAATCCGCCACTGGCTCTACCGCTAAGCCACGATAGCTCACACGAAACGTTGCACTGAATTCATTGTGTTCTGCAGACAGTCTCGTGGCATTGTCGTTTTAACTATCGATTTATTTTTTTAGCACATTTATGGGATTTTTTCCATTCACTGTACTCTGGGTAATATATTATATTATATTATGCTTTTTGCGGCATTACTTCGCTGCACATCCGACAACGGCAACGCTATTTTCAGTGGTAACCAGAGTATCTCGTTCGCGCAGGACTCGAAAGTTCGCGCAGGACTCGACGGTTCGCGCAGAGTATCTCGTTCGCGCAGGACTCGACGGTTCGCGCAGGACTCGACGGTTCGCGCAGGACTCGACGGTTCGCGCAGGTCTCGACGGTTCGCGCAGGTCTCGACGGTTCGCGCAGGACTCGACGGTTCGCGCAGGACTCGACGGTTCTCGCAGACAGAACTCGACGGTTCGCGCAGGACTCGACAGTTCGCGCAGGACTCGACAGTTCGCGCAGGACTCGACGGTTCTCGCAGACAGAACTCGACGGTTCGCGCAGGACTCGACGGTTCGCGCAGGACTCGACCCTTTTGGCCGCTACGGCGCCTCATACACCTGCGAGACGTGGAAGCTAAATATGTCCGAACGATGCAGCTCTACCACAGCATGCTGCGGAAGGCTGTGACGACGTCGCATCACGTTCTCAGGATCCCGTTGAGCAAGCTTATGTTCGAGATCATCTCGTCGCAGCGTGCTATAAACAAACACGGCGACGAAGTAGTGCGAAGTGCCATTGCAGACGTGAGCGCCGACGTGTTGCGTGCTGCCGAACGTTTCGTCGACAACGTTAACGGCTCCGTGCGTGACGACATCGGACGTTGTCGACCGCTGTACGACGCGTGGGTTGCCATGGTGACGGTCCCCTGCCTCAACATGGTGGCGCCGTTCAACGTCGTCTGGGCGAGCTACGGCGTGTTCCTCTGTCTGTGTTTCCCAGCATTGAAGCTTGGCCAGTGTGTTGCTGGCATGCTATGAGATCACCACCAGATGGCGCTGAACGGGAACACCCCTTAACAAAACGTCCATTACACTCTGTGTAGAATTATATGTATTTCTATAGATTTGTATAGATTTCTGTAGAATTTTTTATATAATTCTATATATTGTTTTGCTACCGGACTTCATAGCTACCAAATAAAATGGAAACAATACTGTACTGGAGCCCGGTACTAGTTTTAACGGTGGTCAGTTACACAAGCTTTATTTGTGGAAAACAGAAAAAGCTATAAGTTATAAGGGCAAAGTTTGGGGCGCCATCTGTTGGAAGATCTTCACAAACACAGCATCTTACCCCTGTTGCAATACCACTCTGAATACCCTAGTAACAGTTCGGGACACACGACAAATATTCACATTGTACGGGCTCGCATGCGGGCGTACGTGCGTGTACGTGTGCACGTGCGTGTGTCATGTGATATTTCTGAAGCCAACACGACTTGATTGTACTGCTTCCTTCATATCGCATATTTTTCCGCACTTAAGCAATTGACATGTTGATTCGTGACCAATAAATTGCCAATAAATGAAATAGTTGCGTTGTTTATCCTCTATATATTAATAATTCACAAATAATTAACTTCTTAAATGTCAAATACTTTGATTTGATGAAATACCAAACTGTTACGTAGCAACTCATCTATAATATATTAATACACTAACTTTCATAGCAGTCTGACAGTATCTCTTCCCATGCACCAACGTCCACTCATCTCTGTTTATGTTCCTTCGCTTCCTTATACTAGTTGCCCCCGATCTACCAATTGGCTATGATAAAAATCACTTATAAATTCGCTCATAACGCGCAATCGTGAATATTCTAGGAACTGTTTGGCATAATGTGTTAATGACGGACCGATCCTAAATGTGGCCGACAAAAGCCACAGTTCAACAGTTCGCCTGCTGTGTCCGTCTTTGTCGAGCGGGTAGACATGAACAACGTAAGTAAATAACGTTAAATAACTAATGAGTGTTTTTTTGTCCAGTACGTGTACATCGGATATGTTGATAAAGTTAATGTTTTCTTTACTACTACATTAGATCTTTCATTTCATGGCAACGTACCAACATTTCTAAATCAATCACCGGGCTAAGCTGGAGTTGAGGGATATCTTCTTTGGGCGCGTTTTTTAAAGGTATGTGATTTTCACGAATTATGTGTGTTACTAGACACTTTTTCCAGGAATTCTTATAAACGTTATAATGGCGGCCTACTGGCAAATCAAATGTACTTTAACCCATGTTGCTCCATGGACGGGTGTAATCTAGTTGTAAAATTACACCGCTTGGTTTGACAGATCGACATAATTCGGAGCGACTTACCACCAGACTTACCACCAGACCACGCGGACTAGCTTAATCATAATATTGCATATAACCCAAAACAACTTAATTTGAATAACATATCATTTCATCGATTATCCCGAAACGAATGGATCAGATGTAATTGCTAGCATTTTACCCGTTCAACGTTCATGAATACAGCGGTACAGCGCTACAGCGGTACAGCCGTACAACGGTACAGTGGTACAGCCGTACAGCGGTACAGCGGTACAGCTGCACAGCCGTAGAGCGATACAGCGGTAAAGCGGTACAGCCGTACGGCGGTACAGCGGTACAGCGGTACAGCGGTACAGCGGTACAGCCGTACAGCGGTACAGCGGTACAGCCGTACAGCCGTACAGCGGTACAGCGGTACAGCGGTACAGCCGTACAGCGGTACAGCGGTAAAACGGTACAGCCGTACAGCGGTACAGCGGTACAGCCGTACAGCGGTACAGTGATACAGCCGTACAGCGGTACAGCCGTACAGCTGTACAGCGGTACAGCGGTACAGCCGTAGAGCGATACAGCCGTACAGCGATAAAGCGGTACAGCCGTGCAGTGGTACAGCGGTACATCCGTGCAGCGGTACAGCGGTACAGCCGTACAGCGGTACAGCGGTACAGCGGTACAGCCGTACAGCGATACAGCGGTACAGCGGTACAGCCGTAGAGCGGTACAGCCGTAGAGCGATACAGCGGTATAAAGGTACAGCGGCACAGCCGTACAGCGGTACAGCCGTACAGCCGTACAGCGGTACAGCGGTACAGCGGTACAGCGGTACAGCCGTACAGCGGTACAGCGGTACAGCGGTACAGCCGGACTGCGGTACAGCCGTACATCCGTACAACTGTACAACCGTACACCCGTACAACTTTACAACCGTATATTCGTACAACTTTACAACCGTACACTCGTACAACTGTACACTCGTACAACTGTACACTCATACACCCGTACAACTGTTCAACCACACACCCGTGCAACCGGCACCTATATAACCGTATACCAGTACACCCGTACATCTGTGCAGTCGTACACCCGTGCAATCGTACAACCGTACACCCGTACAACCGACACCAGTATACACGTAAAACCGTACAGCCGTACAGCTGTACAACAGTACAACCATACACCCGTACAGCCGTACAGCCGTACAAACGTGATACTAATTCATTACCAGTTCCATATGCTAAATTTCAGTGGGGGGGGGCTAAATCGGACTATTTAGGGCAGATAATTGTAACTCCTGAAATGTAGCTAAGAAAATTAACGCAATGAAGAATAATAAATCACCGGGAGAGGATGGAATTCCTCCAAAACTACTAATGGAAACAGTAGAACAAATCAGTTTACCGCTTGCAAGAGTGTTTAACTTATCATTGAAAGAGGGAGTTGTTCCTTTTGAATGGAAAGAAGCAAACATCATACCATTATTTATAAAGGGTTCGAGAAATAAGTCAGAAAATTACAGACCAGTGAGTTTAACATCAGTGATTTGTAAATTATTAGAAAGGTTAATTGAAGACCATATGGTGGACTTCCTTGTTAGGCATAAATTATTAAATCCATCTCAATATGGATTCCTAAAAGCGAGGTCATGCTTAACAAATATGTTATGTGTTTTGGAAGAAATTACTAAATGGATAGATGAGGGATCGCCAGTAGATATTATATACTTAGTTTTTCAGAGAGTTTTCGACAAAGTACCACATGAAAGATTACTACCTAAATTAAAAGCCCATGGTATCGGGGATGGCATAAACGACTGGATAGAAAAATGGCTGACAGAAGACAGCGTGTAGGACCTTTATTATTGTTAATATACATCAATTACTTGGACGACAACATAACAAGCAATGTACTGACATTTGCGGATTACACAAAAGTGTTTAGAAAGCTAACAGTGATGGTGATAAACAACATTTACAAAACGATCTAGACAAATTAGTTAAATGGTCTGAAAAATGGCAGATGTTATTCAGTTTTGGGAAATGTAAATGTCTACACACCAAACAAGGGAATTGGATGTAAACAATAAATTGAGAGATAGTGTTCTAAGTACTACCGTAAAAGAAAAGGACTTTGTGCTGATATGAAAGTTTCATAGCAGTGTGGTATTGCAGCTTCAAAGGGTAAACAAATGATTGGGTTGATTAGGAGAAATATAGCATACAAGGAAAAAAGCCGATTATAAAGCAATAGTTAGGCCTTAGAATACTGTATACAAGTTTGGAACAAATTATCGTCATATTGTGTAACTGCCAGCAGCGTGAATATGTTTAAAAACAAGGTTGACACATCTCTCAAGAAGGCGGGTTACGCAAAGATAAAACAAGTGTTGACTCTCGATAAGCCAATGACTTCCTTGTCTACTTGCCATCTGGGCTTTTGCCTTGGATGATAATCTTCTTAAATCTTGTTAAACCGTACACCTGTAAAATCGTACAATCGTACAACCGTACAACAATACAGCCTTACAGTCGTACAGCCGTACAACTGTACAGCCGTGCAGTCGTGCAGCTGATCATCATTGTGTCCAGGCTCTTGACCGCCCGCTCTACAAACGACAGTTGTGGTTAGTAAACTCTACTGGACCATCTCCCCAGTTGGACCATCCTCCCAGTTGGACCATCCTCCCAGTTGGACCATCCTCCCAGTTGGACCATCCTCCCAGTTGGACCATCCTCCCAGTTGAACCATCCTCCCAGTTGGACCATCCTCCCACTTGGACCATCCTCCCAGTTGGACAATCCTCCCAGTTGGACAATCCTCCCAGTTGGACCATCCTCCCAGTTGGACAATCCTCCCAGTTGGACCATCCTCCCAGTTGGACAATCCTCAAAGTTGGGCCATCCTCCCAGTTGGATCATCCTCCCAGTTGGACCATCCTCCCACTTGGACCATCCTCCCAGTTGGACCATCCTCCCAGTTGGACAATCCTCCAAGTTCAGCTGTTTACATCGGTTGAGGTCGACCCAGTCCCCTTAATGGAGGCACACATGTTCATTCAGACACTCTGCTACCCTCACCCCGTGGACCGCAATCACCCACCGACAGTGTTCATTCAGACTCTCTGCTACCGTCACCCCATGGACCGCAATCACCCACCGACAGTGTTCATTCAGACGCTCTGCTACCCTCACCCCGTGGACCGCAATCACCCGCCGACAGTGTTCATTCAGACGCTCTGCTACCCTCACCCCGTGGACCGCAATCACCCACCGACAGTGTTCATTCAGACGCTCTGCTACCCTCACCCCGTGGACCGCAATCACCCACCGACAGTGATCATTCAGACACTCTGCTACCCTCACCCCGTGGACCGCAATCACCCACCGACAGTGTTCATTCAGACACTTTGCTACCCTCACCTCCGTGGACCTCAATCACCCGCCGACAGTGTTCATACAGACACTCTGCTACCCTCACCTCGTGGACCGCAATCACCCGCCGACAGTGTTCATTCAGACGCTCTGCTACCCTCACCTCCGTGGACCTCAATCACCCGCCGACAGTGTTCATACAGACACTCTGCTACCCTCACCCCGTGGACCGCAATCACCCGCCGACAGTGCGCCCTTTTAATGAGCCATCTTCAATTCATTTAGCGAATAACGAATGTTTGAAGCAATGAAATTGCTTGTTTGACACTTATTACGTCACCCAAGTCCAAAATTGTGTTCCGGCCTACGAGGGCGCATTCGAATTTGTGTAATTTTTATCAAAATAAGGCTTGACTACACGATTTATTTCTTTAACGCGCGTAGAATGTACTATTATTTTATTTGAAACTGCTCATGTGATTTTTACGTACTAGTGTGTTACTTGGCTTTCGACCATGCCAGGCCTCAGTGATTTTCCACCGGCGGTTACTTCGATTCTTTCATAAATAGTTACAATAAAATTACTTGCGTTTTCCATGTCCTGTTAAGTTATAGCTGGTTTTGGATATCTACTTCACATCGCATGTAAAATTTAAGTACGTGTTCTTTGAAATAACGTCTACAAACTGATAAGTAGCGTATTTACTTATGGAGGTTATTCTATCCGTATTTACTTATGGAGGCCATTCTATCTGTATTTACTTATGGAGGTCATTCTATCCGTATTTACTTATGGAGGCCATTCTATCTGTATTTACTTATGGAGGCCATTCTATCTGTACTTACTTATGGAGGTCATTCTATCCGTATTTATTTACGGAGGCCATTCTATTTGTATTTACTTACGGAGGCCATTCTATCCGTATTTACTTACGGAGGCCATTCTATCCGTATTTACTTACGGAGGCCATTCTATCCGTATTTACTTACGGACGCCATTCTATCCGTATTTACTTACTGAGGCCATTCTATCCGTATTTACTTATGGAGGCCATTCTATCCGTATTTACTTATGGAGGTCATTCTATCCGTATTTACTTATGGAGGCCATCCTATCCGTATTTACTTATGGAGGCCATTCTATCCGCATTTACTTATGGAGGCCACTCTATCCGTATTTACTTATGGAGGTCATTCTATCCGTATTTACTTATGGAGGCCATTCTATCCGTATTTACTTATGGAGGCCATTCTATCCGCATTTACTTATGGAGGCCATTCTATCCGTATTTACTTATGGAGGCCATTATATCCGTATTTACGTAGGCTTAAGCGTATCTCGGCGGGAAACGTATGTAGAACATGCGACTGGCAAGTTCAGCTGACGTCAGTACTTTAAGTTATATTACGGAACTAATTATATGTAGAGTGAAACACTTGTTGCTGAAACTGCCTAATGTGTGCAGTCCGCTTGAAACAAGCACGTACATTTGTCAAAGTGTTTGTCAAAGAAACAATTGACTTTCGTCCTTAGATCGGGTAATTTGCAAAAGTGTGAATAGCTCTATATCATAATTTATTGTGTATTTTATGCGGACTACCAATTATCTATAGAACTGACTTTAGTCATTATATATGGTAAGACTCAAAATAATGGATATTCAAAACGGTAAACACGCTATATGGGCTCAAGATTCATAATGGGCTTTACTTTCATCCTCTCGCCGATCACATGACAAAGTTAAGAAATTTCACCAAGGGCGAAATTCATGAGTTTTCTGCGTTTACATTTTTACTACAAAAAAAATTTATACAAAATTAGATAAATTAATAGTTTGTCTGACGATTTCACAAACAAACTACATACAAAAGTTGCACAAACGAGCTAGCATGTCGTAGTGGATACTAGAGCTAGCATGTCGCAGTGGACACTAGGTAGGTTTGAATATTCGCTAAATTAATTGGAAATGAGACGAGCAAAACAATCCAGTTGATTAAGCATCTTTAAGTTAATGTTGTGACGTGTCGATACCCTCACGTTCCTGTGCCACTCTCCCGACATTCCTTGCCCGCTAAAGAGGAACACTGCGCCGCAAAAAGTAAATGACTATGTCGGCACGCTGGCGTCACTCGAGTTAAATCAGTTCGTTCTTGCGACGAACCTCATTAAACGACCTCCCGCGTTGCATGTGACGTGATAGAGCGTCAGTTGTTTTCCTCTCGTCTACTGTCGTGTGTATATATAACACGCATATTGAAAATGTGAAAGCGGTTTTACTTAGGTCTATAGTTATAATGGCCACTGCTGTGTATACCTATTGTCTCACTAGGTGTTGCGGAAGATTTTACATCGACTATTATTAAAGTAAAGTGGCATGATTACTTTGCACGCACGCAAGCATGCACACACACACGCACGCACACTCGCCCATTCATTATGTGCGCTAGACAATGCGAGGCGTGACTGTCAACTTTCGCCGGGAGCTGCTGAAATGTCTCGACGAGTGCAACGCCTGTCGGTCGCCAATACGATGCTACATATTAAATCCGTTTTATTTTATGTGACTTGGGTCAATAAAATCGATGTTTACAGTTGGTTAAAATACTACGTACAAACTAAAAAAAAGTTTTCTCTTATTTGTTGAGTTAGCTTAAGAGGCCAATTTGATTGGTTACCCGTGCAGACTCAGTGTAATCAACCACATTGGTTACCCATGCAGACTCATTGTAATCAACCACATTGGTTACCCGTGCAGACTCAGTGTAATCAACCACATTGGTTATCCGTGCAGACTCAGTGTAATCAACCGCATTGGTTACCCGTGCAGACTCAGTGTAATCAACCACATTGGTTACCCGTGCAGACCCAGTGTAATCAACCACATTGGTTACCCGTACATACTCAGTGTAATCAACCACATTGGTTACCCGTGCAGACCCAGTGTAATCAACCACATTGGTTACCCGTGCAGGCCCAGTGTAATCAACCACATTGGTTACCCGTGCAGACTCAGTGTAATCAACCACATTGGTTACCCGTACAGACCCAGTGTAATCAACCACATTGGTTACCCGTGCAGACCCAGTGTAATCAACCACATTGTTACCCGTGCAGACCCAGTGTAATCAACCACATTGGTTACCCGTGCAGGCCCAGTGTAATCAACCACATTGGTTACCCGTGCAGACTCAGTGTAATCAACCACATTGGTTACCCGTACAGACCCAGTGTAATCAACCACATTGGTTACCCGTGCAGACCCAGTGTAATCAACCA
The DNA here is from genome assembly GCA_033239005.1 of Lamellibrachia satsuma. Classification (NCBI taxonomy): domain Eukaryota; kingdom Metazoa; phylum Annelida; class Polychaeta; order Sabellida; family Siboglinidae; genus Lamellibrachia; species Lamellibrachia satsuma. Next base: position 3,327,514 of record BSQZ01000030.1, on the reverse strand, counting down.
CATTGGTTACCCGTACAGACTCAGTATAATCAACCACATTGGTTACCCGTACAGACTCAGTGTAATCAACCACATTGGTTACCCGTACAGACTCAGTGTAATCAACCACATTGGTTACCCGTACAGACTCAGTGTAATCAACCACATTGGTTACCTGTGCAGACTCAGTGTAATCAACCACATTGGTTACCCGTGCAGACTCAGTGTATTCAACCACATTCGTCACAAAGGAGAAAGTATACTTTGATTCCTGGCTTTCTTGTGTGCAAGGCCAATTTGTGATTACGATTGTGTCGCCGGAATTGGGGATATCCTGCTCACACTGTCTGGCACGCATAATTTTGTTGTTCTTTGTCATTCGACACGGTGCATATTGCCCGATCAATCGGACGATTATTCGTTCGTGTAAACCGGCCTTCACTATCCTTCACTGCTCCGAGAACTGAGAGCTGAGAACTGAGAGCTGAGAACTGAGAGCCCTTACTATTGATAAACACATAACGCAGTGCGGCTTGATAACAATACAGACTCATCGATTAAGAGGAAAACCAGATAGAATTGTATAAAATATTGAATGGTTATGGAAATATTGATATGAATATTTTCTTCAAATTTAAGGAACGTAGTAGAACTAGATGCCTCGAAGTAGAGTCAGTAAAAGAGCAGTGTACATTGGATATGAGAAAGAACCCATTCTCGCAGAGGGCAAACACTTACGGGAATAAACTATCCGCGACAGTGTAAAAGTCAGAGGTGCCAATATGCTTAAAACATAATTGCCATATTTTCTATATCGTATCAGGGCGGAGCGAACATAGATAACATCGCCGGACTCTCGATAAGACAGTGGTAGCTTTGTTCACACATCTGGTACTAGACGCTTTGGGCGGCAGTCTTTGATAATTTTATTACATCGACTGACATGACGACATGTCATGACAACATGCTGACACCTGACGACTGCATGACAACATCTCATGACATGATGTGTCGCGAACGTATACGTGCCGTCTGCTTTGTGCATTCTGAAGTAATCACGATATTAGATGCTTGACGATGAAATGACACCGTCGACCCGTATGTGCTGCTGAGACGATCAATATCCGGCACCTAGGCAGGACTTCTACTGTTACATAACACACGTCCTGCTAATTAGTGATACGGGCCGCTCCCAGGTGAGACCAACATAACGTGTAGGCGCGCGTGCGGGCGTGCGTGTGGTGTGCGTGTGTATGTGTGTGTGCGTGCGTGCACGCGCACAGACAGACAACACACTCGGAGTACTGGATGATCTTCCGATAATTTTGGTAAAGAAAACATTCAACATTATGTGTTCTGAAGTAGCTCTCGTTAAGATGGCCATTTACATGAATTTCGAATTCTACAATCACCTTATGTTGACCTTCTTGTGAACCTATGGCCTGGATAAGATACGTTAATGCAAGTAAACTCTCAGAATCTTGGCCATAGCTATAAGCTAGCAATTTCTTTAAATGTGTTTTTAGTAAACCGGTTAAATCTATTTTAAACCTTCTGGTGAAAAGTGACATAGTCTGTTTAGTTGCGCGCTCTGCGCCGCAATGTGACATGGTCTGTTTAGTTGCGCGCTCTGAGCCGCAGTGTGACATGGTCTGTTTAGTTGCGCGCTCTGAACCGCAATGTGACATGGTCTGTTTAGTTGCGCGCTCTGAGCCGCAGTGTGACATGGTCTGTTTAGTTGCGCGCTCTGAGCCGCAATATGACATGGTCTGTTTAGTTGCGCGCTCTGAGCCGCAGTGTGACATGGTCTGTTTAGTTGCGCGCTCTGAACCGCAATGTGACATGGTCTGTTTAGTTGCGCGCTCTGAGCCGCAGTGTGACATGGTCTGTTTAGTTGCGCGCTCTGAGCCGCAATATGACATGGTCTGTTTAGTTGCGCGCTCTGAGCCGCTATATGACATGGTATGGTTAGTTGCGCGCTCTGAGCCGCAATGTGACATGGTCTGTTTAGTTGCGCGCTCTGAGCTGCAATGTGACATGGTCTGTTTAGTTGCGCGCTCTGAGCCGCAGTGTGACATGGTCTGTTTAGTTGCGCGCTCTGAACCGCAATGTGACATGGTCTGTTTAGTTGCGCGCTCTGAGCCGCAGTGTGACATGGTCTGTTTAGTTGCGCGCTCTGAGCCGCAATATGACATGGTCTGTTTAGTTGCGCGCTCTGAGCCGCTATATGACATGGTATGGTTAGTTGCGCGCTCTGAGCCGCAATGTGACATGGTCTGTTTAGTTGCGCGCTCTGAGCCGCAATGTGACATGATATGTTTAGTTGCGCGCTCTGAACCGCAATGTGACATGGTCTGTTTAGTTGCGCGCTCTGAGCTGCAATGTGACATGGTCTGTTTAGTTGCGCGCTTTGAGCCGCAGTGTGACATGGTCTGTTTAGTTGCGCGCTCTGAGCCGCATTATGACATGGTCTGTTTAGTTGCGCGCTCTGAGCCGCAATATGACATGGTCTGTTTAGTTGTGCGCTCTGAGCCGAAATGTGCAGATGTTCGTGAACCAGCAAAAGGCTGGATCGGTTCAGCGCAGAGCCAGTAAACTACGTACACCTGTCGGAGTCGACGAGGCTGCCTTAGACGTCGTTATCGTTCACTGTAGCGGATGGAGCAATTTAATTACAGCACATAACATCGATTGCTCGAGGATTGGTCCAGTCGTAGCGAAACCCTTGGGTGTTTGATCTGGCGATTTGTGCGATTTTTGGCAAAACCCGTTTAACACCAGTATAGGCCATACTATTAACGGTCTGGTCATTTTCTTCGTAACATTATACATATTATGCATGGTATAAACTATTATAGTATAACATAATATAGATCGCCCAAACATATTTTAGTGAACTGCATTTTTATATAATTTGACCGTTATGTGTTTAATTAGAATGTTTCGACCCGAATGTCGTCTTTACATTGCCCGTTGAACGGTCGATATTTACAAATATATACCGGTCAAATTATTTGTTTAAATTGTGGTTCAGTAAAACACATTTGGGCAGCGAATACATTAGAAATTATATTTAGTTCATACAATAATATAATTATTATATTAACACGATTTTACGATGAAAACTATCAGGCTTTGTACTTTGAATGCTGCGAAGATTAATACGTGAAGATTAATACGACGATGACTAAAATACGTTTGTAACTGTAATCGTTACAAGTACAATGGTTTATGTTGACAATGGTTTATGTTGACAATGTATCACACACCAGTCTTTTCTGTGAATGTTATCTTGTTTATTGTTATCTGCGAGAGTTACACCTATAAGTGTTCATATCGCATGCTTTTATAAGTAAGCTAAAAGTGCACGCTGATCTCTTCGTGTTAAAGGGAATGGCACATTCGAATCTTTGCATATTCTAGTGGAATTTGGATGGAATGTTATAATCATACTGTCTTAGGTGATAGTCATTTATTATAATTGTTGTAGCAGATCACCCTGGGGTTGTTGTAGGGCTCCTCGGGCGTAATCAGATGGTCATACGTCACTGAACAGACTGGTCAGATCACCCTGGGGTTGTTGTAGGGCTCCTCGGGCGTAATCAGATGGTCATATGTCACTGAACAGACTGGTCAGATTATCCTGGGGTTGTTGTAGGGCTCCTCGGGCGTAATCAAATGGGCATACGTCACTGAACAGACTGGTCAGATTACCCTGGGGTTGTTGTAGGGCTCCTCGGGCGTAATCAGATGGTCATACGTCACTGAACAGACTGGTCAGATCACCCTGGGGTTGTTGTAGGGCTCCTCGGGCGTAATCAGATGGTCATATGTCACTGAACAGACTGGTCAGATTACCCTGGGGTTGTTGTAGGGCTCCTCGGGCATAATCAAATGGGCATACGTCACATAACTGACTGGTCAGATTACCCTGGGGTTGTTGTAGGGCTCCTCGGGCGTAATCAAATGGGCATACGTCACATAACTGACTGGTCAGATTACCCTGGGGTTGTTGTAGGGCTCCTCGGGCATAATCAACTGGACATACGTCACAGAACTGACTGGTCAGATGATTCAGGCTGACGTCATACGAGTTGACACTGGACAATGGGAACTGACAATGTGAGTTTTACTGAGTGGTAACGGTTCTTTAGCGCTGTTGTTCTAACCGTATATATATATATATATATATATATATATATATATATATATATATATATATATATATATATATATATATATATATATATATATATATATTTTATTTTCAGGATTTTTATTACAGTTATTAAATGTATTTCACGTATAGCAAATCGTTTGACTCCCCCCGACTATGATGTAAGTGGAGCACCATTGGTAATACAGTCGGCGAACTGAGAGAGTCACGCGGGCGGACGTAAGCCGACACCAGGCAGTGCAAAGTTCGGCCGAGATAAGTGATGTCAGCTGTAGCGGCGGGCGGACTGACAGGTCGAGGCGGCAGTGAACGAGCGGCGTCCGCGCAGCGCCGACGGATAAATAATATGTCATCGTCGTAGAGACATCTGCGCGTTTTAGCTAATGAACTGGCCATTGTTGTTGCGTCCATCTGCGAGGTTGTACGTGCGCTCTCCAGCCGTCGGTGTTTATGGGCGTTGGTTGCGTCCATCTGCGAGGTTGTACGTGCGCTCTCCAGCCGTCGGTGTTTATGGACGTTGGTTGCGCAGGAAACGGTGGGAAACGACTCCGGTTGGAGCGCAGTGGTAGGTCGAGACGCGAGCTACAGGCGCGGGCGGCTGTTGCATGCACTGATAGCTGCGGCGAGAGTGAGGGAGAGACAGATAGAGTCATACTTAGGGAGATCGTTTACGCCTGTACCAGGAATATAGCCGTCTAGCAATGAACATGGCGCTGCTTTTTACGACGTTCTGCTTTGTGTTCGCGTCGGTTGTCTTCTCCGGAGGAGAGGGAAAGAACCCAGGAGAGTCGACGGCAGCGACCCAGGAACCGATCGGGAATATATCGTTCAGCGCAACGCCCGCTTTGTCGGATGATGGCGACGGCGTTCTCCCGACACTGGGAGTGGGGGAGGCCGTGGGTGATCCCGGGGCGATGGGTGGTAACCCGGACGTTGTTTCGACGTCGCCCTCCCCGATGTCGTCGCCCACTGACGCCCGTACAACGACACCCGTTAATGTAGCGTCTGTCGTCGACGCCCGTACAACGACACCCGTTAATGTAGCGTCTGTCGTCGACGCCGTCACAACCGTCACTGCCTCTGTCAGCGTTGACATTGACAGCAATGATGATATGTCAACAAATAGTGCCACCGACGCGAGTAGTACAGTGACACCCGGTAGCGACTCGACAACATATACAGATACAACACAACATGTTAATGACGAAACACCGATTAATGCTGCTACATCTCCAGCCTCAATGGTCCAGACAAAGGTCAAGGTGAACACCATGACTACACCGACAGCAGACGACACGACACAGACGTACGACGACAAAGCAGATGGCGCGACAGTGCAGACGTCAGCATTGGTGACGAACATCGACGAACCTGTCGCAACGGAATCTGTCGCTCTGGATGACACGGACAAAGACGCACGGACACGGATACGGGAGCACCTAGGTGGCGCTTTGATGCCGGTCTACGATATGACGTCATTCTTCCTGGAGCGGATCGTTCAGCCACACTACGTCACGCAGGTAGACATACTTATTGACATCCATTAAATAACGAGTCGTGCACGGCACCACGCATGTGGAAGAATAATTGTTATACGTCAGTATAATTGATAAAAATCAATACCAACGTCAGCGTGTTCCTCGTACAATGACAATGTCTACTGCCGTCCGTCGTGCAGTGACAATGTTTATTGCCGTCCGTCGTGCAATGACAATGTTTATTGCGGTCCGTCGTGCAATGACGTCGTGATTTAAAAAAAACATTATTTTGTTCGTTTTATTGCATCATAAACTTTCAGTGATGTTAAGTGCACAATTCGCAGCGCATTCGTATTGTTTAGGTCTGCTTGACACAACTAACCGATATTTCAACCGACAAAGCATCTTTTTTATAAATAGTATAATAAATATCATGAATCATTATAGTTAGAGTTATATATATTTCCGTAAACACTCATCCAATAACAGTACGTATGCATGCATTTTTTATCAGCACAACGCAACGCATGGTTGAAGGCAATAAAGGTGCTACTATGTGATAACGTACATTGCCATTGGCTTTACTTTTGGCATATATTGTGTGTATGCATGAGTGCAATTTGACTGAATAATGTACATAATTATACGGTATAATATATTAACCATAAAGGTGGCTCTCATGCTAGAGACATAGCCTTTTTCTCAATGATAACATCCTTGACTATTATTTATGCTAATACTATTCTCTATTTGCATGCTGTACTCTATACTAGTCAGATATAGAGAATAGTATTACCATAATAATAGTCAAAGGTATTGACATTAAGAAAAAGGCTATGTCTCTATGTGTGCTGTTCTCTATAGTACTAGTCAGATAAACCTCTGGTCTGTCTTGTCGTGTAACAGACGATGAACTCGTGACATCTCGCGTGACATCTCGCGTGACATCTCGGGTCGACAAAGGTAGGACATTAAATCAAGTTAATTTCACGGTGTATTGGCGTCCTCAGCTCAACATCAACTTGACGGACGTTGACGGCGGACTGCAGCAAGCGGCCGATGGAAGGTTGTCGACGTGGATCGTCTACTTCATCGGCTTCGTCGTGTGCGCTTCAGCTGGTGTCGTCCTCAGCATCGTCACGCCGTGCGTCGGATTGTGCATCGCCTGCTGTCGGTGTGCCGGTCATTGCGGGAGCAAGATCGACCCCTCGGACGGGAGACGGGCGAAGTGTCAACGGATCGGCTGCGGCCTGGCACTGCTGGTCATCACGGCCGCCTTAGTCGTGGCCGTCGTCAGCGTGTTCGCCCTTAACGAACGGCTCCGGCAGCAGCTTCGAGCTGAGGACACCAGCTCCTTCGACGATGTCTCTCGAAGTATCGGCGACGTCGAGTCGTATCTCAACGGCACGACGGCAGAGATCCAGGCCGAGGTCATAGACCGCTGCTCCGATCACATCGACGGCTTGACCGCGCAGGCTGCACGACTCCCCGATAGGTGGGCACATTGCACTAATAATGTTAATTTTGTCCGTCAGGCAATTGCACCTCGGATGCAATATTACGACTCGGTGCACATTCATTGTTGTTTTGTCACTGACCTTCAGTAGTATTTTTTTTATCCTGCAATTTTTTTTCTCGATAAAATCAACACGGAAGACGCTCCACGTCATTTGTCGCCCAAACAAACCAGATTCCGTCTTCGTACACCAGGGACCATTCCGTCACTGACGCGTACACCAGGGACCCTTCCGTCACTGACGCGTTCACGCTGCCCGTCAGCAGCTTGCAATTTAACCTGTCCGTACTGCCCACTTGAAAGGGGACCGTGTCAGCATCACTGGCATTTTATTCGCATGACATGAACCAATAAGTTAATCAATGTTCTGTCCCTAGGTTCATAGAGGCGCTTGACAACGCGACTGGCGTCCAGACGGCGCTGTCCGAGCTGCGCCAAGTCAACGACGGTCTGCAGAAGTTCACCAGTGACGTAGCGGTGGCCGACAAGGAAGTAACTAACCTGCAGAATCAGACGAAGCAGCTGCAGACGCGGTTGTTCGCTGTAAAAGCTGAGCTGATCCACGACCTCGCCAACTGCAGTACCAAAGCTTGCAACACAACAAGAGACCGCGTGCTTCGTTTGAACGTCTCGAGTAATTTCTCAGAGACATCCCTGCATGGATTACTGATGCTGTTGGAGAATGCGAGTCTGGAGGGCGTGTATGACGTCACACATATAGCCGTGGGCGAGATCGAAGGGATCAGAACGAGTGTAAACGCCAGCATTGCCCCGTACCTCGCCGAGTACCGTAACAAGGCTGACAACGTCCGGGCCCTACTGAGGACGGCGGTGCACAACATGACGACTTACGTGGACAAGTTGAAGCTGACGGACGCGACCAAGGTCGTGCACCACGCCAAGGACCTCGTCCAGTGGCCGGCACACATCGTCTACTGGTAGGACTCGGTTCTCTACGTCCAACAACCCTTGTCCTAACAGTGTACTAGCAATGACCCCTTGTCCTTCCTAACAGTGTACTAGCAATCACCCCTTGTCCTGACCGTGTACTAGCAATCACCCCTTGTCGTGACAGTGTACTAACAATCACCCCTTGTCCCAACAGTGTACCAGCAATCACCCCTTGTCCCAACAGTGTACTAGCAATTACCCCTTGTCCTGACAGTGTACTAACAATCACCCCTTGTCCCAACAGTGTACTAGCAATCACCCCTTGTCCCAACAGTGTACCAGCAATCACCTCTTGTCCTAACAGTGTACTAACAATCACCCCTTGTCCTAACAGTGTACTAGCAATCACCCCTTGACATTGTACTAACAACCACTCCTTCTCGTAGCAGTGTACTCACAACCACCCATTGTCCTAGCAGTGCACTAACAGTCATTCCTTGTCCTAGCAGTGTATTAAAAAGCACCCCTTGTCCTAGCAGTGTATTAAAAACCACCCCTTGTCCTAGCAGGGCACTAACAACCACGGTCCACTCCTTTTCCTGGCAGTGTACGTGCGTGTGTGAGTTCACACGTGCGTGCGTGCGTGCGTGCGTGCGTGCATTTATGTTTGTATTAGTATAATTATGTGTGTATGTATATACGCACGCGCGCACACACACACACACACGCACGCACGCGCGCCCGCACGCACGCACGCACACATAATTACATATGCAAGCCCGAGCAGAGTACTAAGCGCACACCCACGCATTCTGACATCCTGCCACAACTTGATAGTTTAGGCGCCATCACAATTAGTTATTCTACGATATTGTTAAGAAACGGTTTAACTACGATATATATATATATATATATATATATATATATATATACATACATACATACATACATACATACATACATACATACATACATACATACATACATACATATAGACACACACACACGACTTAAGGTGCTACGTTAATCACGCTGACGGCCTCCGTCCTTGGTATGTACACTATATAATATATACACATGTTTTAGCCTATTGACATGTTCGTCGTTCGTTTGCCTTAGCACTCAGGCTCATAAAACTGTTCTCACAAGTGGATTAGAACTGTTCTCACAAGTGGATTAGAACTGAGATAGAGAAAATAGGCGCCAGTTAATAAATGACTCACGAACGGGAGTTTGGTCACGTGAACACATCCGGCGATTGTTCGACAGTCGAGCTCTGACTCACGATGATTACACAGAGGAGATTACAGTTTAAATTGGACAGCAACTGTTCCGTCTTGTCATAAACGTGTTCCGTCTTGTACTCGTGAATATGACTGTAGAAATATTTACGATAATGATATCATCGGTGAAGGTCGCCGGGAACACCAAAAACAATCGGCAAATCGAGACTTGGCTGCTTGAGCCACCTTCGACGTGTATCACAGTGTCGTCGTCAAGAAGCCATTTTAAGTTTTATTTAGACGTTGACGAAACCACATTTTTCATTCCAAAGCATACACAACGTTCTGGGCTCAGAGCCGTCCTGATATGTTATAGCATATCATATTTATAAGTATATAGCATGCGCCAAATGGAACTAATCATAGCATCAAAACACAATAAGATATACACAGTTACATTAACTAAACATCTCAGACCAGACACATTACCACACCAAACACATGACCACACCAGACACATTACCACACCAGACACATTACCACACTAGACACATTACCACACCAGACACATTACCACACCAGAATGGTGGAATTCCCACTGAGTCGATCTTCAAAAATGTAAACAAAATCGTATGTAAACCAACCCCACGCTGATGGTCTCCGTTGTTGACATCATTGTTGTGGTCTAATTGTAATTACCATAGGAATCTCTCTCCCCCCCTCTCTCTCTCTCTCTCTCTCCCTCACTCTCTCTCTCTCTCTCCCTCTCTCTCCCCCCTCTCTCTCTCTCTCTCTCTCCCTCCCTCTCTCTCTCTCTCTCTCTCTCTCTCTCTCTCTCTCTCTCTCTCTCTCTCTCTCTCTCTCTCTCTCTCTCTCTCTCTCCTCTCTCTCTCTCTCTCTCTCTCTCTCTCTCTCTCTCTCTCTCTCTCTCTCTCTCTCTCTCTCTCTCTCTCTCTCTCTCTCTCTCTCTCTCTCTCTCTCTCTCTCTCCCTCACTCTCTCTCCCCCTCTCTCTTTATGTCTCTCTCATTCTCCCTCCCTCCCTCCCTCCCTCCCTCCCTCCCTCCCTCCCTCCCTCCCTCCCTCCCTCCCTCCCCTCCCCTCCCTTCATCATTACTGTTATTGACCTCTGTGGCCTTGGGTGTCGGCAGCTGTCTGGCGTCCCTCGCGCTCGTGGTTTGCATCATCGTCTTGTGCAACATCATCGGCGTGCTGTACGGCACCTTCAGTCGTCGAGCGACCCTCACGTCAGACGGTCCGTGTGACACCGACCGATCGGTCGGGGCCAACTGGCTCCTGGCCGGGGTCGGCTTCACCTTCACCTTCTACTTGCTCCTGACGCTGGCAACAATGACGCTCTTCCTTGGTGGGGGCCTCACGCACACGGAGGTCTGCAGGTAAGGGATTTGATCATCTTCAAGTGTATAGACCTCTGTCCGTGGTCGGCCAAATGGCTGGACAGACGTAGATAGGATTACTATCAAGCCGCGGATGATTGTAAGAGAAGTCATGGTTCAAAATATGTGGTTTGTTTACTGCAATTCAATTCAAGTTTATGGCAACTATTTACAATAATTATAAGTACAGAACAAATCAGAGTGAAATCCTATACAATAACATAAAGAGACCAAGACGGGAAGAACATTGTACTATGTTATGCTCCCTATATATATATATATATATATATATATATATATATATATATATATATATATATATATATATATATATATATATATATATATATATTGATATATCTTAGTAATAAACACAAAAACAGCGTGCAGGTGTAGAACACTAATCATGACCGTGAAACATGTTATATATTAACATCATTATGTAATTAATATAAATTGTTTTAATATACATGTGTAGTACATTATTGAATAGCTAGTAGATGTTAGTATTGTGTTAAAATAATGCCAAATTGACTCTTGTAGAACGTAGGCATATGTCTAAGGTTGTCATAGATACAAAAAATATGTATTTGAGAATAATATTATTGTCTTTATATTGTATTGTAAATGTGAACATCTTGATTAAATGTAAACACACTGTCAACAATGGACGATAGAAGACCACTTGTATTTATGCATAAACATTTGTATTTAGTTTAAATATATTATACTCAATGTAATACAGTGTAATACACAATGTAATACATAGTGTAATACACAGTGTAATATACAATGTAATACACAGTGCAATACACGGTGTAACATACAGTGTAATACACAGTGTAATACACAGTATAATACACAGTGCAATATACAGTGTAATACACGGTGTAATACACAGTGTAATACACAGTGTAATACACAGTGTACTACACAGTGACCAAGAATGATCTAATTAATGCTATTTTGGCTTTGTTGAGAATGTCAACACCTTTTGAGATTTTACATTTAACTTGTTTGATATGTTCAGCCCGTTATTTAATCCACATATGTTTAGCCCGTTATTTAATCCACATATGTTCAGCCCGTTATTTAATCCACATATGTTCAGCCCGTTGTTTAATCCACATATGTTCAGTCCGTTATTTAATCCACATGTTCATCAGTTAATATAGAAAAAACCAACATAATATAGAAAACAGTATATTTGAGACATTAGCGACATAATTGATATAATATAACTTCATCATTAGCAAACAGTAGGATAATCACGTCCACTCTTAGTTAGAGTGATCCTATGGCATGTGTGAATATACAGTGAAACCTGTCCATAGCGGACACCATCGGGGCTATACATCATGTCCGTTTTGAACAGGTGTCCGTTATGGAGAATTTTATTAAGTGGACACTCACTATGTAGTGCCATTATAATTTGAAATGTCATTAATCACACAGCGTTACTGCATTCCAATGTATGGAAACCAGGTGGCGTGTGGCGCCCGTGATCCTTCCCATGTCATCACCATATCTTTGACCCCTCTACGAACAAATGATTAATCCGCCGAGTGACGTAATTGAAACAAACGAATTGTACACGGTCCACTGCTGTCAGGTGGATAGTAACATTGACGAATTTCTTAGTCTTTTTAATTTAACAAGAACAAGATTTAGCAAGATTGCCATGCAAGGTAAAGGCCCAGATGGCAAGTAGACAAGGAAGCCATTGGATTGCCATGCAAGGTAAAGGCCCAGATGGCAAGTAGACAAGGAAGCCATTGGATTGCCATGCAAGGTAAAGGCCCAGATGGCAAGTAGACAAGGAAGCCATTGGATTGTCGAGAATCAACAATTTTTCATCTATGTGTAACCAGCCCTCCTGAGATATGTGTCAACACAACAAACATATTCACGCTATTTGGCAGATACTGTTCTACGTACATGTGTACAAGAAAAGGACTTAGGAGTAAAAATAAGTTATGATATGAAAGATTCAGAGCAGTTTGGTATTGCAGCTTCAAAGGGTAATCAAATTCTTGGTTTGATTAGGAGAAATATAACACACAAGAAATATAAAGCAGTAGCTACCCAATCTGTAGATAATCTGTTCTATTCATTTATTGTCCTCTGTGAGAACGAGTACTTCCTGATATACAATCTTCACTGATCCTTTACTAATGTTACCTCATGTCCTCTAGTTGTGTTATCTTTCTTGAGTGAGAAAAAAATATTTATAACAAGATTTCATTCAATATCATAAAAACTTAAATTTTATCTCCTTTTAACCTCCTGGTATCTAGGGTTGTTAAACCACATTCGCTTAGGCGTTCTTCATGGCTAAGGTCTCTCAGTTCTGGAATAGTTTAATTATATAATAGTTGCTCTCCTCTGTATTCGATCATGCATATCTATATCCTTCTTATGATATGGTCTCCAAGCTTGTTTACAGTATTCTAAATGAGGTCTAACTATTGCTTTATACAGAGGTATAATTACCTTTTTTGTACAGAGCAACGGTAAACAAAACATTGGTAATATTGTTGCCTAGTTAATGAGGCGCTCCATGACAATGATCTAAAACAAATAATTCCGCCCAGAAGCATGACATTACCGACCAATGGAGTGCGTGCGTGCGTGCGTGCGTGCGTGCGTGCATGTGTGCGTGCGTTCGTGCGTGCGTTCAGTCGAGCCCGGTGTTGTTTCCTCTTGTCTGAAGCAGTGACCGTCTTTGTCGGCTGCAGACATCTCGTCAACTACGACAACAGCCGTCAGTCGGCGGAAGTTGTCCGGTTCCTCGAGACTTCGGTTCTCCAGTCACTGGGCGTCCGGCCGAACGCTGTCAACGCGACGTCCGTCTACGACCGGTGTCGACGCAACGAGTCGTTCTACGCGGCCGCCGCCCTCGAGACGACGCCCGGCTTCAACATCTCCCAGCTCATCGACTTGCAGACGGTGCGGCAACTCGCCGACGACGTCAAAGACGTTTCGCTTATCGTGCCGACAATCGCCCTGTTACCACCCGTACCGGAGACGTTGCTGCGAACGCCGCAGTACATCTCCGAGACCTGCGACCAACTCAGCGCTGACATTATTACAGAGGATCTGGTCCAGTTGTCAGACTACGTGGAGGCTTTGGCTAATTCACCCGACCTCGGAGAAAACATAACGGCCAACGCCAACAAGCTGCGAGATATCGCCGACAAGGTGACAGCGATCCGGAACACGACCGGACGTCTCGTCACCGTACTACGGACAGCTGACGGATTCATAAATACATCGATGAATATCTTCGGAAAGTTGAACAAATCGCTGGAAGCAATGAACACCCAGGGAAATGCCAGTGCGTTAGCGTTTATCAATCTCACGGCCGATGCAGTCTACGTCGACATCCAGGTACGTTAGATTTCTTCCCATTTGTCATTATGAAGTTACGCGGGACGAACTCTCGTTTACCAAGTGCATAACGTGTCCAAGTATGCTTTCGATGCAAGGCCCGATTTTTTTATCAGTAGGGTTCCCGAAGTGGAGCCTCCGTTGTATGCTAAGGGCTCCTCGGCAAACATACAACATACACACAAACCCGGGGGGGGGCTCAGCTAGAAGGCGGAAATGGGGGGCTTGAGATGAGAAAGTTTGGGAACCCCTGTAATTATTTTTGGGTCACCGCTAACGACCTGCCGACATATCTATAGTTAGCAGTTGACAAGTTTTAAGGTGTCATACCTGTCTTCAACTGCAGCTGAGCAGAACTTCTATTTAACACACATTTTCAAAGTATGAATACCGAAATTTACGATTTCATATCTTAGTCAACTTTCTTCGAAATCGGCTCGGGCCCTCGGCGTGTCTTCCTCCTTGTCACGAAAACGTGTCAACGTAAAGTGTGTACGGGAGGAAGCGAGATAGGGTGAGTATGGGTGTGTCAGGGTGAGTATGGGTGTGTCAGGGTGAGTATGGGAGTGTCAGGGTGACTATGGGAGTGTCAGAGTGACTATGGAAGTGTCAGGGTGACTATGGGAGTGTCAGGGTGAGTATGGGAGTGCCAGGGTGAGTATGGGAGTGTCAGGGTGAGTATGGGAGTGCCAGGGTGAGTATGGGAGTGTCAGGGTGAGTATGGGAGTGTCAGGGTGAGTATGGGAGTGCCATGGTGAGTATGGGAGTGCCAGGGTGACTATGGGAGTGTCAGGGTGAGTATGGGAGTGCCAGTGTGAGTATGGGAGTGCCAGGGTGAGTATGGGAGTGTCAGGGTGAGTATGGGAGTGTCAGGGTGAGTATGGGAGTGCCAGGGTGACTATGGGAGTGTCAGGGTGAGTATGGGAGTGCCAGGGTGAGTATGGGAGTGTCAGAGTGAGTATGGGAGTGCCAGGGTGACTATGGGAGTGTCAGGGTGAGTATGGGAGTGCCAGGGTGAGTATGGGAGTGCCAGGGTGAGTATGGGAGTGTCAGGGTGAGTATGGGAGTGTCAGGGTGAGCATGGGAGTGCCAGGGTGAGTATGGGAGTGTCAGGGTGAGTATGGGAGTGTCAGGGTGAGCATGGGAGTGTCAGGGTGAGTATGGGAGTGTCAGGGTGAGTATGGGAGTGTCAGAGTGAGTATGGGAGTGTCAGGGTGAGTGGAAGGGAAATGGAGGTGACCAGTTAGGTTCTTATTGAGACATAAGAGGTGACCAGTGGTCCATATTGAGACATACGAGGGGACCACTGGTCCATATTGAGACATAAGAAGAGGTGACCAGTGGTCCATATTGAGACATAAGAGGGGACCACTGGTCCATATTGAGACATAAGAAGAGGTGACCAGTGGTCCATATTGAGACATAAGAGGGGACCACTGGTCCATATTGAGACAAAAAAGGGGACCGGTGGTCCATATTGATATGTAAGAGTGGTTGATCACGTGTCTCGTCCATTCCGCTGAGTGTCAGAGATTGTATCTTGTTTCCTGTCGCCGTTCATTACCACGACGCGTAGAGAACGCTTCAAACCAACCCATGTCGGTCCACATAAGTACTGGAATCATACAATGCAGGTGGCACGTTGACTGCTGTATGCTGTAGGCGCTGCGGACGGACTTAGAGTGGAGACTCCGTCACGACATCGGTCGTTGTCGCCCCGTGTATGACGCCGTCTCGACAGTCATCGACACGATGTGTATAAAAGTGAGTACAAAGCGTCCGTGCAACGGTCAGCTGGGGCAAATCATTTACTTCCGGTCAGATGGGAACGGATTATTTACTTCGGGTTGGGAGCTGTGAGCTTTAAAATGACGTTGACATAGTTTCCAGTAGGAAAATGAATAGTGCTGACCGGACGGCACTGAGCGCGGAGGGAAGCGATAAAACAGCTGTTGATTTATAAAGGCAGACACGCGCACAGACAGGCTTCGACAACGCCGGTATTTAATCGCATTTCTGGCAGGCCGCGTGGGAGTGGGCTGTTGTGTTTGTGAACATTATCCGTTGCTATGTACGTGCTTGTATGTGGGTGGTTGTGACGTTCACGCGGGGACAGTTCACTAGTAATGTTCCACTGGCAACCATGTTGACGTGTTTCAACGTTGTAAGCAAATTTGTATTTTTAATGTCATGAACATCAGATGTGCCAATGTCTTCCTTCGTCAACACGCTGGCTTCAATTTAAGTTGTCCTAGTTAGGGCGTTTGTTAACATGTTGTTGTAAGTAATAATAATAGTAAGTAATAATAATAATAATAAAAATAATAGTTAACTCCAATGGCTCCTATATCCTCAGGAACCTGAGCTCAGAGGCACAACAAAACATAATCATTTAGCAGAAACGTGCAAAAGTCATTATCAGAACGAGGGACAACCGAACATTTATGGTGGAAATGCAATTTGGAAGAAATATGTCTTGAGTTTTTTTAAGGAAGATAGCTATAGTTTCAGACGTTTCCAAATTGATGGAAAGTTCATTGCAGACCCTAGGCGCAGCGACAGAGAAAGCACGTTTGCCCAAGTTAAGTTTTGTTTTAGACGCAATAACAACTACGAACACACAAATATTGATTAGTCGCAAATGCTGCCGTAGTTAAGATGTCATTATGCAATATTGTTGACCCTGAGTTGTGTTTATCTTGACGCTGTCATGTTAAGCATCTTCTCTTTGTTTATGACCCACTATCGGATGACATAGTTACAGTTCTTGTCAAGCAGCAAGGCAACGTCAGGCACAAATGCTTCAACAGTTTCTACGATAACCCAAATACAACCCTAACTTGTTCTTGTCTCTGACTGACAGCTGCTGTACCCAGTCAACGCGGTCTGGTTCTGTCTCGGCTGCTGCATCTTCCTGCTGCTGCCGAGCGTCATCTTGTCCTTCAAGTTGGTGACGCTCTACCGTAAACTGGACCCGTTCGACGAGTCGCCGTACGAGTATGCCGACCCTATCTACGACGCCTACCGACCCAGTGACTACCACGACTTCGGCGATCAGCCGAGGGAGATGCTCATTCAGGTTCGTGGGACGAAAGGTCGATGAGCCGCCAAGAATACACATTGTTATTTGGAGTGCAAGACGTGTCCTCGTTGCGTGTTTCGTAAGAGAAATGTCGAGTCCGAATAAAGATGTTAATAGTAATAATAGTAATAATAATAATAAGAGTTTGTATGGAATATATGTGATTAGATGTACATAAATGTGATTAAGAATAACTTTATTTAAACACCGTCACATCCGGGGCTAATGTCAAGTTCCGGGTGTGGACATAAATACATAAAATAGTATTTTAAAATGATATATGAAAGATTAAAACAAGTAAAAAGAAAGCAAAATAGAAAATAACATAATATAAAGTGGTCACTACTTCGTAAATACTAATGCTTGGGATGCATGCATAAAATTGTAGAAACCGTGAAAAAAAGTTCGAATAAAAGATAAATAAATAAATAAAACTTAAACATATACACTACGCCGAATAAAACATAGACAGTCAGTTTTATAAAAAAATGTCTTAATGTATTTTTGAACTGTGCGTGATTCCCGGTGTTCCGTAGTGTGGCTGGTAAAGCGTTCCACATCGTCGGGCCAGCGCCAACGCTCGGCGACCGTACTGTTCGAGGTTGACACGAGGAACGTGCAGAATTAGGTCGCCGACAGAGCGTAGGGAGCGGTGTGGCGTACGACAGACAGTTCATCAGCAAGGCGACGTACACCGGTGTGCCTTCACAGTGTACAAGGACTAATACCTTATACTCTGTGCGCTTTTTCACGAGAAGCCAATGCAACTGCCTCAGTACCTCGGACATCGATTGTCGATCACCTCGTCAGATCTGGAGGACGATTCGTGCCGCCGACCGCTGCAGCATGTCCAGACGGTGTAAGAGGCGGTCTGGTATATGCCGAATAACATCGCATTGCCGTAGTCAATGCGTGGAGTTACAAATGCATGCACTAGGCATTTGTGCACACTGGTTGTTACGGAGTCTCGTATCCGTGCAATTCGAGCTAGATGGTAGCATGCACTCCGACATGCGTTCGCAACCTGTGACGCCATAAAGAGGTCAGCGTCAACGACGAATCCCAGATCCACGACGACAGTAGATGTCGCCAACAGCTCACCACACATGTCGATGCATGTACTGGCTATTGGCGCGCGCAGACTCGCCGACAGGATGATAGTGGCTTGCGATTTCGTCTCGTTGAGGATGAGCCCATTGTTGGCTAGCGAAGTCTTTACGTCTCGGATACAACCCTCCATTCGTATGACCGCATCTACATGATCAGTTGGCGGGAAGTCGACGTACAGCTGCGTGTCGGCCGCATACAGGTGTTGTTGTATATGGTGCTGTTTCAGGAGTTGCACCAGTGGCGCAATGTAGGCGTTAAAAAGTATAGGTCCGTGGACCGACCCTTGCGGAAATGTGTTCTTCATAGCGCCACGTTGCGATAGTCCTTTCTTGACCCGCACCACAGATGATCAGCCTTAGAGGTCGGACGTCAGCCACCCGTGTGCTTCGCCACTGATGCCATAGCCGTACAGCCACCGCAGCAGTACAGCGTGGTCAATAGCGTCGAAAGCAGCACTGTGACAGGGTCTGTAGGCATTCTGGTGGTCTGCATATATGCCGTTCACGTCAAGGAAACATTGCAACTGCCTGACGACGAAGCGCTCAATAGTCTTAGCCACAAATGATATTTATATTTGATATGGGGCGGTAGTTGGTAAGCACGTTCAGGTCGGCGCTACGGGTCTTGAGTATTAGTGTTACAACGACGTGCGTCATGGACTGTGGAACCACGGCGGGTGGTAGAGACGCGTTGATTGTGCGCGCTAGAATGGGAGACAGAGCATCAACAACGCCGCTTCAAGAGAGACGACGGCAGTGGGTCAAACTCGCATGACTTGGCAGCAGAAGCCAACAGTATCTTCTTGCACTTTGAACGTCAGTCGACTCACAGAGTACACGTAGATCAATAATCCTGCGGTTGTCAAAGGCAAGACAATCCTTGCCATCTAGCTTCTTGGTGTAGTCGCCTTCAAGCCTGATATCTTCTCGTCGATTGGGCAGATTAGACAACTGCAAATGCCTTTGGTTGTACAGTCCATGTTTCACGGAGTGGAAGCGTGGAATGTTTGTTACAAAATCCAAACCACTCGATGTCGGTTTGGCAGCCTCTGAATTGTAGGTTTGCTGCACTGGGGTGAGGGGTTCCTCGCGAGCACGTTTCCGCATGGTGGAGATGGCCTTCGTTACCCCACACTGGGCCACATCAGGAGGGTGGTCATGCTCACCCCTCCACTTCGTAAAGACACCAGCCTCATTGGTTGTCAGTGTTGACTTGCATATAATGTCATATCTGGTACACAGTACTACACACCCAGTACTTGTTGCCATTTGGCCCAGTACGTCTACATCAGAACCTGTAGCCTATGTACATGGCAGAAGGCTTGCCATATTTGTTTGTTACAAATTCGACCACATCCATTTTCAATAATATTGTATAGATACAGATACAGTGTTCTCATTGATACTAAACATAGAACGATTCATAGTGAAAATGTATCAGCTTATAAGTAATATAACCACTACTCCAAAGAAGCCATGCACAATACTGACAGTTACATGGATCTTATAAGTAATACAACCACTACTCCAAAGAAGCCGTGCACAATACTGACAGTTACATGGATCTTATAAGTAATACAACCACTACTCCAAAGAAGCCGGGCACAATACTGACAGTTACATGGATCTTATAAGTAATATAACCACTACTTCAAAGAAGCCGTTCACAATACTGACAGTTACATGGATCTTATAAGTAATACAACCACTACTCCAAAGAAGCCGTGCACAATACTGACAGTTACATGGATCTTATAAGTAATATAACCACTACTTCAAAGAAGCCATGTACAACACTGACAGTTACGTGGATCTTGGTAAAACCATTTATGCTTTTAACCACAAACAAATAAATTAATGCTCCCCTCCTCAGCTGGCTAATTACTGGCCAATTCCAAAAGTAGCCGTAACAGGTCTTGTTTGGAATTAGTCTGATTGCTAAAACAGTTTTGTAGTAAGTGATCACTGCACGATACTAATAAAATGTTAAAATTATAATTATTCTCCTTACAAAACATGTCGAAAATTCATTAAAACCACGGATCCTATAATATCAATAAAGTTTCAACATAAGAACACTATAGGAAATATTTTATTCAATTTGTAATACTATTCACGCACACTGTATTGTTGTACATGTTAATGAACGCGTTCTTGGAAAATAGATTATTTATATAGAAACTGCCACGAATCTTCGTGACCTGTAACCAACTGTTCTCGCGCGCAGAAGTTAGACACGACGCGTCCTCGAAGCTACGAGCCGCTCGGTCCGGTCGACAACCCCGTGTACATGATGGACTCGGAGGTGGAGCTGACAGGGCCGCCCGACAACAACCGGCCTCGGTTCTTCTCCCCGGGCTATCCGGTTTACGCCAAGCCGGTCGTGAACCGTGCCGTGGACCCCGGCCGTCCGTCCCCGCCGCCCAGCTACGAGTCCTCGACCGGCGCCGAGTCCTCGTACGACACGAGACTGTGACGAGAAGACGTCTCCGTAAGCGTTGTAACATAGGCTTCCCAGAGAAGTTGAGATGGCCTTGGAATGAATAGGTCTGCCAGGGGGTGAAGTTCAAAGCGTTTTGAGCGGTCCTACTGACTGGATACCGCTCTTAATAAGAACATACCTTTACCTTTAGGCAGGGGCAGGATTCCACGAGAGATGTCGTTTGTAAATGTGAGAAGAAGGGATCCGAGACAGCCATTGTTACGTATTACACAGTGATGCAGATTGCTGTCTCAAACGATGTTTTCGCTGTAACAGAAGTTGTCCTTTGTGTGATTTTGCTAATTGTAAGTTGGTGATTTGACTAGTGCTGATGGGCGAAGCGCCTGGGCACGATCGGTATTTATACCCTATTTAAGTTTCTGTGTGCCCTTGTGGGTCAGGACTTTTGTTTGGAAATGTTATAACTGTATTTTATGAGTTTATGAAAATTAGTTTGCGAAAATTAACGCTTCACCAAAGTACGTCAAGTATTCGTAGCCCAAATAGTTTCCTCGGCCTTTTCTACTCCCTGTCCTTGTCATTCCATCAGAAGTGTCACATTGTAGGCCGATAGTTGTAGCCTTTCTCGAATGCTTTGTTGTGAAATAAGGCAGCGTGGATGACGTCCTTACCTAGTGATATCATCGTGTAATCAGTGTTCATTCGGTTGCTAGAGGTACTGCAGACGTACTCGGGGATATCACGTATTTTCTGAGTCACTCGTCAGAAACCACAAAACATACAGCTGTCATGACAAAGGTCACTCAGATGTAATCAAGTGTGTGTGTGTGTGTGTGTGTGTGTGTGTGTGTGTGTGTGTGTGTGTGTGTGTGTGTGTGTGTGTGTGTGTGTGTGTGTGTGTGTGTGTGTGTGTGTGTGTGTGTGTGTGTGTGTGTGTGTGTGTGTGTGTGTGTGTGTGTGTGTGTGTGTGTGTGTGTGTGTGTGTGTGTGTGTGTGTGTGTGTGTGTGTGTGTGTGTGTGTGTGTGTGTGTGTGTGTGTGTGTGTGTGTGTGTGTGTGTGTGTGTGTGTGTGTGTGTGTGTGTGTGTGTGTGTGTGTGTGTGTGTGTGTGTGTGTGTGTGTGTGTGTGTGTGTGTGTGTGTGTGTGTGTGTGTGTGTGTGTGTGTGTGTGTGTGTGTGTGTGTGTGTGTGTGTGTGTGTGTGTGTGTGTGTGTGTGTGTGTGTGTGTGTGTGTGTGTGTGTGTGTGTGTGTGTGTGTGTGTGTGTGTGTGTGTGTGTGTGTGTGTGTGTGTGTGTGTGTGTGTGTGTGTGTGTGTGTGTGTGTGTGTGTGTGTGTGTGTGTGTGTGTGTGTGTGTGTGTGTGTGTGTGTGTGTGTGTGTGTGTGTGTGTGTGTGTGTGTGTGTGTGTGTGTGTGTGTGTGTGTGTGTGTGTGTGTGTGTGTGTGTGTGTGTGTGTGTGTGTGTGTGTGTGTGTGTGTGTGTGTGTGTGTGTGTGTGTGTGTGTGTGTGTGTGTGTGTGTGTGTGTGTGTGTGTGTGTGTGTGTGTGTGTGTGTGTGTGTGTGTGTGTGTGTGTGTGTGTGTGTGTGTGTGTGTGTGTGTTTGCGTAACTTGTTTTATTAATAGTAATGCATTTAGATAATCATACATATGATGCTAAACTACTGATATCGGCCAATGTTGACTACACGGATTTGGTCAATTGTAGACCTCCTTAGTAGCTGCTGACAGAAACACTTCAGTATAAAGTCCACTCAGTTATAATATTGAATCTAACGAGGAGACACCGACTGTTTGCTATGTAAATATTTGCAATGGGTCGCATGATTTAGCTGAAGTGTCCTTCAGTGTGATGCAACATTAGACAGATAATAAGACACACATAATGTGTTTTTATTTGTACAACTTGCACTATATTGCATAAATGGAATAAGCGCAGGTCACAACAGAATGATTATGCGATGTTTTGGTGGTTTTCATAATTTTTAATGTGTTTTATGGAGCAGATATCCGGTGGGTGTAAATGACAATGTATTGTGTACGTTATTGTCACCACTAGTACCCTATATATTTGATGTTACATATGCTCCGTACAATGTGTGTGTGTTGCATGTCTGGTATCGATACGGCCAATTAGGTAACCTACGCACAATGCTATTGTGAGAGAACAATATAAATTGAAACTAGCGCTTTCTTTTATTTGAGATTGTACATAAATGTGTTGTATATGTACTAGTGGTGTCACACCGGGAATATCCGCCATCACGGGACGACATGATATACATATATGCACGACCTGAACTGTTTCACATGATGGTGTCGTTGCCAGTGATTACGATGATGATGTTGTTGTTGCCGTTTTTCTTTATGTTGACTATGATAAGTAATTTGGAATACTTCCTGGTTTAACCGCCGGTGTTCGGACAGACCATTATCTCTCCAGCCAGACATCCCACCATGCAGCGGTCCTTCCGACGCCGGAAGTGCCAAAACCGAAAAAGGACGAGAACAGAAGTAATAATATTATACTTAAGACGTTGATGACAGCTAGCTAATGTGTATATTATTTATTCAAGCACAGATTATCATATATATACATATCAGTATTTAGGCTACGTGTGTAAGATTCCGTGTTATTAATGGAACAACTGTGTAACGTTTTCTCGATATGTGTTGAAGATGGTGTAATTTATGGCGGGCTGTTCGAGCTGCATCGTGGCGTTCATTTCTATGTACAAAGTAGTGTATGCTATCGTACATGGTGTGTACGTAAAACCGTCACATTGATACTTAATTATGAGACTTTTGGTGCATACGTTGAAGCCACGAAACGTGGAAGTAGTGAATAAAAGTTGAATAGGTTTGTGTGTACATTTGTCATCAGTGCTATAACTGTACATGCCTGCATTTGTCATCAGTGCTATAACTGTACATGCCTGCATTTGTCATCAGTGCTATAACTGTACATGCCTGCATTTGTCATCAGTGCTATAACTGTACATGCCTGCATTTGTCATCAGTGCTATAACTGTACATGCCTGCATTTGTCATCAGTGCTATAACTGTACATGCCTGCATTTGTCATCAGTGCTATAACTGTACATGCCTGCATTTGTCATCAGTGCTATAACTGTACATGCCTGCATTTGTCATCAGTGCTATAACTGTACATGCCTGCATTTGTCATCAGTGCTATAACTGTACATGCCTGCATTTGTCATCAGTGCTATAACTGTACATGCCTGCATTTGTCATCAGTGCTATAACTGTACATGCCTGCATTTGTCATCAGTGCTATAACTGTACATGCCTGCATTTGTCATCAGTGCTATAACTGTACATGCCTGCATTTGTCAAATCATCAGTGCTATAACTGTGCAACAGAAATACCTCCACATAGCACCTTTCTTGCGCGTCATTTCCTTTTTATGCACCCGCAATTAAAACACGGCTGGACTGATTAAGTAGCATCATAATTCATAATATTCTCACTAAGAGCAGAGGAAGAGTTAGTTTAAAACACCGTGCGCCATGTTCCTTTACGACTGTCTATCTTGAAGAAAGAGTACGGCATCTTTTAAAATAAATTAAACCAAGTATAAATTCATGCAAATGTGATACTATGCATCATTTGTGACGCATCCGTTTTCATTTATCGTTATGTATTATATATCATTTGGACCAGAAATGTATTTAGCTAAATAACTGTGTGAAATGCCTATACCATTTAATTATGAGCCTGGACTTTGCACGATGCTTGGATTAATCTTTCTTGCCTCAGCGTATCATATTTATAAATGGTAGCCGTGTTGTCATGACAACCAGTGGTCAAACGGGAACGAAATAGGAATTAAGGGAACGCTGATTGTGAGGTGCCCGCAGCCAGCCCACCCCACTGGTACCTCATCGACGGCTATCAATGGTGTGTAGAGGTGTAAAGCTACTGTATATGGGTCTATTATCACATCAACTATACAACATTTACATTGTCAACATGCCTTTGGTGGAAGTGATAACACCAACGCATGTGTCGACATGAGGATATAGAGAGACAGGAGACGACGTCATCATAGACAGGGTCATTAGTTGTGGAACATACACACTCATCCACACACGTTATACATCATCAGCCGCTGTCAAGAGAAGGAATGTAGTGAAATGATTATACATAAAAGTACTGCTACAGACTCGGGAAACCCGTCAGTACCCGTCAGTACCCGTCAAAACCCGTCAATTCAAACTAATCAACTTCTCATGATATAAATAGATTATGTTAATAGAAATCATTGAAAGGCAAGTTTGTACAATGAGGCAACATTGCTAGAATGCTTCTACATGTTCTAATGCTAAATACTTCGCTATAGGAATAGTCTGGAGATTGAAATTGTTTTCGTTTCTCACTATTGGTATCAGATACAGAATGTCAGCTCCTATATCTAACCAGGTCTTTGTGCAGTGACGCGTCTGGGATCTTTCATTGGGAGGTTGGTCAGATATGTGACCCCGTGCAAATGATGGTCACAGGCGCCCTAATCCTGCCATACCCTGCTCAGCTGCCACCACTGGGGATGGCCGCCTCCCCCCCCAAATACGCAGATATGGTTGCGTATGTCTCGTTTCGAAGCAGGGAACAGCAAAGCTGGTGAACAGGAGTGAACTAAGGTTAGGTTATCAAGCCTGCTCATCACAGACTGTCGTTCATCAACGCATTACTGGCATTCCGTAGGCGGAGTGAGCAAGTCTGGTATGCCTCACCTCACCGTTTCTCCAATCCACGCTTTCCTTTAATCCAGTCAAAACACAATGTTAACCACGAGACATGACTGGTAGTGAATCATTACTGCACGACTTGTTCCCCGGCGTAAGGTCTACAGACCTGTAAGGATTCGACAAGCTCACTTGGCTAACGGTGTGTAGCCGCGGGTCGCGAACTCGAATCGTGCGCGCAGCATCCGTCGTCAGTAGCCATTAATGTTAGCCCGTTCAGCAGCACACTGTTTTTGCATCGACACAATCAGGTCTCGTCTGGCAAAAGTGAGTCTGAGCGATACTGCGCTGTCGTAGTTTCAGTAGCCCGGTGAAGGAAGTTCAAAACACTACCCCGTTCAAAGAAAAATTTTAGTGTTTTCACCGTAGTGTCTACATTCAAAACACGCTGAAATGTTCTCCACCTATAGGGTCACTATGGTCACGTCACCCACAATTATATCAATTTCACGATGAAAATTTCTTTGATATGTTTCAAGCCATGTATTGCTAAATACTTAATATACCATAATCAATACACTATATTAATCCAAGGAACCGTGTGTACTGGTGCATAGTCGCAACTTGTTTAAAAATCATTCAAAACACCACGGTTACTTTCAAACACTGATTTGAACACGGCCATCCTAGTGTTTTTTTGACGTTCGTTGAAAACACTACTGTAGTCCGCTCGAGGGAGGGTAGTCCGCTCGAGGGAGGGTAGTCCGCTCGAGGAAGGGTCGTGCACTCGACTTACTACACGCCTCTTGCGCTTAGTTGCCTACGAGACTACGCCCAGCCACATCCGTTTATTCGCTGGCGTTTGCGACATTCCTGAGTTCACTCCCAGATTTGATCAATAGCTGTTCCACGCTACATCCGCCTGGGGGCCTCCAGTCGTTTCCGTCGTGCGGCGAGGGCCGCGGCAGGTGGAACGAGGCTGCACGACCTTGGCTGGTGACCTTGGCTGGCGTACTACAAGTCGTAGTTGTTCCCCAGCTTAAGGTCTACAGACCTGTAAGGATTCGACAAGCTCACTTGGCTAACGGTGTGTAGCCGCGGGTAGCGAAATCGAATCGTGCGCGCAGCATCCGTCGTCAGTAGCCATTAATGTTAGCCCGTTCAGCAGCACACTGTTTTTGCATCGACACAATCAGGTCTCGTCTGGTAAAAGTGAGTCAGTTTAGAAGATAGCGTATCCTATCGGCATCCGCCGTTTAGAAGATAGCGTATCCTATCGGCATTCGCGGTGGCGTATTTACGTTCTCGGAGGGGAAGGGTGGAGAGGGAGATGAGGGGAGGGGAAGGGGGAGGGGAGGGGGAGGAAAGGGGGAGGGGCAAAAGGGGCGGGCTAAGTTATCATGCAGCGGCGCAACATACTACACACGATACAATTCTTACCCCAAAGTCAAAGGGGCATGGCGTAATGCTCAATGCCCTACTCAATACGCCACTCTATTGTTTTACGTACCCATGGATATAAGGAATATCGGACGTATTGATGGGTTTGACCTAGTGCTAACGTGTTCCTTATAGCGAGAGTCACTGTACACGAACATACTAAAACATATTCATGAACGCACATACATCTATATAAACAAAATACACATAGTTGCATATTAGTTGTACACATACACTTGTACTTTGGACTCATTATTATGCATACAACAAAATGGCACCCACAAATCTAGTTTCGTTATTTGTAAGTGACGTCACATCCGTCTTCCCTCGGTGAAGCATGGCGAGCCGGTGGGATGCCAAAAACTCTCAGTGGATGGCGGTAGAGATGCAGGCAGAGGCGGGTATGTAGCGTGTCTCAATCAGATTGTATTCAGAAGGTGTCTGTGCAAAGCCCGGTATTGGCAATGGCCACACGACCGGGACATACAACCTATTTATTCAAGAGGCCTGTCTGTTGACTATAGAGATTTGCTAACATAAACTTTGATAAATCAAGTGTGCATAGCTGCAGATTATACTCAGAATAAAAAGCTACCTCAACTCTCATGTTGCATTACCTCTGTTTGATTCACAGCTTTAATTAACACAATTAACCCTTTATCTGAGACAGATTTGGGTGTTAAATTTGAAGAAAGCATTATGAATACAAATATGCTTACTATTGCGTGGCGAATAATTAGGTGTTTTTTTTCAAACCGTTGTTTGAAGGCAGTTCTCGGGTTGGTCTTTGGTTAGCGACTGTGAAGAAGACGGAGAAGAATAAGAAGAAGGAGAAGAAGAAATAGAAGTGATAAAGTAGAAGAAGGAGACGAAAGAAGAAGAACATTAGGACGTTGTATTCGAGGTTAAGACGAATGAGGTGACCTCGGAGGAAGACAGAAAGTGTCACAAGAAGAAAGAAGAAACATTGTACGTTGTTAGCGCGCGCCCGGTCAAACTATTAACTAGTTTGAAACCATTCGACATATTAGACCTGTTATATTGGACTCACTCAATGTGGTCGGACGTATTCGAATGTTTAGTCATTCGCGTCATGGGTATTTCGAATTGGTAGATAATTTATACCGAAAACTGTGATAGCAAGCACTCTCATGTTCTCTTCTTGTCACACAGACAACACTGTGAAAACTGTGATAGCAAGCACTATCTTGTTCTCTTCTTGTCACACAGATAACACTGTAAAAACTGTGATAGCAAGCACTATCATGTTCTCTTCTTGTCACACAGACAACACTGTGAAAACTGTGATAGCAAGCACTCTCAAATGTTCTCTTCTTGTCACACAGACAACACTGTGAAAACTGTGATAGCAAGCAATCTCGTGTTCTCTTCTTGTCACACAGACAACACTGTGAAAACTGTGATAGCAAGCACTCTCATGTTCTCTTCTTGTCACACAGACAACACTGTGAAAACTGTGATAGCAAGCACTCTCAAATATTCTCTTCTTGTCACACAGACAACACTGTGAAAACTGTGATAGCAAGCACTCTCGTGTTCTCTTCTTGTCACACAGACAACACTGTGAAAACTGTGATAGCAAGCACTCTCAAATGTTCTCTTCTTGTCACACAGACAACACTTTTGGAACGAAATTAGTGGTAAATTCTACCTGGTGTTAGTCATTTCATATTTGCTAATTCCATTCGAATTTCACACGGTCAAGCATTTCGACAGAGAATACCTACACGGCACATTAGTTTTAAGAATGATAAATCGTTAAAGCGACTTCCGCGATTAATTTAGCCCAACCCGAATCAGGTTCACTGATGTTAACATTATGTAGAGTCTGAATAGTTTAAATAATATGCGCAGTCGATTTAATAAAAGCTCGTGTGTTTTGGCTAAAATCCTCGAAAGAAGTGACTTTGATCGTTAGATTGAATAATTTGCGAAAGTGTGAATAGTATTGTGCTATGGCACAGAGGCGGATAGTCTTGTGCTATGGCACAGAGGCGGATAGTCTTGTGCTATGGCACAGATGCGGATAGTCTTGTGCTAAGGCACAGAGAGAGGCGGAACCACTGGCCCAGTCGAAAATAATCTCATCGTTTGTCCGATGATTAATTTTTTACAAAAACTAAATAACGCATTTTCACAAACGAGCTGTCGTGTCGTAGTAGGTAATAGATAGGTTTAATAGTTCGCGAAATTATTCTAACGCGAGATGAGTGAAACCAAAAATACTTGCAAAAATAGCTTCAAGTACAAATGTGTTGGTTAAAAAACAATGATCCGTCATCAGATTTATGTAGCTCGCTATGTCCGACTATGGCCTGATCTGTCACCTGTCCATAAGATGTTAATCTGTTCACACAATAACTGATATAGTTAAACCCATTGACGTCGTCACCTACACTAATGTCTTGGAGCGAACATTATTTTACTCGCATGTCTGTCATGGTCATGGTATTTCTTTCTGGATGCAATCAGTCATGTCACTAACTTGCGGGGCTAGCCTTCTTACGCAGGTATTTCTCGTACCGAAAGTTTGCGCAATATTTATGTTTGGTCCCTAAAACGTCCGATGACAAACGACGGCACATTTGCTTCACGGATTCTCGGCTGTTTCCTAGAGCCGAGGTTCGAGTGTACGTCGCCGGCCAGGCCAGGAGCGCCCTCGTTGCCTGCCCGCTGCTTCAAGCTGCAGCACTCGGAGAGTCTCGTCGAGCTGGGTGGACACATGTCTCGCGACGCAGACTTCTACGCCGCCAACTCGGCGTCACCGTACGGCAGCAACGGGTCTGACGCGCCGGGGCAGACGGAGAAGGAGAGGCCGTCTTCGCGAGCCTCGCCCAACGTCATGTGTCAGCCGTTCAACAACTCCGCCATGCCACTGGTGACGTCCAGTTCGACCATGGGTGGACCGGACGTCGGTAGCGAGTTCTACAGGTCAGTCGTATACGATGTCCGATTCATCTGGTTGCTGGCATATGGTAGACATGTGGACGTATATGCAAAAGCTGCACGACTGTTACCTCCTGGAGCAGTGTTTCTTTCACGATATATCGTGCTACAATATCTTGCGACGTGGCCTACTTATGTATTACCAACATACGCACGACCTGCCCTGGTAAACTCGAGCGTCCAGGCACTCTCGCTGATAGGCGAAGAGAGGACAGAAGTGTCATTGGTTTCAACGGCAACACCTTAGATATTTTGACCGAACATTTCTAAAGGGACAGCCGACTCCTTTGTTCCACACGAAGTTGTTATGCTAAGCGCTAGACGAGAGAATCGTTTCATTGCCGTGTTTCGTTGGTTGGTAAGTCGAGCTATCGTAGACCAGCAGCTCCCCGACTGTGCTATTTCCGGCAACACGGGAGAGAGGGGTGCCCGGCTCGTCTTAACGTGTGCCCGGGGTATAATTAGATCAATCGCGTTCACCTCGGTAAATAGCTACAAGGCGAAACAGCCTTGACATGGCTGTTGTGATATGTTGTAACACGGCACGTATTGTAGCATGCTTAATGTTTTTCATAGTCGAGTTGATGTGGATGAAGTGAAAGTGTTTTGATCGGTCCCAAGGACTGTATACAACACTACACAAGAACGCACCTTTACCTTTCTCCACAACGATGCAGCTTCTCTATAACGCCACATGTATGCACATGCCCGTCCTCGGGGGGGGGGGGGATTCGAACGAACCCCCCACCCACTTTGAGAGGCTTTGTTATTCTGTGTACTTATAATAATAATAATAATAATGTTTATTGTCTCAAATAACATAAATTCATATACATACAGTCAATCAGCCGATCAACTACTAAACACATTTAAGACAATGGAAAAGAAGCAAACTGCTTATGTTTCCTTTTTCAATTATAAATTAAATATATTATGCGCCACGATGTCTATTCTTTAAAAAAAAAAAGTTGTTCACTAGTGATTCCTAATACAAGTATACCACATTTGTATAATCAATAACTTGTTTGTTATAAGATATGATAAAAAAAGGTTACCACAAATAA
This sequence comes from Lamellibrachia satsuma, assembly GCA_033239005.1. Lineage (NCBI taxonomy): Eukaryota > Metazoa > Annelida > Polychaeta > Sabellida > Siboglinidae > Lamellibrachia > Lamellibrachia satsuma. Next base: position 3,296,655 of record BSQZ01000030.1, on the reverse strand, counting down.
GTCATTCACATATAATAATACATAGGACTATTATACTAAATTATACTGTTATATCACAATTGACTAGAGTAGTCTTGTTCGTAGGTTCCCCATATGTAGTGTTTCACTGTCTTTTTAAAAATATAAGTAGACGTACAATCATCCAAGTGGTTGTTTTTAACAATAGTATTCCATAATTTGGGACCAACATATGCCAGTGTATTTTGTCTGGTGTTGGTTTTACAGTATGGTATTTTATAAACTGTTTCTTGTCTCATGTTATAACTGTGTAAAGTAGTATGGTGTGTAAGCATGTCATTAAATATATTTGGTAACATACCCCTATTATGTTTATACATTAGCACGCAGCTTATATATTTGTTTAGTTGATAAATGTTCATAATTTGATATGTCTTGAATAAAAACTGTGTGTGGTTTCTAAATCCGACATGACAATTATTCGTATTATTCTTTTCTGCAATATATAAATTTTAGATAAATATATTGTTGGGGCTCTTCCCCATACTACATTACTATAAGTAATATATGGGTAAATAAATGTATAATATAGGTTAACCAATGTCTTCTTGTTCAGTTTGCTCTTTACCTTTTTGATAATGCCTATGCTCTTAGAAATTTGATTACATATGTACTTTATATGGTTACTCCAGTTGATTTTATTATCTATTATCACTCCCAAATATTGTGTATGATTAACAGTGTCTATTCCTATTCCATCTATGTATATGTCATTACATCTGTTTCTTATACTGGGAGTACTGCTAAAGGTCATTGTACATGTTTTTTTTATATTCAGTGAGAGTTTATTAGTTTTGAGCCAAAGTGATAGCTTTTTTATTTCAATATTTAAATCTTTTTCTTTTTTTTGCAAATCTTTCCCTTGGATAAAGATGTTAGTATCATCTGCATACATAATGGGAAAGGTGATCTGAGAAACAGCACCTAAATCATTTATATATATACGGAATAGTAAGGGTCCTAATATTGACCCTTGTGGTACTCCACATGTTATATTTTTAAGAACAGAATTGATTCCATTAAATTTTACTGTTTGTTGTCTTCCATACAAATAGCTTTGAAACCACTGGAGCGCTATTCCTCTGATTCCATAATGATCAAGTTTTCTTAATAGGATATCATGGTTAACAGTATCAAATGCTTTAGCAAAATCTAAAAATAGTCCAATTACATGTTCTTTTTTGTCCATTGCACTGGTTATTTTGTCAATTAATATTGTTAGAGCAATATACGTTGAATATCCTTTTTTAAATCCAAACTGGGAGTTTGACAAAACATTGTGTTTAACTATATATTTATTTAATCTATTATATATTAATCTTTCAACAATCTTTGAAAATACTGGTAATATAGAAATAGGTCTATAGTTTTTAATTAGTGTAGCATCACCTTTCTTAAAAATGGGCACTACATTAGCTATTTTTAGTTCATCTGGTACATATCCTTTATCAAATGATAAATTTATAATGTGGCATAATGGCCCAATCATACCAGAGTAAGTCTGTTTGATAATATTTGGTTTTATGCCATCCCAGCCGGAACTACAATTTTTCAATTTCTCTATAATTATCCTTATCTCATCTGTGGTTGCAGGTGCTAAAAACATAGAGTTTTTATAAATTCCATCAAGATAATCGTTAGGCTTTTCTGTGACGAATGGTATTTCATTAGCTAATTCTGATCCAACGGTCGTGAAATACTTATTAAATTTATCAGCTATTAATTGCTTGTTTTGTGTTAAGTTACCATTGATTAAGAACTCTTGGCTACATGAAAATGCTGTCCTCTTGCTTATGATTTCCCTTATCACATGCCAAGCTTTTTTCAAGTTGCTCTTGTGCTTATCAAACTCCTTCTGATAGTGATAGTTTTCTGCTATATTAATAAGTTGCCTTAATTTGTTTTTGTATCTTTTATAATTAATTTCATTGAACACTGTTGGTTTTCTCAAGAAAAACATATATAGTTTGTGTTTTGTTTTTATAGAATTCCTAAACCCTTTGGTGATCCATACTCTATGTTTCCCTTTTCTTACCTTTTTTTAGCTAGGGGGAATGATTTGTCATATGCCAGTGAAATTTTCTTTAAAAATGAAGTATAACTTTTTGGGGATCTTCAGATGCATAAACATCATTCCAACGTATTGTATCTATCATACTTTTGAATGAGGCAATCGTTTGATCATTATATATTCTGGTCTCTATCGTTACATCATCTTTTATATCATTATTCAGCTTAGTTAGTAGAAATATTGGTAAGTGATCAGAAATGTCTGTATATAATATTCCATGCAGTTGATTATATTCACCAAGTATATCATTACTGTATATATTGTCTATTAATGTGGCTGTAGTTGGTGTTATTCTAGTGGGCTTAGTAATTTGAGGTATTAGTGAGTTTGAAAACATTGTATCTACATAGTCATGAGTTTCCATATGGTGATCATAGTTTAGTAAATTTATGTTAAAATCACCCATGATATAACACTGTTTATTTTCAATTTTTAGTGAATGTATAATTTTAACGATTTGTTCTGTAAAAGCATTAATATTTGTATTTGGTGGTCTGTAAACTACACCTACCAATATTTTCTTTTTCTGTTTCTTGAACTGAGACTTGACTTCAACAAAAAGACATTCTATGTGTTCAGTCATAATATTAATTTCTGGCCTTTCTACGTAATCATATGATCTGTGTATATACATAGATATTCCTCCTCCTTTTCTGGAAGGTCTCGTAAGATGAATACTTCTGTATTCTGGTAATTCGTAAATATCTGAGGTTTCGTTGTTTAACCATGTTTCACTTAACGCAATTATCGAAAATTGTAGATCTATCAATGTTAAGTAGTTGCTCAGCTTGTCAATATTTTTCGGTATACTTCTAATATTCAGATGCATTAAGGAAAGTCCTCTAGTATAGTTGTCATTGCATTTTATGATTTCATTGATATCATTCTCAAGGTAGTATTTGATAGTAAGTGCAGTGTTGCTTGTTGCAAGGAGATTGCAATCAGGATCTAAATCTCCCATGTTAAGGTTACTGTTTTCATAGTCAAACTCATCATCTGGAGATGATGCAATTCTAGTTAAGTGACTCGTTTCAGTTATTATTAACTATATATATATTTATACTCCTGTGGTAAACGTAATGATTTTCAAACATATTAACAGCATACATTGTTGTGTGGCTACTCGCATATAGTACTAATATTAATTCATTAGTAAGATGTAACGTGATTAAAAAAAAATATAATAATAACATAATTGGATAGGGTACAAGTCAATGGGTCTGGCAGAAGCAGATGATTTCTAGCCTATTCAATGTATAGCATCAGAATGTAGATGTAGATCTACTGTACACGACAAATGTCAAAATTTTCTAGCGATGATTTGATTTTCAACGACACTACACATAGTAGTGTCTAGAAATTGTTCAGTTCGTCTTCACTGTTGATGTTACCAATTTTCCCTTGTAGATCTTTGATCATGATCCTTCCGTCATATGACCAACAGTCTTGGATTTTGTGTAGTCTTTTCAACGATCGTGCTACGTACAGTAGCCTGGATCTTGTTTTGGTAAGATCCTCTGTAATGTACACATCCGGGTACTTACTTCGGAGGGATTTCCTTCCTTTGATGAATGTTGTTTTCGACTTATAGTCTTTAAATTGGATGATGATTATTCGCGCATGGTTCTTGTTTGTCAGCGAGTTTCGCGGCCCTATACGGTGTAGTCTATTGATGTTGTCTAGTGTGATGTGATCTTGGAGATTCATGTCTCCAATCAAGTTTGTTGTAATCTTTTCAAGATCTTCTCCATTTTTGTGTTCTTCCATCCCAGTTATTCTAATTGAAGTTCTGCGGCTATACTGCTCCAGGTTATCCACTTGGGCCTCTAGGTGTGTGACATTTTGCTCAAGTTGTTTGTCACTGCCTTCTCCAGTCTGTCCAATCGTGCGGTGATTTTATCAGTCACAATTGCAGCAATTCGTTCCGCTAGATGGGCAACAGCATTGTCGTCTTTCATTGCTTCCTTGATCTGATGTAATAGATCGTCACTGCCACTGCCACCACTAGTGGCCGAGGCCGTTCTCGGTTTGCCCATTGTATAGATGATTGGTGTCGAATTGTCGATAGACGTGTAAGCAGAAACACTTCTGGGGTGCAGTACACGGTCCAATGCAGATTGGTAATTCAGCAGTGCACCTATTGGGCGATACTAGGTTACGTTAGTTAATGTAGAGACTTTCTTCCATATATAGCTGTCAATATCCACACTCTCCTCTCCAAGACCCCTGCTTCTTCATACTTTAGGTCATCGCCGTCCACATATGCTTCAAATCCAGAGCTTTACAAGCATTACATTGGTGGTTTTTTAGGCAATATTAGTTAAGACGACCAATACAAGGTGACACATGCGCAGACTTGTCATCAAAGGGATTCAACTTAAATGACATTTTCAACTTTCGGGGGTCTCAGCGAACCCCACGATTGTACTTCAACAGTATCTAGTTAGAATACTGTCGAAGTACAAACTGTGCAATACTGTGTCTGTTTCATACAGTGAGCAGGTCTGAATAAAGACCATGCTTCACATTCAAAATGATCTGACGAAAAACCCTGTATAGATCAAAGACAATAATATTATTACGCAGGTAACTTCATTGTATTCATTAATTTAATTTATGCAGTTTTATGTAAAGTGTATTTTATAGTGTTATTTAATTGATGCAGTTTCATGTAAAGCACCTGAGAGCATTTTATCCTAATTGGATTCGGGCGCTATATAAATTCCGATATAATAATAATAATAATAATTGTATTCACAATACAATGATCACTTATCACTGTCATTGCTCTGTATTGGATTTAATTAAAAACAAAAACTGGGGAGAATTTCCCCTGATGAGGAGAAACACATGAAAATCTGAACTGTAGAAAAACATATCCTGATAATTGTAATTTTATTTATTTAAATTATTCAACTGTATGTAAAATTATAGTTCTTGGTTACTATACTATATATTATATGATATGAATTTTAAGGATACAACGAATTGTATAAGTTCAAATGAACGTCTCGTTGACTGCGTGTTAAAATAAAAAAAATAGCGCAGTATTTTATGCGAAAGGAGGCGAAAGCTATAAAAGCAGTCACAAAGTAATACTTTCAGGTTAATGTGAAAATAAATAAATTAACAAATGAGAAAATAAATAGAATGCTTTATTAGACATAAATTAAACCTGATGTGCTCATTTACACAATCGTTTTGCCCGTTGTGCTCTGAGGTCGAAGTAACCAGAGTTGCGGACCGAACTCTCCAAAAAATGCTGTCCGAATTCACCGTGCGCCGACATCACCTGTATCCGCGCTGACAGCTCGCCTCGATCCTAGGTGGACTGTGGTCGTCGACGCCCGAGTCGCTGCATGTGTTCTACGGATTGGTGGCTTCAACACAGCTTTCACTACTGGGCATAATGTGGACACATCATCCTCTTTCAAAGAGATTTTAGCACCAGGATAACCCAGGGCTGCACCTTCTCTAGTCCGGATCGCAGTCGAAACAAGTTTTCTCGGAGCGAGCAAAGCCGGCTGTCGTCTTGACGTTTGCTTTTCTTAAACAAAGTTGGCTCCAACCAACTACATGTTATTCTATTCTTACTGTTGTTTGCATTACAATAAAATGCCGCACAATAAACCATTATGACGCTCGCTTCTAAACAACCGCTATCACTGTCAACGCTACGGTGAATGAATGGAAAGTCCCAGTCTCGTAGCACTTGCTTGTCACCAGTGACGTCACGTCGAGGCTTGCCGATAAGCACTGGAAAAATATTCATAATCGAGGCAGGCCGGTAGAACCCAGTAGTGTTTGGAATTATTCTTTAATGGAATGGAATGGATTTTTCGGTGTTGTGGAAATGGAAATATACAACAAGAAGAAATATAATATGATTTCAAGCAATCGTTGTTGTTATTCACTTTAAAGAGGAGTCAGGGTCCGGACAGTATAACCACTGTCACATTTACGAGAGCCTTCCCCATTTCGCGCCTGACCTCCTTCAACGAAATAAAAAGGTAGTTTTTATTGATGTGAAATACAGTGACCACCCAAACACTCAACGGTACAACCGTAACGAGTAGTTATTATATATTGAACAACAAAATAAACGCAAATATTTCAATATATGCGTTTTTGTCACAACACAAGTAACTCGTTGGCGTCAACGCGGCATGGCGCATATATATATATATATATATATATATATATATATATATATATATATATATATATATATATATATATATATATATATATATATATATATATATATATATATATAATGGTGTCTCGATAAAGTCGAAAATATCGTGCAAGGCGCACGTGCTAGGCACGATCCTGCCCAGTTAGTGCAGGGTCTGCGTACGCACGTGCAGGCGTCGCTGGTGAAATTTAACGGGTGAACATTGTTTATACGGTCATCAGGAATAACATTCCATCCCAACACAATGAATGTATTCGTTGCTATCCTTGTCACAACAGTCACTGGAATCACACATGGACGACCGCGGGTGAACAAAACAAAACAAGACAAAGTAATCGTATCTGTCTGATGGCTATAGGTCCATAAAGCCAACGAAATCACATGGAACATCACAGAGAGCCCTTACTCAATAACAGAAGCCTATTGAGCGGTCAGACAGCGCGCCACCGCCACGGATAAAAACCATTCAAACAGACCCGAACTAACCGGGCAGGACGTGCGCCGTGCCCGATATTTTCGACTTTATCGAGCTGCGTCGTGCTGCGTCATGCAACAATTCGGCAAGTTCTTTGTGTCGTGACAAAAACTTATGTTAAAATATTCGTGTTTCTTCTGTAGGTCGGTATAATTTGTGGTGAAAAACGTCCAGATTGTAATACTACATTTAAAAACAAGATATTTTGAAATATGTAAACATACTCATCACAGAGTATACTTGCAATATCTGCAAATTATGTTATATATATGGTACCTGACAAACAGGTAAATTAATACAAATAACGTTTGTATTGCCAATACAAATCTGTTATTGGAGTGAAATCATTGAACCTATAAAAACATCAATAAATGTATAAGCATACATGTATTTAACAATGTTACAGGTTCTTTTTATATATTAGGTCTAACTACATTGAGGCATTTTTGATCAAACATCTATTTACTATGGCAGGGTATGCATTTGTTACAGTATTGTAACGTAGCACTTATCGCAAATATGATCATTATTATTGTAGACGCATAAAACATACTGGTTGGAGTGAACCATATATTATAAGTACTGTACTCGTGTTCAACCTCTCCAGAACGAGTGTTTATTTACAACAAAAATGCTTCAAACTACAACGTGTCCACTACGTTTGGTCCACAACCACAAATTATTGCTTCGAGTTTGTGTAGTTAAAAAGCAAACAATGTCATTGGTTGTTCAGTTCAATCATTGGTTGTTCAGTTCAATCATTGGTTGTTCAGTTCAATCATTGGTTGTTCAGTTCAATCATTGGTTGTTCAGTTCAATCATTGGTTGTTCAGTTTAATCATTGGTTGTTCAGTTCAATCATTGGTTGTTCAGTTTAATCATTGGTTGTTCAGTTCAATCATTGGTTGTTCAGTTTAATCATTGGTTGTTCAGTTCAATCATTGGTTGTTCAGTTTAATCATTGGTTGTTCAGTTCAATCATTGGTTGTTCAGTTCAATCATTGGTTGTTCAGTTCAATCATTGGTTGTTCAGTTCAATCATTGGTTGTTCAGTTCAATCATTGGTTGTTCAGTTTAATCATTGGTTGTTCAGTTCAATCATTGGTTGTTCAGTTTAATCATTGGTTGTTCAGTTCAATCATTGGTTGTTCAGTTCAATCATTGGTTGTTCAGTTTAATCATTGGTTGTTCAGTTCAATCATTGGTTGTTCAGTTCAATCATTGGTTGTTCAGTTTAATCATTGGTTGTTCAGTTTAATCATTGGTTGTTCGTGGTTGTTCAGTTTAATTGGTTGTTCAGTTTAATCATTGGTTGTTCAGTTCAATCATTGGTTGTTCATTTAAATCATTGGTTGTTCAGTTTAATCATTGGTTGTTCAGTTAATCATTGGTTGTTCAGTTAATCATTGGTTGTTCAGTTCAATCATTGGTTGTTCAGTTTAAGTTAATCATTGGTTGTTCAGTTATATTCAATCATTGGTTGTTCAGTTCAGTTAATCAATTGGTTGTTCAGTTTAATCATTGGTTGTTCAGTTAATCATTGGTTGTTCGAATCATTGTTGTTCAGTTCAATTTAATCATTGGTTGTTCAGTTAATCATTGGTTGTTCAGTTAATCATTGGTTGTTCAGTTAATCATTGTTGTTCAGTTAACAGTTTCAGTTACTTGGTTGTTCAGTTTAATCATTGGTTGTTCAGTTAATCATTGGTTGTTCAGTTCAATCATTGGTTGTTCAGTTTAATCATTGGTTGTTCAGTTCAATCATTGGTTGTTCAGTTCAATCATTGGTTGTTCAGTTTAATCATTGGTTGTTCAGTTTAATCATTGGTTGTTCAGTTCAATCATTGGTTGTTCAGTTTAATCATTGGTTGTTCAGTTCAATCATTGGTTGTTCAGTTTAATCATTGGTTGTTCAGTTTAATCATTGGTTGTTCAGTTCAATCATTGGTTGTTCAGTTTAATCATTGGTTGTTCAGTTAATCATTGGTTGTTCAGTTTAATCATTGGTTGTTCAGTTCAATCATTGGTTGTTCAGTTTAATCATTGGTTGTTCAGTTCAATCATTGGTTGTTCAGTTCAATCATTGGTTGTTCAGTTCAATCATTGGTTGTTCAGTTTAATCATTGGTTGTGTTCAGTTAATCATTGGTTGTTCAGTTTAATCATTGGTTGTTCAGTTCAATCATTGGTTGTTCAGTTCAACATTGTTTAATCATTGGTTGTTCAGTTCAATCATTGGTTGTTCAGTTTAATCATTGGTTGTTCAGTTCAATCATTGGTTGTTCAGTTCAATCATTGGTTGTTCAGTTTAATCATTGGTTGTTCAGTTTAATCATTGGTTGTTCAGTTCAATCATTGGTTGTTCAGTTCAATCATTGGTTGTTCAGTTCAATCATTGGTTGTTCAGTTTAATCATTGGTTGTTCAGTTCAATCATTGGTTGTTCCCTTCAATCATTCTCATCTGTCTCAAAATGGCTGTGCCCTCAACATCTCCAGTCGGTTCAGTCAGCATAAGTTTGTTTGTGTCTTTTTGTCTGTGTCTGTGTCACTGTGTGTTCGTCTGTCTGACCGTCTGTGTCTGTCTGTCGTTCGTTCGTTCGTTCGTTCGTTCGTTCGGTCGGTCGGTCGGTCGGTCCGGTCGGTCGGTCGGTCGGTCAGTCGGTCGGTCGGTCGGTCGGTCGGTCGGTCGGTCGGTCCTGTCGGTCGGTCGGTCGGTCGGTCGGTCGGTCGGTCGGTCGGTCGGTCGGTCGGTCGGTCGGTCGGTCGGTCGGTCGGTCGGTCGGTCGGTCGGTCGGTCGGTCGGTCGGTCGGTCGGTCGGTCGGTCGGTCGGTCGGTCGGTCGGTCGGTCGGTCGGTCGGTCGGTCGGTCGGTCGGTCGGTCGGTCGGTCGGTCGGTCGGTCGGTCGGTCGGTCGGTCGGTCGGTCGGTCGGTCGGTCGGTCGGTCGGTCGGTCGGTCGGTCGGTCGGTCGGTCGGTCGGTCGGTCGGTCGGTCGGTTCAAAGCTCAAATCGGGAATAGCGCGAATTAAGATCTAGGTCGCAGGTGTCTAGACACGTCGCTTGTCTTAACACACACATAACGGGACATAAATCACTCGTGTAAACCGGCCTTAAGTCACCAAAGCCAAAATCAACGTATTTTAAGGAACTTTCTGTTTGAAAGAGAATACACGAGCGAAGGCACGTGAAACACACACTACGTACAACGTATCCGCTGTGTACACGTTTCCGGCAATCGTTGTGACGTAATAGTAGACTAAGTTACGTGTTTGCTTCCCTGCGTCACTGGAGAAACACATACCTTTGCGAGTGTCCGTATACGCTCAGGATAATGGGTGTTACCCCCTGTTCCTGGAATGGGCGGAAGGTGGGTATCGTCTGTGTGTGCTCAACTAATGCTCAACCTCTATTGCATTTTTTATTTTTATTTATTCTTTTTGCAATTTATTCAGTTCCAACAGGTCCGAAGACCCAGTAACAGGACTGATAACAAAATACAAGAACAATACGAATAAATAATAAAAACAGTAAGAACAATACTTATAATAATTGTATAAAACCACACAATATCGATATGCTATTTTCACGAATTTCACGTAGGATGCCAGCTAATTGATCATTAATGTGCTGTAAAATGTTAACGAAAATCGTTGGACACATCTTTAAGGGGTCCCTGAAACCAAAGGTAAACGTGAATGTGGCCCGATCCCAACTTGCCTCGTGTGGCGCGGTGGCTCTGCGGTTAGACCGCCGGACTGCCAAGTGAGGGGACCGGGGTTCGAATGCACCAGCTGCCGTTTCGAAGCTTGGGTAATTTCGTTCATCCCACATTGCCTCAGTCCACTCAGCTGTATATATGAGTACCTGACAACAGACAGTGATGTGACTCCAGTAACTGTTCGTCCTAACAGTTCCTGTTAGAACGAACAGCTTTCGCGCTTCGATTTGCAGCGTGGCTGGATTCTTCAGCAGAAGTTGAAATGGTGTTTGCGTGAACAGGTCTGCCAGGAGCGCAGCGCAAAGTGCTCTGAGTAACGAATGTTGGCGCGGAGCGGTAGAAACGTAATGTTTGGTTTGCCTAGTGGATCTGATAGTTGGAAACTGCGACCGTGCAAGGGTACTTAGTCGTTGCGGCCTCTACATTATTCGATGTTGTTGAAGCGTCCAATAGAGTATATTTTTTCCATAACATGTCATGCTTCCAAATAAAGGAAGTAAGAGTTTTCTTGACTGCTATAAATGCAAATGCATCCTATATAGTGCACGCATTCCTTTGCGTTTGTACTTCCCACTGTAGTTTAATAGCAACAACTGGATCTGTGCCGCCAAATTCAGTGCATCTGTTGAACGTATAACGTCTGCTCAAAGCACGCGAGTCAAAGGCATGTTTACGCGCGATACATCAAACCACCCGATTGTACTAAATCAAGTCGGTTCAGTGTGACAACATTTCGAAATACTACATGTTTAATTTGTGAAGATCACTCGATATGGAGCGGTATATTTTCATCAAAGCGTGCACAGCATTCGGCCCACAATGTAGGTCTTGTCTTCACCAAGTACATTAGTTATATCATGTTCTGTTTCTATTTCTTTGCAAACCAAGACACCCGGAACATACTGTAGAACTGTATTTTAGATGTTTAGAACAAGTAACTTTAGAACTTTATTTGGTTACCTATACAGCATATATATATTTACAATAACGCGTACTGCGTTACTAACTACATATCTCAGGAGATCATTGAAAAAACCCATGGAGTCTATGATTATATATAAAGAGGACCACTTAGAATACGATAATACAGTAACAAAATAGAATTCAGGTTACAATAGATTATAATTATTACCAGAAAATAGGCTTATACATTTAGAAACATTTCACACTATACTGAATGCTCTAACAGTTAGGGGTCAACCCACAGACATGGGTCTACCCCATTGTTACGACGGCGCAAACTTCTGTAGGACGTCTAGGGCATCAGGGCTGTCGTGTAACTACATTAGTAAAACACGTGTTTAATAACTACCTGTATTATGTTACAATCAGTGGTAGTTGAGATTCGATCGGGCACGTTCCAGGAGCATCGTGTCTATGTCCTCGTTCGGAAGTGCGTCCCACTAAAATGCTTGTTTAGTGTTCAACTAATAGAGGGTGGCACCAGCTAACATGACAAATGCGGCATGCTTGTGTCGTCTTTCCTGATTCACCATTAACGACACTGGCTACAAGGCTCATGTTTACTCCAAAACCCGACCGGCTTGCGCCCTGGTATCGAAACTTCGGTGAGGTTAACCGCTCGCTGCCTCGCAAGACAAGAATTCCGATGACGCAGCGAGTACGGCTGTGACAACAACAATCTAGTGTCGTCCTCTGACGGTTAAATAAGTACCACAGCAACGCTATGGTCCAACAGGTGGCGCCACTACCTGTATAATACACGTAGAACCTTTACATTGCTGATGGCTCTGCCATGAGCCGCCTTCAATCCCTCTCAGTTTTGATTCTACTGTGTTTCTTATTCCACAAATTTCTTTTATAAAAAACATTTCCTGGTCACTCGTACATCTTTTAGGCTCTCTCTCTGTGATCACATTTCGCTGACTCGTGCTTCCAATACTTGTCTAAGCAGTCAATATTTGGAGCCGTCACGACAATCAAACTATTCCACACTGTTCCCACTCTCATTGTGAGACATTGTTGCCTCAGCACGAGATTTCTGTGTCCTTCTCGTTCTTGAAACAACGTCAATGAATGTTTACCGCAGTTAGGGGAGACCGGGGCTAGTTGTAACAATTTTCAGTTAAAGTCAGTTTTTGTGAAAAGCATGATAGGTGCATTATTTCTGTCAACGCATACATTAAATTCATTATTCGTGTTACCAAACTGTACCGTACCATTGATATTCCGGTTATACTCGTTGGCTGAGACAGCAGTACGAGCCGCCCGAACAGTGTAACAGTTGTAACAACTTGCCCCAGTACAACTATAACAACTTGCCCCAAACACAAATTTTGCAGTTAAACGCACGTGGACGATAGCAAATCCTGAATTTCAGTTTAACTTCTACTTGGCGTAACCCCTTATACTATATAGTAGACGTGTTTCAAGTTTCATTGACGAAACAAAAAAATGGCTGCGTGAGATGATATTATGTGGACATACCAAAAATGTTTTAGGTAGTTAAAGTCGTTTTTGCCCACATCTCTTTAATGTCATCTTCTTAACTCCTGATTTTGGACAGTGTGTTTGCTGGTGGACTTCCAACCAACTAATGTCGATAGTATGTCCACATGTGTGCTATGTTTTCGTAAAACGACTCTGTAACAACTTGCCCCGTTAAACAACTAGCCCCGGTCTCACCTACATCCACGAACTTACGTAGTTTCGGTGACGCTTCTTTATGGTATCTTCCATGCAATATGTTATCATATCCCCTCGAAACGTTCTGTATCTGACTGTGGGCATGTCTACAGCTCGTAGTCTGTCTGGGTATTGTCATCTTTGTGGCATCTTCCATGCAATATGTTATATACTGTTATCATATCCCCTCGAAACCTTCTGTATCTGAGTGTGGGCACGTCTACAGCTCGTAGTCTGTCCGGGTATGGTCTTCCTCGTATCTGAGTGTGGGCATGTCTACAGCTCGTAGTCTGTCCGGGTATGGTCTTCCTCGTATCTGAGTGTGGGCATGTCTAGACCTCGTAGTCTGTCCGGGTATGGTCTTCCTCGTATCTGAGTGTGGGCATGTCTACAGCTCGTAGTCTGTCCGGGTATGGTCTTCCTCGTATCTGATTGGGGGCATGTCTAGACCTCGTAGTCTGTCCGGGTATGGTCTTCCTCGTGTCTGATTGTGGGCATGTCTAGACCTCGTAGTCTGTCCGGGTATGGTCTTCCTCGTGTCTGATTGTGGGCATGTCTAGACCTCGTAGTCTGTCCGGGTATGGTCTTCCTCGTGTCTGAGTGTGGGCATGTCTACAGCTCGTAGCCTGCCCGGGTATGGTCTTCCTCGTGTCTGAGTGTGGGCATGTCTACAGCTCGTAGTCTGTCCGGGTATGGTCTTCCTCGTGTCTGAGTGTGGGCATGTCTACAGCTCGTAGCCTGCCCGGGTATGGTCTTCCTCGTGTCTGAGTGTGGGCATGTCTACAGCTCGTAGTCTGTCCGGGTATGGTCTTCCTCGTGTCTGAGTGGGGGCATGTCTACAGCTAGTAGTCTGTCCGGGTATGGTCTTCCTCGTGTCTGAGTGTGGGCATTAGTGCCCTGCGCGGGCCTAGAATTTGATCCCAAGCCCGGCCCGCAATTAGCAGTTAGAGTCCAGGCCCGGCCCAGGCCGCAATAATTTTTCAAGCCCGGCCCGGCCCAGGCCCGCAAACTGGAATTTAGGCCCAGGCCCGGCCCAGGCCCAACCCAGACCGTGAATGTTTGGCCCAGGCCCGGCCCGGCCCGCAAGTTTCAGGCCCAAGCCCGGCCCATACCCTCGGGCCAAAGATGGGTAAGCCCGCGGCCCGCAAGCCCGCGGCCCGCTAAGTTTAGAGAAGATAAACCTATAATCTTATAACAAAGACGAAAAACAAATAAACTGTAAAATATACTTATTGTTTTATTAAATAAAAAAGGTCCACAGTGTGCTGGATGAGTTCTAAAAATTCAGCACCACCAACTTCTTCAAACTTACAAATATCCTGAAGAAAAATAAAGAAAAACTTCTTAGTGTCATTACTATTAAATATGGTAACATTTGTTATATTTGGCTTTAATGTATTGGTTTATTGTTAGGGTAGGATATTTGTTTATCTAACCCTGACTTAATCCATATGCAAGCCATAATCCCAATTTATGTTGTTAATTGAATTAGCTCAACTAAGTTAACATAATTTAATATGATATTTCAATTAAATGTCACCCACTGGCACTGACACCCAGTGGCATTTCCAGCAGGCCTGCAGTCACTAGCCTGAGACAGACAGGTTCAGACATGTGGGAATTAGTACAAGTGTGAATGAATTAGGACTGGGGAGAAATACCAATTACCAACTGGGTTGGGTACTGGGTAGTGGGCTAGTGGCCTAGTGGGCACTTGGCAGTGGGCAGGTCTTTCAGGTGGGCAATGTTTGGAGTGAAGACCTAGACAACAGAATGTCCACTGGTATGGTCAAAGGGTGATAAGTTGATAGTTAATCATGGCGTGATTGCCTCTGCAAATATTTCTAAAGTAAACATTTGGGGCTGGCTACTTCCAGCCAAGTGAACTTATGGGGTCATTAGATTCCATGCAAGGTCTCAATTTGCAACTATATAATACTAAAGAAATAATTTTAAGCATTCATTAAACGGAATTACAATTTATAATCAGTTTTTATAAAAAAAAATAAAGTAATAATCGGTGTTTTGTATGAATATTTTTATTATGTCCAGGCACAGCCCAGGCCCGGCCCGGCCCGGCCCGCTCACACTAGGCCCAGGCCCGGCCCAAGCCCGATGTGTTTAAATTGTTTTCAGCCCAGGCCCGGCCCGGGCCCGCAGTATGTAGGCCCAGGCCCGGCCCGGCCCGGCCCGCGAGATTATGTAGAGGCCCGGCCCGGCCCGCGGGCTGCAGGCCGGGCCGGGCTTAGACCAAAAGCCCGGCCCGCGCAGGGCACTAGTGGGCATGTCTACAGCTCGTAGTTTGTCCGGGTATGGTCTTCCTCGTATTTGAGTGTGAGCATGTCTACAGCTCGTAGTCTGTCCGGGTATGGTCTTCCTCGTGTCTGAGTGTGAGCATGTCTACAGCTCGTAGTATGTCCGGGTATGGTCTTCCTCGTGTCTGAGTGTGGGCATGTCTACAGCTCGTAGTCTGTCCGGGTATGGTCTTCCTCGTATCTGAGTGTGGGCATGTCTACAGCTCGTAGTCTGTCTGGGTATGGTCTTCCTCGTATCTGCGATACCATCTTGCTTGCTCTTTCTTGAACTGCTTCCATCTGATCCATCTGTGTACTGTTATGCGGCCCCCAGACGGACACTGCATATTCTAAATGCGTTCTCACCAATGACACATGTAGTAGTCTGAAGGTCACCACATTCAGGAACATAATTAACCGCTTTATCCATCCTGCAGTCATATTCGCCTTTTTAGTTTTGTTCTCAATGTGGCTCTTGAATAATAGCGTTTTGTCAATTTCCACTCCAAGATCCTTTTCACATTGTGAGTGCTGAACCATCATCCCTCTGACTGTATATTCATGCTGAGGATTTTCCATAGTAGCTCCGGTGTCCATATGTATTAGTTTGTCAGGACGTAGCTGCATTAACTATTTATTACTCCAATCATAAATGTTGTTTGGGTCATCTTGCGGGTGTTTCTTGTCCTCTACTCTGCTATCAATTTCCTTCCATACCTTGTTATCATCCACAAATAGGTGCGGGTATGATTGTACGACTACATCTGGTAATATACATTAGGAATAAAAAAGGGCAAAGAATGGGTCCTTGTGGTATTCCTGATACAATTATCTTTCCTTCCGATAGTTCTACCAGTATCCTTTCTTGCTGCGTTCTACCTCTGAGGACGCTTGCGAGCCACTCAATTATATATTCAGTAAATCCACACGCCTTGAGTTTAGATATTAGTCTTTTGCTTAGTCAAATGTTTTCTTAAGATTCATATACACCACATCAACTACCGTTGTCCACTCATCTAGTACTTTGAGGAGCCTTAAGTACTGTCGGTCTGCCAGACATAACTCATATTGTTTCTGATAAACCATTTTCAACATGTGTACCATTGGTTGTTTTCTCATTATAGATTATAGAATCTTACATAATATCTAAGTTAGGCTCACCGGTTGACAGTTACGTGGACATCGTTTTGTTTCCTGTTATGGCCACTGCGCGGGACGAACTAAAAGGCGGGCAAGAAAGGGCGGCCAACGTGGGTAAGAATTATCAAGAATTCATACTATATCTGCGCTCCCTATTTACATGCGTTGTTATTGTGGTCGTTTCTTATTGTGCGTGTCTGTGCTAAAACCAAATACGTAGCAGTTACATCAAAGTGATGAAACACATTTAAACGACTAACAAAGCCTCAAAATTCCTCACCTTACCATGTTATAATTGTGTTAAATAACAATGGTGTTAAATAACAATTGTGTTAAATAACAATGGTGTTCCGTGAAAAACTTTACCGTTAGCCAATTTGTTATTTAGCCTTTATATTTTATAGTTGCTCAAATGTTGTTTCTAGTTGTTTCCAGTACTCTGCAACGTTCCATTAACTGACTAGTCTGTATGTTGTGATTGCTTACAATTGTATGGTGTTTCGAGGTCTCATTCCACTAGCCAGCCTTTTTCAGAACATTACTGCCAAGCCGACCTTTATATACTGGCATTGAGGGTGGTCACTGCCAGGGTGGTCACAGCCAGGGTGGCCACTGCCAGGGTGCATGTCGTCCTCAATAGTTCTGTTACATCCTCAATTAAACGAGACAGGACCGACATTAACGTGATCATCTGAGTCACGAAATATACACAGTCTCCAATATTGAGAGCCAGATTTTTATACCAAACATACTCATGGCCGGTCGTGAGCTGCCCGGTCCGGGTCTTGAACTCAGAACTCTGTCGTGTAAAGCGGATGTGCTTAACGACTACACTACCGCACTTGTCTCCCATGCGTAAATAGTGATAACAGAAATCACAATTAATTCACAGAACATCGGTAACATTCTAACTGCACATGTATATTTGTTATTTACCCTTTATTTTATACAGTTGTTCAAATACGTACATACATACATACACACATCCTCTTCAGCTCTTCTAGGCTAGTAGCCTTTTAGCTGGTCTTGACAATTGTTTGTGCGCATGGGTGGGAATTTGTCATTTTTGTTCAAAACTGTAAGCGCACCAAAATTTGTCTAGTCTTGATTTGAAAATATTTAATAAGGGCGCTGAAACCACCGCTTTACTACCCTGTGTCTGAAGTAATGCCTTCGTTCTTTCTTGAGTTTCAGGCTGTGTCCCCTGGTTACCGTATTGTTGTCCGGCTCTAGTGGCATTTTATCAACTTTATATATTCCATGGAGATATTTGTATGTTTCATTCATGTCTCCTCTTGCTCTTCTATAGGAGAGGCTTGGGAGCTTAAGCGCCCTGAGCCTGTCACCATATTCGAGGTTCTTCAGTTCTGGGACTAGCTTCGTCGTTTGTCGCTGAATGTTCTCAATCATCTGCTGGTCTCTCTTGAGTGTTGGGGCCCAGACTACATTGCCATATTCTAGAATAGGTCTGATCAGGCTCGTGTATAGTTTTTCATGGTTGGTCCATCCAGGTATATAAATGATCTTCTTATAAGGCCTAGCATTTTATTGGCTTTGTTTGCTACCATCTTCACTTGTTGATCAAACTTTAAATCACGGTCTGTTTGCGCCCCCAAGTCTCTCATTTGTGGTCTCCCTCAGAGTGGTATCTTTTCCACCACTAGTTATAGTATAGTCGTAGTGGTGGTTGTCCCTGATGCATAACTTTGCATTTCTCCTCATTGAAGCGAAGCTGCCATTTTCTAGTCCATGCTTCTAGTTGTCTTAGGTCTGTCTGCAGTGCTACTTGGTCAGATTGAGCAGTCATTTGTCGAAATATCTCGGTATCATCAGCGAACATGTGAATAGGTGAGTCTACCACATCAGGCATGTCGCTCGTGACGGAAGACCATGATGATTTGCTACCATTGACGAGAACACGTTGGCGTCGTCCCTCCAGGAAGGCTGCAATCCATTGCACCTTGCCGCCTATCCCGTATCCTGTTAACTTAACTAGCAGTCTCTGGTGTGGGACCGTGTCGAATGCTTTGACAAAATCAAGGTAAATTGCATCCACACTATCTCCCTGCTCTATGGCTTCCGTCCACTTATCAAGGACCTCAAGTAGCTGTGTAGTGCATGAGCGTCCATGCACGGCGCCACGCTGAAGACTTGACAGTAGGTTGTTTCTTGTCATGTGTGCCATCACTTCATTTCTAACCAACTTCTCCATCATCTTGCAGGCTACAGAAGTGAGACTCACGGGGCGGTAGTTTCCTGGCAAGTGTTTCAGGCCCTTCTTAAATATTGTGGTGATGTTTCCCTCTTTCCAGTTCTGTGGTAAAGTCCCCTCAGCAAGTGATTTGGTGAATATTATTGGAAAGGTTCTACTAGCTGATCAGTCAATTCAACCAGAAGAGGTGGATGGAGCCCATCCGGTCCTGGTGGTTTTGTAGTCTTTAGTGTCTTCAAAATCTTCTCAACTTCCTCGTTTGTGATCAGAAAGTCAGTCAGCTCTGTGTTGTGCAGTCTATTATCAAACGTGGTGATGTTTTCAAGGCTTTCTAGGGTGAAGACACTTGTGAAAAAGGTATTAAGTACTTCGGCTTTGTCAACATCAGTCTCAGTCATTGTCCCATCCAGACACTCAAGATCAGCCACTACTGAACAAGTCTTCATCTTTGACCTTGCATACTTATAGAAAGCTTTGGGATTGGCCTTAGCTTCCCTGGCTATCTGTCTCTCGAAATCTCAGATTGCCTTTCGCACCTCTGCCTTGACTCTGTTTGATGTACTTCTATATTCAATACAATGATGTTCACTTCTGGTCTCACGGTATAGCATATATGCCTCCGACTTTCTCTTAACTGCCGTGATGGTCTTGGTATTTGTCCAAAGTGGTTTGGCTTTTCTTGCTTTACTTCCCATTGTGCATTTTGGTATATGTTTGTTGGATGCATTCCTTATGGATTCCTCAAGGATTGCCCAGCATTGCTCTGTTGATTTATCTCTATAATCTTCATTCCAGTTCCTAGAGGTCATCATTTCTCTCATTTCTTTGTAATTTCCTTTGTCATATCTGTATTTGTCGATCCTAGATTTGGTGGACTTGGTGTAGCAACAAAAGTTGAAATTCAGCAGTGAGTGGTGGCTCTTTCCTATTGGTGCCAGGTACTTGAGTTTCTCGATCATGCCCTCTTCGTTGGTGAATATCAGATCGAGTGTGTTTGGTGTGTTGTTTCCTCTATAGTGAGTGGGCTCGATCACCTGCTGGGTCAGGAAGGATTCCCGGACAGCTTCCATGAAGATGGTGCTTGGGTGGTTGCCATCAAGTGGTGAAGTGTTCTCACGCCAATTGAGGCTCGGATGGTTCACGTCACCAAATATCAGTACATGCGAGAAACCTAGATTGTTTGCTTTTTTCAGTGTATCATTTTTCTTTGCATCATTTGTGACATTACTGTTTGGTGATCTA
Organism: Lamellibrachia satsuma; assembly: GCA_033239005.1. Classification (NCBI taxonomy): domain Eukaryota; kingdom Metazoa; phylum Annelida; class Polychaeta; order Sabellida; family Siboglinidae; genus Lamellibrachia; species Lamellibrachia satsuma. Next base: position 3,276,642 of record BSQZ01000030.1, on the reverse strand, counting down.
TAGATACAACCGATCAGTAATTTGTCATTTCTCACCAGTTTGGCTTTGCACCATATGCTCTCATCTCCGTTTGTGCCGGTCATTTCTCTGCATTCAGTGGCCCCAAGAGACTCATGTGTGTACAAAAATACACCTCTTTTTGCGCAATTAAAATTTTCAAAACACTTGTATTTTTCTAAGACCAGTTCTCACTCCGATCACCAAAGGGTTTTGCTCTCCTATCATCACCTTTAACTCATTTCTTTTGTTCAACAACGAGTCAGCATTAAAGCACATACAATTCATACAACTATTTATTTGGAATTCACTTCCGGACACCGTCGTCACTGCACCGTCAGTAAATACGCTTAAAAATCGACTAGACAAATACTGGCGAAACCAGGCAGTCAAATATGACTACAAAGCCACACTAAGACTAACTAAGAGCGGTACATAGGCAGATTTTGCCTGAAGACCGAAGAGGATATGTATGTATGTATGTATTTACACTATTTACATTGCTGGTTGAGTTTACTCTTTGTTGACAGGATGACCTTGTTGTGGGTCTCCCTCTTTCCTTGCTGTGGGTTTTTCTCCTTCCTTTTGTGGCTCTCCCTCCTTCCTTTTGTGTTTTTTTCTGTTGCGTTGCATTTCTGCCCTCTGTAAGATGACATATCCACACCTGCGAGAAGATCTGACTAGTCTAAAGGAAACACTAGTGGAGCCAAATTCAAACTTTAGCAATGTCCAGGAATTGAGGAAACAACTTTCAATAATGGAGTCTGAACTAGAGCGTAACAAAGAGGAAACCTCAAGAGAAATAACACAGAGAGACATACACAAAACCAACATCATTTCTTTCAATGTAACTGAAAGCAAATCGGATGACCCAGATAACAGGAAGCAACACGACCGAGAAAGCTTTCTACACGCATCTCTTCATGGACATGTAAGACAATATCGGACAATGTTAGTCAAAGTATATGTGTTATTTACTAAATAGCCATGGCTAGTGGTGCACTAAAATGCTCCCTATGCCAAAATTCACTATACAGGAGGTCTGCAAATTTAACAAAAAATCAACTTTTGGCAAAAGCTAAAGATTCTTTCTGTATATATTGTGAAGTATGTATCAATGTTTTTCCATATAGTAGTATCAGCAATGATGAATTTAAATTTATTAACTCTGACCTGAATGTTAATGCAAATCTATACAATATAAATTATATGAACAATGTTCAATCTTCAACTTTAAATCGTTTAACATTTCTAAATTCAATTGTTGTGATTTTGAAAATGACATTGACCCTAACAACAATTTCTTTAACAGTGTTTCTACACGCTGTGACTATTACACGGTAGAACAATGTGTTAAGAGCAAAGCAATTCAGAATGGCTTGTCCTTCATTCATTTCAACGCTCGGAGCCTCAGGTCAAATTTTTATCAAATTAGAGATCATGTAAATGAACTAAAAATCCCATTTGATATTATTACTATATCCGAAACGTGATTAGATTCAGAAGATTGTTCTGATATATTGTTGAATGGGTACGACTTGATTCACAGAAATAGAAAAAACAAGAAAGGTGGTGGAGTGGCTATTTATGTTAACGTATCAATTGAATTCAAGGTACTACAGACTATGTCTGTGGTAATTGATGATATACTAGAATGTATTACAATAGAATTAAGTATAAGTAACAGTAAAAATATTATCGTTAGTTGTATATATAGAGCCCCAGGAACTAGTGTAGATATTTTACTGACCAACTTGAATTGTTGATAACAGTTAAGAACACTAGTAAAACAATATTTTATGTGGTGATTTCAATATAGATCTTCTAAAATATAATAATAATAAGGGTACTCAACATTTTGTAGATATGTTGTTCAGTCTAGGTATATATCCCTTAATTGATAAGCCAAGCCGAATTACAGATAGTAGTGCAACTTTAATAGATAACATTTTCACAAATGAATTAAACAGTAATATTACTAGCGGGTTACTTATAAATGATATTAGTGATCACTTACCTTTATTTTGTGTGTGCAGTTATTCAGACATGAATATAAATAGAATTCCTAATAAAAAATATAGATTCATCAGAAAATTTAATGAAGGTTGTATAAAATCATTTAAAGGGGGGGGGTGAAGTACTCGAACAACCATAGCCCAAACATAATGACATACAATTTACAGTATATATCACCCTTATATGATGGGCGCAACGCCACGGTAATTTTGCAATATCCTTTTTAACTTTGCCATTATCTTCGCTGGGCGGCGCCATATTGCTCTGCGGGGGGCTCAGCGGCAGAGTGGTTTGAGTACGAGCTCCTGGGCCCTGGCACCGCGTTCACACAGTAAAAACCTCTCGGAAATACGGCCGAAACGCATGGAAAATCGAATAAAAAGAAAACTGGTGTGCACTGGATGGCTCCTGGATATATCAACTAGTACTACAAATGCAAGGAAAAAACTTTTGATCGACTTCCGAGGAAGAATTTGCAGCGGAAAAGGTGGTTGCAAATGCGGAAATCGCCGTGTCCGCCAGCCGTACGCTCTGCGAGTGACCACTTTTCCGATGCAGATTACAATACAAAAGACTATGTGATGAGCATGGACAGACGGTGAGCATCAAGATGTCATTCTTGGTCAAAGACACCGTTCCATCTTAGATCTCTTTTTCGCATATGACCATGCATCTACAGACTATTCTGCGACAAGGAAACGTCAGATATCAGAGGGCAGAGCGATGCGTAGGAAGCGACGAGCCGAAACCAGGTTAGTAAATTGGATTACCGTTACCATTGTGATTTATCACTACGATTACAATATAGTTCCACCCCAATAAGCACAGCAGTGCTTCAACGTCAGCATATATATGACCCACAGTAAATCGAAATGTATGAATACAATAAAGTGCGAGTAAGTGTTAATAGTTTGATATAAGTGCGAGTAAGTGTTAATAGTGTTTTCCAATCCGCCGATTTATTTTCGACGTGATCAGACGTACCGTCAATACGTGGCCGTACTCAAAACAATAACAATAACTCAGTAAGTGCTACAGGATATACTGCAGCCTTATAACATGGGCCATGGCAAAATTATTCAAGAAAATAATTTGATATTATTTATTGACAGTCATAATAAGTCTCATACTCCTGTGTTCTAAATGCCTAGAGAGCAAGCGGCAAGCGTAAGGCTAAGCCACGGGGGGGTAGATGCATGGGAGAAACACGACCAAAAGACAGTATAGACTATAGTGCAACATAAGCCTACTGTCGCTGTTTACATTTCAAATTCTTTATGGAAATATTTAAAATATACAAATACTTTCATTGTGATTAAGTGCAAAAGCAGTTACAAAAAACTTTTTAAAAGTATTTAAATATTTAAGTAAAATGCATTTCACCCATGCAATATCTAGCTGGAAAGGAAACTAACTAAGGCATCGTCACCTACCCAGTTGAACACTGTCAGATTACATGTCTGCTTTCTATAATGACACTTTACAATTTCTGTCTGAATTCTTGTGACTTGACAATAAGGCAAAATTATATAAAATTAATTTGCTTTATTGATCAGATTAAACCCCACATGTAATAACCGGAAGTTCATAGAGATGTATTAATTACATTTTATTCTAAGTCGACTGATAACACTGTAATGAATATCGTGGGGGGAGGGGGCAACTGTCGGCAACCCACAGTAGTATTAGTACAAGCTATACATATGAAGGAAGTATATCAGGCATGGGGTCAATTCTGTTTTGTCAATTCCAAAAAATCAGTTCGAATTCCGCCTTGCAAAAAATCAATTCCAACTGTTAAAATGCTAGGCTAAAGAAAAATTCAAATCCAATTCATTTTAACACAGTTTTATTTGTCACGTGTGCACAATCATATTTAATTAGATATGATTAAAAAATTATTGCTCGTTAAATGCGCACACACACACACACACAACCACACACACACACAACCACACACGCACACACACAACCACACACGCACGCACGCACGCACGCACGCACGCACGCACGCACGCACACACAAGGTTTGCCATAAAAAAAACCTTAAAATGGCATGCAGCCATTTCATATGTACTTTCTGCTGCGACACCTCTCCTGGATTTTTGCTAACAAAACCAGACATTTTGGACAGCCCTGGACAGTTGGGTCATTAATCTGAGTTTTGAACAGTTTCCCCTGTTTATATCGGGTCCAGGTCATTTGCCCCCCTTCCGGACATTTGCCCCTTTGTCACTTGCCCCCCAGACATTAGCCCCTTGCCTTATTCAAAATCTGGACATTTGCCCCCTGTACGTAGCTTCTGGATTATTTGTAAGTTTTTTTTAAGAAATGTTTTTCTAACTTCTGAACATGAATTCAAGATATATATTACCCTAATTGCAATTAATGTTCTTTGTGCCAGATCAGCCAAGTAAATTACTTTATGTAGTTGGAGATGATCCTGTAATCAAAGGATTATCTTTATTGCAATTGTGGAAGAAGCCAGTTACATTAGGACCTGGACATGTTAGGACAATTGAGGATATTTGAAAGAAGCCATCTCAACAAGGTTTTGAATTGCATTTACCATGGAGAGTTGGAGTGATTCCATTTTCCTATAAAACTGGATGCACAAGCCAGAGTTGTCAGAATTCACTTATAACTTCACCATGGAAATTACTACTAGCATTTGAGGAGGTCAGAAGCTATGTTCTGAGTGTCATTCCTACACCAAGAAGGGGGACCAACAAGATTACTCTTCATTGGGAGTGAAGCCAGCGTCGATCCTGATCATGCAAGGGTGCTGTGGTCACTGATCTGATCTCCAGATCCAAAATGTGATCAACAAGACTGCCTGCAACCATGATGGTGACACGGCACAGATAGAAGCTGCCAAGGTCCGTGAGGACCTGAAAACTAAGGCAGCTAATACCAGGGGCACTCCAAACCAGCTGATCTCTGACTCGTTACTGTCCACCACTGTTTGTGTAAGCATCACCCCAAGAACCCATCTTCCACCACTGATCTGACTATCAATGATACCTGGAAGACAACTGGTGACAAGATCATCTCATACACACTCCAGGGGATAGGCCATTGCATTAGGCTAAAGTGACTTCGACTTGTCATTGAATGTTATGTTATTGTAGTAATAATGATAAAACTGCAAACTGATTTTCACTTGTCAACTATCATAGATAAAAAGGCAGATGTCCGGGGGGGAGCAAATATACTAGGAGGCAGATTTATATCACTATCAGTTGTGGTATCATTGATATTTCATCAAATTTACTGGAAATTTTGAGTCTTCAACATCCTAATCTCCAACATGTATTCTCCATGGGGACATTTTTAATTACTACAAAGGGCAAACCCTACAGCCACATGTAACAGCATTGTACAGGTGACCAGTGACATGTTTAGTATGGGAAACTTGTGGGCTGAACATTAGGCTCGGATAAACAAGGGGCTGCATTCAAGTGGGGCAGGCTTCCTCTCTCACACAAAGGGAATGAGCAGGCAGGTGCCCTTAATTGGCAATCTCTGTAAATAAACCTTGTACACTGAGAAAGAAAATGAGGCCTGAATGGTCTGATTTTGGTTTTACTGTCTGTTACAGTAACTTAGTATTTCTTTTTGATGCAAATGCTTGATTATATTGTTCTTGGTCACAATGTTTCAATACCAGAGTAGAGAGTGTCTGTGCTGTAATGTTGACAATAGCAGACAAATATGATTTTAAAAGTAATATAAGTAAATTTAAGGGTAAATATTAACAGTATCAAGTCAATAATTCCAACAAAATCAATTCCAATTCCCAAAAAATAAATTTCGGAAAAAAAATAAAAAAATTCCAATAAAAAAAAATTTGAAGTCAATTCCAATTCTGGAACTAGAATTGAGGGTCAGTTCCAATTCCGGAATGGAATTGACCACATGCCTGAAGTATATTCATGACAATATCTTGTCTCTGTGTACTACAGCAACAGTCATGAACAGTATAATTGAATTGAAACAAGTTTATGTCTGTGGGGCTTTTGTCCATGCACCATACTAGCTAGCAGATGTTTTCAGTATAATACCTAATAATTATATATATATTTACGGGAGCAGCTGTGGTCTAGTGGTTAAGGTGTTGGACTCTAAATTCAAGGGTTGCGAGTTCAAGACCCACACTGGTCACGGTTCGTTTTCGAAGCTTAGGCAATTTCGTTTACCCTACTTTGCCTCAGTCTACTCAGCTGCAAATGAGTACAAACACTGTTTGGAAGGTACCTGCGAAAGACTAGTGTCCCATCCAGGAGAGTCAGTATAACTGCACTCTAAGTTGCTTCGCACTATTGAAACCAGGTTTAAGCACTGGCCATATAAGCCTTCATGGTTTCCTAAGGCGTAATGCCTGGGGGATGACTTTACCTTTTTTTTTACCTTACATATATATATAATATTATATATATATATACGTGTGGGCAGGTATGTGTGTGTGCATGCAGCATTTATAAGGTAAAGATGTCACAAGCATAGATCTGCATTTGGTCCAATAACAATATTCATGCAATATGTTATCTAAATCGAGTGTCAGATATAAAATAAGGAACCCCATAGAAAGTGTACCTATGGGTCCATATTTTGTTATGGAATTTGGACCCCTTATAGAATTTTGACCTCCCTGGCCCATTGAAAACAGTGCAATGTTGATTAGATAATATAATGCACTTTGGAGCTAGGATGCTACAATTTTGGTTACATGCGTTTGGTTATGTTACCAGTGGCATTCGTCAGACTGACCAAACAGATTCATTAGAAACATTAAGAGATCAGTGAAAGACCCATTGGTTGAATTAACATGGCTCCATAGGGAAAATGCTTTTCCCTGTGGTTGATTACTTTATACATTCTATATGACACTGGCACTCTTATATTCTAAAAATAATATATACAAGAGAAAGTTTCTCACGTTGTGATTCATTTTTATTATGCAAAAGATGAATTTTGTAAAATTTTCAAGTCACTGTATGTGTAATCTTTTCAGATGAAGGATTCACCATTGGTTCGTACAAGTACAGGTACTAGTTTTAAGCATGCAGCGCTATGGGTGATGCCGTCAATCTTTACATTACGGATGTCACCTTTAGTGCCATCACTGCTACTACTGCTGTGGCACCACATACAACTGATGCTGAAATGCAAATCGATCTGGTAACGATATTTCAAGTGCGACACTTCGCGAATGCTGCTGTAGTCACGGATGATATTATTGCACCAATGAACGTTGATCATGGCTACTCCTATGTGAAGCTTCCATCAGATTCAGTGAGAACAAAGACATTGGTGCAGATGATGCACACTATGTGATAACAGCGACATAACCGAGGGTGACTCAAGCAGCTCCGACACCTATGAGAAAGAGAAGAAGTTTGTCATTCGTGAGAAAAACTTATGTCACTTTTCTGCACCTGCCACACACCAAACAGCCATAAACTGTGACACAGGTTGTACTCATGTCTGATCTATCAGCCAAGGTCTTTCGGATACTGGGGTGTCTGTCAGGAAAGTGTGCTGATTTCTACCCCTGGATGAGTGAAAGGTGAATTGAATATGTTAGGTGTACATGTACTATCAGTCAGAATAAGTAGTGTATTGGTGTATATTTAGTACCAGTAGTGTATTGGAACAGATGGTTGGTGTGCAAGTACTATCAGTCAGAACAAGTAGTGTATTGATACATATGATTGGTGTACATTTACTGTCAGTACAAGTAGTGTATTTGGTAGAGAATGAGACGCTTGGTTTACATTTGCTGTCGGTAGGAACAAGTAGTAGATTCAGTCAGAACAAGTAGTATATTGGATACACATGATTGGTGTACATTTACTGTCAGAAGAAGTAGTGAAATGGTGCAGATTCCAGAATGAGATCATTGGTGTACATTTACTGTTGGTAGGAACAAGTAATGTATTGGTATGCATGATTGGTGTACGTTTACTGTCAGTCAGAACAAGTAATATTGTTACACATGATTGGTGTACATTTACTGTCCAATCAAAACAAGTAGTCTATTGCCATTGGTACAGATGATGATGGTGAAACAGTTAAAATGCCTTGGCTTTATAAAGATTAATTATTTCCTAAGCTAAACTACCAGTATATTTGATATGTTGTGGCATAATAATGATGTGTGTAACTGTGATATCCATGTTCCAGGTTGTATTTCCCGGTGGTAGAAGTCACTGTTTTTAGTCAATGTTTAGTCTTGGTTTCAGTCGTTCTAGTTAGCCTTATTTCTTTGGTAATTGTTTTTCTATGTGAATAAACTGTTGATATATTTTATGTTGGTCTCAATATAAATGAAACTGTGTGTAGTGACAAGCAAGATGCTGCAGGTAACATTTCTGTTGACAGAAGTGGGATGTGGATAAGAAGGCATTCACATCATTCAGTTATTAATATTTTAGTGGGAATTTTTGTAGTTTTCCAGGTTGTTTTTCGACCTGCTGCATACTGTGGGTGCCTCACAATTTGTCTATATCACACTATCAGTACACTCACCTGTGTCAGGTCAATCTCCATAGCTAAACTTTCCATCAATTCAATTCGGTTCAGAATAGACATCACAGATCCTTGCCACATCACAGGATGGGATTACTTGTCTTGCCTTTCCTGAGCCTGAAATATAATTTGTCAGGGTTATGTTGATAGCACTAATTCCATAATTACCATAATAGTTGCAAAACTGTGAACATTACGTACTGCCAGTAGTTAATTATTGTTATTTAAATGATTACATTGCACCAAACAACAAGGTGTTATGGTGTGCTACAGAGAGGGGTGATTAGATAGAAAATAAAGAGAAAAGCCTGCTTGCATTGCCATTGTAGTTTGGACCTCGCCCTCGGGCTAGGTAAAAGAAATATGCAGAAAAAATATGATTATTAAAATGGCAATGATTCTATAACAATTGAATTACTGACCTGCTAGCTATAGGGCGAATCAATGAGTCGGCACGCAAATCATGCAATGACAGCAGACCAACATCTAGCACCGCTCTGTTTGTGCATATCACTACAAAATCATCGTCTTCGCCTTCGTACGGTGATGCAAGCACCAACGGCAACGCGGTCGGGCACACGTTGCTGTATAGCCATAGCCATAGCCTAGGCTAGCCCTAGGCATGGTAGCTTCCTCGGCGCAGCATGATGACTCAAGGGGTAAGACCACAGTTGACCTTCCTGTTTATTGTTTCACACGAATGTAGGGCGTATTAAATTGCGGTATGTGAATTTAAAGAATTCATACGATGTGACATAAGTGCAATTGACCAGGCATATTCACAGGTTTGTTTGTAGAAGCTATTGGCTGTGAAATGGTGCATTTTTTTGAGAGTTTAAAAGGCGGAGGGATTTATGGGAATTTTTCTGCTATGGGCCACGTGGGCGCATGAATACAAGGCTATTTTTGTCAAAATTGATGGGCATCGCACGTCGGGGCGTTTTAAAAGAGCTGGAGGTATGTGATTTTGATAAAACTTGGTCAGCATGTCAATGAGATGATGGCAGTTGCTGTGAAAACGTTTCAGAATTTTTAGTGGTCACGTTTTCTTATAATCTAACAAAACGTTAACATGGCCACCAATGCAATTTTCAACTGTGGTCTGACTCCAAATAGACGGAAGTCGGGGTCACAAACACGGTTATAAAATGTTGATGTGCTTATGTTTTGGTCGTTGTTATTAGCTTAATTGTGGATATTACACATAATTTGGATGAAATTATTAGTTTGTTATAACAAATTTCTTATAATTTTATAATTTGCAATTATGATAATATAATTAGGGCTCATATTTTGGAAATTAAATAAATAAATAAAAACGGTAGCTAACCTGTCCCATTTTGTGTGTGTTTGACTTAGACAATTGTCGGTGTCAGACTAGATAATATTATATTATTATATATATGTTATAGATTCCATCTAGTGAACAAGATCATTACTGGTTAAACGCCGCTACTATTTAAACTGTTTAACAGTCTCCCTTAGGAGGTGTCTTATAACCGATCTACTAAATATAAAACATGTCAAATAAATGTACATTTTAGTTTTGTACTATAACGTTTGATGTGCATGAGCTGATATATTGCGCAAGTTGATGTTTAATATGATATTTCATTGCTAATAAATATAATTTTTTTATTTTTCATATGCTAAAATAGCATTATAGAAATTGTGGTATGCTAAAAGTGTACAATAAGCAATTTTTAATATCAACAAAAACTGTTGCCTTTCCAAAATGTCTATTCACCACATATCAATACCAATTTCATGTTGTGTGCAGTACTTTGCAACCCTAACCGTAGCTAACCCCATCTTTAGCTAACCACATGAATGGTTAACCCCATCTCTAGCTAACCCCATCCCTAGCTAACCTTAACTTTGAAGTGGTTAACATAAGATATAATCATTCCCATAGGCACAGGTTGATAGGAAAAGTGAACAGTTTGCTTGGAAAAGGCAGACAGCAGTAGCAATCACGAACATCATGATACAGGTCGGATGCCAAAATGGAAAGTTTGCAAAAATTAGGGGGTATGACATAAGTGTGTGACGGAACAGGTAACCATTTTGGACTAAAGCGATCATTGGTGGTATTTGTCTTGTGGCTCAGTGCGTTAGCAACACTGTGTAACAAATTTGAACAGAATAGTTGTATTTTGGTTGTGTCACACCCACTGGAAGCACTGCGTAGATCAGCATTTTCAAATCTGGCCGCGACTGGCATCTGGTCATGTGATACCATTTTATGGTGGCGTATCGAAATCAAGCCATTCGCCTTGTATCTTATCAACTAGAAGTATGAAAGCAGTCACATAAACAATAAAATTGGACAAACCTGAATCATTGGAATTTACCCTAAATCCTGTTAAATGTGAAAAATGTCAAATTTTCTTACAAAGTTATGCCACGTTTGGTTTAAAATCAAGCAACTATATGAATACTAATTTTAAAATAAACTCATTAGTATATTCAAAGGGACAGTAAGCAGGCTTCATTGGTTTGCAGTGCTATGTAAATCTAGTGTACATGATCTATGATTTATCAAGTGTCAAAATCGACCTATAATTAAATTATGTGACTGGTTTTCAGCTAATAATATGGACAAATTGTTTAGACTTGGCTGTCAAACAAATAATAATGACTTGACAAGTAGGAGTGTTCCATAATGTGTCTACATATACACTGTGCCACAACTTGACATAAAATTTGACACTTTCTGAAACAAAAAAATTCCCTATTTGGGGTAAGACCACAGTTGACCTTCCTGTTTATTGTTTCACACGAATGTAGGGCGTATTAAATTGCGATATGTGAATTTAAAGAATTCATACGATGTGACATAAGTGCAATTGAGCAGGCATATTCACAGGTTTGTTTGTAGAAGCTATTGGCTGTGAAATGGTGCATTTTTTTGAGAGTTTAAAAGGCGGAGGGATTTATGGGAATTTTTCTGCTATAGGCCACGTGGGCGCATGAATACAAGGCTATTTTTGTCAAAATTGATGGGCATCGCACGTCGGGGCGTTTTAAAAGAGCTGGAGGTATGTGATTTTGATAAAACTTGGTCAGCATGTCAATGAGATGATGGCAGTTGCTGTGAAAACGTTTCAGAATTTTTAGTGGTCACGTTTTCTTATAATCTAACAAAACGTTAACATGGCCACCAATGCAATTTTCAACTGTGGTCTGACTCCTCAACGTAAACGTGCGCAGACATCGGGACGCAATTTCCACAGGTTCACCACATCACATTACCTAGTCAGGAATCGTTGACAGTCAAAGCGCTGTTGTAAATTTTCCTGAATCCAACGTCAACAAACTTACAAAGGCGAAGCCGACCTGGAGTCTGGAGCGTGACTCGCACACTTGGTGACACTTTACGACTGTCAACGGTTGTTTCCGTGTGGCCTGTCTTTAACAAGATTTAACAAGATTTGCCATCCAAGCCAAAGGCCCAGATGGCAAGTGGACAAGGAAGCCATTGGCTTATCGAGAGTCCAACAATGTTCACCTACTTATAACCCGCCCTCCTGATATATGTGTCAACCTTGTTTTTAAACATATTCACGCTGCTAGCAGTTACACAATCTGTAGACAGTTTGTTCCATTCATTTACTGTCCTCTGTGAGAACGAGTGCTTCCTGATGTCCAATCTACATTGATCCTTTACTAATTTTACCTCATGTCCTCTAGTTCTGCTATCCTTCTTGAGTGAGAAAAACATATTTCTATCAATATTTTCATACCCATTCAATATCTTAAAAACTTCAATCTGATCTCCTCTTAACCTCCTTGTCTCTAGAGTTGTTAAACCACATTCTTTCAGGCGTTCTTCATAACTAAGGTCTCTAAGTTCTGGAATCATTTTAGTTGCTCTCCTTTGTATGCGTTCAAGTGTATCTATATCCTTCTTACGATATGGTCTCCATGCTTGTATACAGTATTCTAAATGAGGTCTAACTATTGCTTTATAAAGAGGTATAATTAACTTTTTCCCTTGTATGTTATGTTTCTTCTAATCAATCCAAGAATTTGATTACCCTTTGAAGCTGCAATACCACACTGCTCTGAAACTTTCATATCAGCGCTTATTGTAACTCCTAAGTCCTTTTCTTTTACAGTAGTACCAAGAACAGTAGCTCCCATTTTATAGTTTACATTCAAGTTCCCATGTCCTGTATGTAGGCATTTACATTTCCCAAAATTGAACAGCATCTGCCATTTCTCAGACCATTTCACTAATCTGTCTAGATCGTTTTGTAAATGTTGTTTATCACCATCAGTATTAACCTTTCTAAACAGTTTTGTGTGTCGTCCATGCAAATTTCAGTACGTTACTTGTTATACTGTCGTCCAAGTCATTGATATAAATTAAGAATAATATAGGTCCTAATACTGATCCTTGAGGTACCCCACTCAAAACCGATTTCCAATTTGAAACTTCGCCATCTACTACAACTCGTTGTCTTCTGTCAGTCAGCCATTGTTCTATCCAGTCAGTTATGCTATCCCGATACCATGGGCTTTTAATTTAAGTAGCAATCTTTGATGTGGCACTTTGTCAAAAGCTTTCTGAAAATCTAAGTAGATAATATCTACTGGCGATCCTCGTCTATCCACTTAGTGATTTCTTCCAAAAACATAACACATTTGTTAAGCATGACCTCGCTTTAAGGAATCCATGTTGAGATGAATTTAATAATTTATGCTTAACGAGGAAGTCCACCATATGGTCTTTAATTAACCTTTCTAATAATTTACAAATCACTGACGTTAAACTCACTGGTCTGTAATTCTCTGACTTATTTCTCGAACCCTTTTTAAATAATGGTATGATGTTTGCTTCTTTCCATTCAAACGGAACAACTCCCTCTTTTAATGACAAGTTGAATACTCTTGCAAGTGGTATACTGATTTGATCTACTGTTTCCATTAGTAATTTTGGAGGAATCCCATCCACTCCCGGTGATTTGTTATCCTTCATTGCCTTTATTTTCCTAGCTACCAATTCTGGAGTTACAACTAACGGTCCTAAATAGTCAGATTTAGCCCCCTGAAATTTAGCATCAGCAACTGGTAATGAACTAATATCTTCTTTTGTAAACACTGAACTGAAGTAACCATTTAGGTCTTCCGCCATTAAAAACCCGTGATATTATATTTCCAGCACTGTCTTCTAGAGGTCCAACCTTGTCTTGTACGTTTTGTTTACTCTGACATATGCATAAAAACTCTTGCTGTCAGTTTTTATGTTACATGCCAGTTTTTGCTCATAGCTTCTTTTAGATTGTCTGATTTCAGTTGTAGCTGCATTAAGTGCCTCTTTGTATTTTGCATAGTCTTCTTCCTTTCTGGTACGCCTATAAACCCTCCACATAGTTTGTTTTAGCATTATTTTTCTAATTGCCTCTTTTGACACTTGTTTCTTTCTACACCGTTTTCCTTGTTTTCGGAAGGGAACAAATTTATCAATGATACTCTCAATTTCATATTTTAGAATATTCCAACATTCAATTGCAGTCTTATTCATCAGCATGTTATTCCAATCTAGCTGTGCTAAGTATTTTCTCATATCTTTGTAGTTACCTTTGTGGAAGTTTCTCTTGTACGTTTTCTTATTTTTACTTTCTGATTTTACATTGATGTCAAAATGTATTTGATTATGGTCATTATTACCCAATGGTTCAAATATTTTTACATTGTCCACTAATTCTTTTTGTGATGACAAAACTATATCTAATACATTTTCTCCCCTGGTTGGTTCTAGTACGTGCTGAGTAAGAAAGCTATCCTGGATTAAACATAGAAATTGTTGATCCTCAATCCCTGTGCTCTCTAGAGAATTCCATTGTATGTGTCCATGGTTAAAATCTCCCATTATGATACATTCCCTTTACTAACTTCCTTTATAGCGTTTTTTATTTTTGTGTTGTCCTCTTCGTTTATGTTTGGACTTCGTAAACTAATCCAACAGTTAATTTTGAATTTCCTGAAACAATTTTGCACCAAACAGCTTCATCGCAATCTGCTTCCTTTCTAGTTTTATTTCATAAGCCTGAATAGATTCTTTAACATATAAAATAACTCCCCGCCCCTTCTTCCTATTCGATCTTTCCTAAACATTACGTATCCTGTCAGTCCTAATTCAGCATCTGTTATATCTATGTTGGCCCATGATTCAGTTATACCAATTATGTGAGGGTCAATATCTTCTACCATAATGTTTAATTCGTTTTTCTTATTTACTATGCTCCTTGCATTTAAACATACGCATCTATAACCTTTTTCAGAGATGTTTTTCGGATGATTTGATATTGGTTTATCTGTGCTAGTGGTCTCTTGTTCTGCTTGAGACACCTCTAGGTAACCCCCTGCACTTCTAGTTTAAAGAATGTTTACTTCCAAAAATATTTGTCATTGTACCCAAGTCGCTATCTACTGCTGCTGAAAGTTTGTCCGCGAATACTGCCGCCCCTTTCCACTTAAATGAAGCCCATCCTTCATGTACATATCACCCTCCCAACAAAACTTTCCCATAAATCCACAAATCCAACTTCCTCTTCCCTACACAGCCTCTGGACTAACATGTTAATTGCCATCCCCGACAATTTCGATATTTATGACCCCTCCTGCCCATCACAGGTAAAATCCTGACAGTATTACCTGCTCAACCCGCGTCTGTTTTAGTGTTCTGACCAACTGCCTATATTTCCTAACTATGGCAGTTGTACCCTCCCTCTCTACGTTATTTGTCCCTACATGTACTAAAACAGATCCACCCTTACCCGAGCCTACGATGTTTTTACCCTCTCAGTTATCGCCTCTATTTTGGCTCCAGGCAAGCAGACCACCACATCATCTCCCTTGTTTAAGACTCTGTCGGTCTTCCTAACTATCGAATCCCCCACAAACACCCTCGCTCTCTTCCTCACCTCCTCTATCACTGCTGCAGAATAACTCTTCCTTTCGATCCCCTCCATCACATTCTGTCCTGACCCCTTCCCTTCCGTCTCCCCCACTCCCTTCTCCTTCCCTCCTGTCTCCCCTACTCCCCTCTCCTTCACTCCGGTTGTTTTCCCTCCCGTCTCCCCCACTCCCTTCTCCTTCCCTCCTGTCTCCGCTACTCCCCTCTCCTTCACCCCGGTTGTCTTCCCTCCCATCTCCCCCACTCCCTTCTCCTTCCCTCCTGTCTCCCCTACTCCCCTCTCCTTCACCCCGGTTGTCTTCCCTCCCGTTCCTTTCCTTCCCGTCTCCTTACGTCCTGTCTCCCTATGACCTGTCACCTTCCCTCCTCTCAGCTTCCTCCCAGGCTGAGGTGAGCTCTCCCTAGCATCTCTTGTGTCTTTCCCCACTTTATCGTCTACTGTTCCCTCACCGGAACTACTGGCACAACTCCCCTGTTCCCTTCCCACCATTGCCACAACGAGCAGTCTCAGCTTTTCCAACTCCACCTCTATTTCCTTCATCCTTGCGCATCCCCTACACTCAAAATTAAAACTATCTGCCTGGACCTGTCGCACTAGACTCTTCGTCTGTGGTTTCCATTTCTCCAAAGATAGACAACTATTACGGAAGTTCAGTAAACCACTAATCGCTCGTAGTAGATCTGGTGAAACTGTCACAAGCGATGCATCCATCTTGTCAACAAGTAAAAAATAGTTCCGGTATTCCGTTATCGCATATTCTCGTTGGTTAGCGTCTCGTGTGTTCGAGAAGTGTGGCGTTTTCCACGATTTTTTTGCGTGTTTTGTTGTAATTTCTTTAACTTTTTTATTTGGAACGAACAAAAACGCTATTTTGTTGACGTGTGTAAACACTTGTATATATAACAGAGACCCATATCTTTTTTTTTGATCCAGAATGTCTATTTACGAAATAAATCGCAAAAAAATCGAAAATTTACATTGATTAGATATACGCGACTCAAACCACTCGTTTCGACAACAAGATGGCGATATGCAGTGATGTATTTTGTCGATTTTTGTCTCGAACAAAATCAGTTTTTCAATTTATCTCATAAATTAGCAAGTATCTGTCACCATTAATGCATAGTGTGATAATATATATTTAAATATACGGCATAACACAAAATTGCTTCAGTTCCCCTTTAATGATCTCTCTTTAGTAAATTGGGAAACTGTTTTAAACGAAACCAGATATAGCCTACACTAACTTTATCGACATATTCACTCGACTGTATGATAAGAACTGTCCAATTAAGAAAATATGTAATAACAAACCCATTTTTAAGAACAAACCCTGGTTCACTAGAGGTTTGCGAAATGCTTGTAAAAAGATAAATAATATGTACAAACAGTTTTTGCGGAGTAGAACAAAAGAATCTGAATGTAAATATAAAAGTTACAAAAATAAACTAACCTCTATTCTTAGATTTTGTGAAAAAGAGTACTACGATAAATGATTGGTCAAAGAAAAAAACAATACAAAGGGTACATGGAAAATTTTAAATTCAATTATAAAAAAAACGACAACAGCACACAAGTTACCCAAATTCTGTTACTACTAATGGTAGGTTAACTAGAAACAAAACAGATATTGTTAATGGTTTCAATGATTTTTTCGTAAATGTAGGGCCGAATCTTGCAAGAAGCATTAGGGTACCCAATGGAAACATAAGTGTGCTTGATTATTTACAAGGCACTAATTCCAGCACCATGTTCTTAGCTGGGGTTGAAGAAAATGAAGTAACTAATATTGTCAAAAGTTGCAAAAATAAAAAGTCTACAGGTTATGACAATGTTGATATGGTAATTGTGAAAAAGGTAATTTCTAACATTGTAGTACCATTTACTCATATATGTAACAAATCCTTCAGTAGTGGTGTATTTCCGAGTAAAATGAAAGTTGCCAAAGTAATCCCTGTATATAAAGCTGGTGAAAAAAATGTTTTTACTAACTATAGACCTGTATCTCTACTTCCGCAATTTTCTAAAATCTTAGAAAAAATATTTAATGTTAGGCTAGATAAATTTATTGAAAAGTATGACATTTTAAGTAGTAGTCAATATGGGTTTAGGTCAAGTATGTCTACATCAATGGCTTTGTTAGAACTAACTGAAAACATTACTACTGCCTTGGACCAAAAAAATGCACTATTGGTGTTTTTATTGATTTAAAAAAGCATTTGATACAATTGATCATCATTTATTACTCAGAAAATTAGCTTATGGAATTAGAGGAATGGCCAATGAGTGGCTAAAGCTACAGTATGTTAGCGTTGAGGATAACAATTCGGATTTATTAAATGTGATATGTGGGGAACCGCAAGGTTCTATTCTGGGCCCAAAATTATTTATACTATATATAAATGATCTTTGTAATATTTCTACATTACTAAAATTCATTCTTTTCGCTGATGATACTAATATATTTTGCTCAGGGAAAGATCAAACCCAGCTCAGCAAAACTATCAATACTGAACTACGAAAGTTACATATCTGGTTTTCAGTAAATAGATTATCCTTAACCATAGCTAAGACAAACTATATGTTGTTTGGCAACTATTGTAAAACGACAAATATTAACATAAAAGTCGACAATACAATTTTAGATAGAGTATATGTTACTAAGTTTTTAGGAATCTTAATAGATGATAAGCTCAATTGGAAAGAACATATTGGTATGATCAAATCTAAATTATCACAAACTATTGCAGTTATATATAGGGCGAAATACTTACTAGAGAAAAATTCGCTTTTTATACTATATTGTTCGCTATTTCTCCCTTATATATCATACTGCTGTGAAGTATGGGGCAATACGTATAAAACATATATTAATGGTGTTTATATATTACAAAAAAAGGTAGTCAGACTCATTTGTAATGAGAATTCATTATGTCATTCTAATAAACTATTCTGTGATCTAGGCATTCTTAAGCTCTTTGATCTAATAAAATTTAGAATTTCTATGATAATGTTTTTAAAGCCAACAATGAATTGTTGCCTGATAACCTTAAAACATTCTTCAATGTAAAATATACCATGTTGCATGTAACACGCCAAAGTAATAAATTAAAACATGTGTATGCACGAACAACTTTAAAAGCTAAGTGTACATCTGTGTATGGTGTTAAACTCTGGAACTCTTTAGACGAGTCATTAAGAAGTTCAGTTACTATCCAGAATCTTAAAAAAACGATATAAAATGTATTTCCTTGAAGAGTATAAATTACTTAAATAAATTGCTGTGCGGTATAAAACAGTTGGAAATATACTATAAATTTATGTTTATTATTAATATGTACATGTTACTTTGATACTAGGGGAAAGTGATTAATAAGTAATACACTTCTACTTTCTCCCTTTCCATTTTAATTACAGACATTTGATGTGTATGTGTATATGTTGTAAAGTTCTATTTTCATTTGAAAATAAAGAACTGATTTGATTTTATTTGATGCTACTGGAGGGATTTGTGGGAATTTTTCTGCTATTGGCCACGTGGGCGCATGAATTAAGGGATGAATACATGGCTATTTTTGTCAATATTGACGGTCATCGCACGTGGGGCGTTTAAAAAGAGCTGGAGGTATATGTCATGTTGACAAAACTTGTTCAGCATGACAATGAGATGATGGCAGTTGCTGTGAACATTTTTCAGAATTTTTGCTGGTCACGTTTTCTTATAATCAAACAAAACGTTAACATGGCCACCAATGCCATGCCCATGCCATGGCAATGGCCAATGCAATGTTGCACCGTGTTCTTACCACTGACCTATATAATATATTATATAGGTCAGTGGTTCTTGCCTGTAGCACAAAACCCATACAAACATAATAGTATTGTAGTTAAATGTCAATCGGTAAACAACAAATCCAATCGGTTCTGCTTTGTGGAATTGTGGTCATTGGTGCTGTGAATGGGATGATAATAACTTTTACAGCAGCGCATATAATCTACGTGTTGCTGTTTACCCGTCCCAAAACGGGCCCGCTACCGGTCACGTGATTATTCTGTTTCGTTCTTTTTATAGCTTCTTGTCCTTCACCTCTAATAATGGCAAGTGGCGATCTTGTGCAACCAGGTATGGTACCCGAGATTGATCGTCTGATCGAACGAGATGGCTATTTGGAGAAGCACAAGGATGAAATCACAAGAAGGTAACACGCTACCGAAATGCTTTGACTACTGTCTGTTTCGTATGTGTTGTCACTGTAGTTTTGTCGAGATCTGCCTCTTCGAATAAACAACCTTTGATTCGGCTAGCCTATGTCACATTCGCTAGGTGGCGCGCCAGTTTCTGTCTGCAAAAATTAATGCTGAACTTTAGTTTAGTGAATAAATTATGAACTGTTCATGACCCTAAGCCAAAGTTGGTCATAATGCACAGACAGTTGTTGGGATCTTACGATTTTTAATTTCTATCGACTGGACAGGGTGATTATGTAGTTTCTGACCTGGTTCTAAACACACGTCAACACGACAGCGACAGTCACAATGTCAACGTTCAAGGCTCAAGTGACAAGTCCTACTCCACCCTCCCAGGCCTCGGGTCCCTTCACTAAATACATCTAGTTTATTATAGAATTTATATTAATACAAAAACCTGTCCTAAGTATAATAAGAATTAGAGTGCCACAATGTTGCACATTCATTATTTCATCGAGCTGCAAACATTATTGTAAACTTTCTAGAGATTACAACACGCACAACTTCACCTCCATGGCCATGCCAGGCCACAGGATATGTTTCACCCAATTTTTTTCAGAAGGCCTAAAGATGTAAAGTTTTGTTGGCAATAATAGAGGCTACTGGAAATAGTGTATTTTTACCGCCAGATTGTGAATACGTCTTAATGCGAAGCATCCTGGGATCATAATCTTGCTTAGCTTAGCTTAGGCAAAGTCAGTCGCCATACAATTTTGTCTATCTGGCTGTTGCTGTTGTAAGATGAAGTTCTCGCTCAGCGGAAACGTAAGTATTTTCGTGAAACCTTACAAAAAAACGCCATAAACAGAACAATAAACACGTCTTTCATGTCTGTATGCATTCTTATATGTATATCACTAAAGTTACCTGACAATAACCATGTAAAAGTGTGAAATTATTACCTTTTTGTCAGAACGCATAAATTATAAATTAAAGGCTATAAAAAACTTTACTCTTTGGGATTTGAACCGGCGACCAAAACATTAGTGCTTGCCTAGCCAGTCGCCACACAGGTTGACACAGCCACAGAGGCGATGGACATATGATTAATAAATCGGTGAAATCCCATAATTTTTGTTGTGACTATAATTACGAATAAAACAAGTCATTGCACATTGAAGACTCTGCCAGCTGTGATGAGAGATCCAGTGTGTCATAAGCTCTGTCTTCTGCAGATATGGATGTTTCCAACATGCCCTGAAGGGCATCGAGCACAACGAACCTGGCGGTCTTGATCACTTCACGCTCAGCTATGAGAGGTTCGGTCTGCATGTGAAGAGTGATGGCAGCGTGGCGTGCATGGAATGGTGTCCAGGGGCTCAGGACCTCTTCCTCTGGGGTGACTTCAGTAAGTTCTATTCATGAGATTACTTGACCACTTTTCTTTGATCAGCAGCAACATTGGTGTTGATTTTGTTTCTGTTCTGTTTGTAACAGTTGGACTCATTGTGACTAAAAATTTGAGGCTTACCAGAATAAATAATGACAATACAAAATTTAGGTGAAATGCTGAAATAGACTATGTGTTTTTTTCTGGTGTCGGAGAACGTTGTGTCCCGAGCTTTATATGACAATTACAATAAAATTGATTAGCGTGTTATCAATTTAATTTAAATCAGAAATATTTTGTATTATTGTTGTCATATTATGTTATTATAAATGACATGTTAAGTTAAGTTAAATACTGGTACAGATGAATGTATTGTGGTTGTTGATTAAAGCGGGTCCTTCCATCCTATAGAACTTAGAAGCACATGTGTTTGGGACTCCTGGCAAACTTAATAATGTTTGTGAGTAAACTTATGTTTGTGGACCCAGCAAACATAATGTGGAGTCAGAAGTGTCCTGCTGTAATATGTTGATTGTTTAAATGGCTCGTATCTAGTACAGATTCTATTGGTTGAAGTGGCCTGCATATCTGACTGTGGTTTTACAGACAACTGGAATCGTGGACAGTACCGCTTCAATAAACTTGATCATGGCAAATACCAGCTGGTTATACCAGCGGGACCTGATGGCCAGTGCATCATCCCACATAACTCTGTTGTCAAGGTAACATACATATATATATATATATATATATATAGTATATATATATATATATATATATATATATATATATATATATATATATATATATATATATATATATATATATATATATATATATATATACTAAATAACATGATTTAAGATGAAGACAATCAGAATGTTTGTCTTTAACGTCACCTGGTCATTCTGATTGGCAGCTGTTTAGTCTCATCACAGTAGTGCAGTGATCAAATTTGAGAAAACAATTTGTAGTTGAAAAGAAGAGAAAACAATTTATAATTACGAGGCATGATGCTAATGTATGTATAAATGTTTGTGTAAAAATTAATGCACAGCAATGTTATCTGACATCTCAGTGTTTTTTATACACAAAACTCCAGTTTTGTTAATCAAATCACTGGAATCTTTAAATTATATTGTTTGAGCTTTTTAACAAAGGCTCCTGTAGATTGTTTTGACCTACGATAACCTTATATCTTCCAGATCCAATTTTTACAGATTTGTTTTATGTCCATTCACACATGTCATTGTTTCTACTGTTAGTGACCGCTGTGCTTTCAGCTGCTGGTAGTGGACAAGGCTGGCAACCATCTTGACCGTTTGTCCCCATGGGCGACCTACGTGACCCGGTCTGATCGGTCTGTTGCCTATGACCAGAGGATGTGGAATCCCCCGGCTGAGCAGGTACGACACTGTTTATAGTCACATCAACTTCCAATGTGAAATATGGCCGTGCCTTGGGAGTGTTCTCAAAATATCAATGTACAACGCTACATTAAACTCAAGTCGTTTAACCTCAAACTACAAGGGCCACCAAATGTTCCATAAATGTATCACTCCTACTCCTACTTGTAAAGTACTCATGAAAGATGCTGGTATTTGACAAAAAAGTACTAGAACTGAGAATGAATTGGTAATTTTTCAGAAATAAAATAGTGCTTGAATATGAAACGTTGCCACAGCCCCAGTTGTATGATAGAGCACAGTTTTATTACATGTACTGTAGATTGTACATGAAATGTACATTATAATTCCATGGAATATCTTGATGTGTATTTTACACCTAACACATTGTGCAGATTTCCCATATACAATATGAATTTGGGTATTGTGGAAAGAATATGGCTGTGTCCCCTTTTAATACAGATTTGCTTATAATGGAACAATCATGATAAAATACATATTTTCTTGTTTTTATTGCTCGAGTATAAAATCGAATGATCAACTCAAATAGAAAACATACTTTATTTTTCATAAAATTCTTTTGATTTCCGACAAAACCTAGCTAGTTTTGTTTTATGTAGATATATTTTGTAGCTTGCTAGAGGGTGACACTAGATTGCAATATGAAACCTATATGCCGGTTAACCAATCGAAAATGTTGTAGTTATGCGGATTTGATAGAAATACGGATTTTGGAAAAAAATGTGGCAGGTCTTGTATTTTTGTAGGAATTGTGTTCGTGACCTTGTTTGACCTTGTCTGGTGTCAGGTATACGTACAACGTCAGCCTCACCCGCCCAAACTCGCCAGTCTGCGCATCTACGAGACGCACGTTGGCATAGCCTCGTGGGAGGGCAAAGTGTCAACCTACAAATACTTCCAGAACAATGTGCTGTCTCGTATAAAGCACCTAGGTAGACCTGGACATCTTTCATGACGTCTCGTGCATAGTTAGTTGGTGGCAGTGTCAATGATTGTCATTATACTAGTGATGATCAGTGGTAATGATAGTGAGCAATATTATATCCCAATTCTAATAATGTGATCAGTACCATGTTGTGAGTTAATTATAATTAAATACATTTAATTAGTCTTACCTTTAAATAAATTCTTACTAGTTTTAATACAGTTTTATTTGTGTATAACGTTTAATTATGCATTTGACATAAAATGCATTGAACATTCCAAGTAAAGTACGCTATATAAAATACATCTCTTTTTGTAACTATTTAATGAAATGATGAATTTTAAAGATGGTATAGAGCTGTTATCGAAAGAAACAAGTTGGACATCAAGTGTCCATAACATATTTATATTATAAAGACTTTAATATGGAGCCACAGAAAAGTCATGTCAAGTGATAAACAATTGTTGTGCAGGTTACAATGCTATTCAGTTGATGGCTGTGATGGAACATGTATACTACGCATGCTTTGGCTACCAGGTGACAAACTTCTTTGCTGCGTCCAGGTATGTGAAGCCACATACACATTGACCATTTACTGGGGTGAGCACTGTGGCGGTAGAGCACTGGGGCGGTACAGCACTGGGGCGGTAGAGCGCTGTGGCGTTAGAGCACTGGGGCGGTAGAGCACTGGGGCGGTAGAGCGTTGTGGCGGTAGAGCGCTGTGGCGTTAGAGCACTGGGGCGGTAGAGCTCTGGGGCGGTAGAGCACTGGGGCGGTAGAGCACTGTGGCGGTAGAGCACTGTGGCGGTAGAGCGCTGTGGCGGTAGAGCTCTGGGGCGGTAGAGCGCTGTGGCGATAGAGCGCTGTGGCGATAGAGCGCTGGGGCGGTAGAGCGCTGGGGCGGTAGAGCGCTGGGGCGGTAGAGTGCTGGGGCGGTAGAGCGCTGGGGTGGTAGAGCGCTGGGGCCAAGGTTGAAAAAATCATGATTTTTTTTTAATAAAAAAATCGGATTTTTTTATGTAAATCAGATTTTTTTATTTGATTGTTTTAAAATCTGGTATACACAATGTCATAAAATATTTGACTATCAGGCTATCTGGTGTCAATACAGCTACACATGTGTGCGCACTTTGTGCTTTTGTATTGAAAAACACACAAAACTTTGTTGATCTCGATGCTTGTAAACAATTATTTGTGTTAAATTCATATAAATGAGCGATTAAAAAAAACGGAAGTCCAAAAAAATCATAAATCAATGATTTTTTTGGAGCGATTTAAATCATGATTTAAATCAATGATTTAAATCAAACAATCCTGGTTGGGGCGGTAGAGCGCTGGGATGATAGAGCACTGGGGTGGTAGAGCACTGAGGTGGTAGAGCAATGTGCCCTTTGTCCTGGTTCTTTCTTGGCATGCTTGTTTGTATCTAATGCTTACAACTGACTGCACGGTTACATTTTTTACTTTTAGATTAGAATCATTTTGCAGACCGATCAAACTTACCTAATATCCACTATCATAAGCTAGTTTGTTTGTGCAAATGTGTCATTTACCTTTGGTGAATTCACCTGACAAACTATGAAGTTAATTTGGCCAGGTCAGGTAATAATTCAGTAGTGTTATGTTATGCAACAGAGACACTGTGTGTTATTTCATGCAGCCTCTATTAAAAGTAAGGTATTTGCTGCTCGTAATAATATAATGTTCTTGGTACTAGAATAAACATTTGTAAATGATACTGCCCGCCAAAATGCGTTTAATAAGCCAGATACATATGTTTACATTTTTACTGTTTTGTTACGAAAAGTTGCGAGAAGTGTTTATGTGGTTTGTTACAGGCAATTCAATGTTTTGTTAGTTTTCTCTTGTGTAACCTATATTCTTTACGTAATGCGATTATGAATCTATGATTACTGTACAGTTACACGTATGATTATTGTGGTGTGGTGTATTTAAACCATGTTGAAAAACACTTTTGAAGAGGATAAAGACGTGGACTGATAAAATTCTGTAGAGATGCTAACTGCAGTATTGCAATACATCCATTAACTGGATGTAAACTAATTTTGTTTCCGATATTTTAAGGGATGATAGTCTTTTATATAATTTACAAATGTATTTCATATGCAAAGTATTACAGTTTCACTCTTTTTCCTCAGCTGCACCCTAAAATAGGGTGAAGACAAGTCCAAAAACCCATTACTGTATATTCACCCACTTAAATAGTATTAAACACAATATAAATGTGTTAATATGAACTTCAATAATATGAATACGTATCATAACTCTACTACTGGCAAATATGACATTACTATCCACCCATCATTCTTCGTTAAGTGTTTCCCAGGTCCCTCCAACTTGTAATCATGAGAACACTTCTGGTCCCTCCAACTTGTAATCATGAGAAAACTTCTGGTCCCTCCAACTTGTAATCATGAGAACACTTCTGGTCCCTCCAACTTGTAATCATGAGAACACTTCTGGTCCCTCCAACTTGTAATCATGAGAACACTTCTGGTCCCTCCAACTTGTAATCATGAGAACACTTCTGGTCCCTCCAACTTGTAATCATGAGAACACTTCTGGTCCCTCCAACTTGTAATCATGAGAATACTTCTGGTCCCTCCAACTTGTAATCATGAGAACACTTCTGGTCCCTCCAACTCGTAATCATGAGAACACTTCTGGTCCCTCCAACTTGTAATCATGAGAACACTTCTGGTCCCTCCGACTTGTAATCATAAGAACACTTCTGGTCCCTCCAACTTGTAATCATGAAAACACTTCTGGTCCCTCCAACTTGTAATCATGAGAACACTTCTGGTCCCTCCAACTTGTAATCATAAGAACACTTCTGGTCCCTGCAACTTGTAATCATAAGAACACTTCTGGTCCCTCCAACTTGTAATCATAAGAACACTTCTGGTCCCTCCAACTTGTAAGAATAACAAGAACATTTCTATTGTGTAAATCCCCACAAAACCCGAGCTTAGAAGTAATACTGTATTATGTATGTTTATGATAACAGTACATTCGGTTCGGATGTCATACTACAGTCAGGGACATGCTAACATATGGTAGAACAAACAGATTATTGTGCCACATTACACTAGTAATAGTATTTTACATGAATTTATTTTAATAATACGTTTTATCGTAAGAGTAAAGCCAGCCAGGCCACAGCTACTGTGCCCGGCTTTCATACTGCTGTCCGGGTTGCGAGCAGACACTAAGACACGTACAGCATCCGTGTTTGCTGTCATACTGCTCCACCCTGTACTACTACTACTACTGATAATGTCTACTGACAATTATCACATAATCCGAACTTGTAATTGAATTAATTTGAGCTGCTCATTCAAATTCGTGGTACGGGGGCTTCAATCCGGCTGAGTAGATCGAGTCGAGACAACGACGATCGATAAATCAAATGTATGAATAATATAGAATGTTGTTAATGGTCACATATTTTGTTGATAATATTCATTGCAATAACACAATCTTAAACAAAGTTAATTTCACAAACACCCTGACAAACAGAATATTTATGACAATTTGTGGTATAACGTACCTCCAACTCTGTTGTTGATGAACTGTCTGTTTCCAATGAAACCATGTTGTTTATCATGGACAGGCGCTGATATAATACAACCTCTGCCTCTACAGGTCGCGACCTTCTCAGAACTAGCTGAAAGCTGTTCGGGAAGTGCACTGACCAGTGACGTCGAGGGTTGTAACCGTCGAAGCGTTGATTTAAAAATTGCGTCTTCATTTAGACACATTTGGCTAGTCGGTATATGTTAGAATATATATATAGTTTGTGCTAAATTACATGATTTCATGATAAAAAATGTTTATGATCAAATACCTTACCTTTAAAAGTAATGGAGTATTTAGTACTTTATGATGTTACTGGTATTATTTACCATTTATTAACTCCATGTACAGTCGCTATGGCAACCCAGAGGAGCTGAAAGAACTGATCGACGTTGCCCATGGCATGGGGCTTGTCGTTCTGCTTGACGTGGTACACAGTCACGCTTCAATGAACACAGTCGATGGACTGAACCAATTCGACGGCACCAATGGTTGTTACTTCCATGACAATGCTCGGGGCATACACGAGCTATGGGGGAGTCGACTCTTCAACTACACTGAGTGAGCACTAAGGGTTTTGGCTGGACTATAATGAATCGTGCCGATTAGTGAAACACCTATCAGTAATAACAACACCTATTAGTAATAACAACACCTATCAGTAATAACAACAACTATCAATAATAACAACAACTTTCAATAATAACAACTATCGATAATATATACTTGTAACATCATGAACATTTTTATTATTTTATTGATCAATTCAATAACTGAGAGGACTTTGAACAAAGAACAAGCAATGTATCTGTGATGTAAAAACAATCACAGAGACCGTTACTTATCTGATTTCGTGCATTTTGTGTTTGAATTTTTAGTTATCTAAAACAAATATATTGGATTACATATTAGATTACCCTAAATATTTACACATTACAGAGTAATGGTAATGTTCTTGTCTTCTGCTGATACGGTCACTTGTGGTTTGTGTGCAGGTGGGAAGTTCTCCGTTTCCTCCTCTCCAATCTGCGCATGTGGGTCAACCGATTTGGCTTTGATGGCTTCCGCTTCGATGGCACCACATCGATGATGTACCACAACCACGGACTAGGTGAGTGAACACGTTATAAAAGTCTGACTTGTCAATGTTCAGAAAAGCCTCTTACAAAGAAGCAAGTTTCTGATTCTTAAATATAAACTTGATTACCTGTGGTTATCTAGTCATTGGTGTCACCCCACTTCATTCAGGGTTAGCTTAATGACGCTGTTCTTACAGCTGCCTTGTAATAACACTTTTTTTTTTAACCTATCTGGTATTTGCTATAACATGCTAGGTTGTCTGTACCATGACATGCTAGGTTGTCTGTACCATGACATGCTAGGTTGTCTGTACTGTGACAGGCTAGGTTGTCTGTACTATAACATGCTAGGTTGTCTGTACCATGACAGGCTAGGTTGTCTGTACCATGACAGGCTAGGTTGTCTGTACCATGACAGGCTAGGTTGTCTGTACCATGACATGCTGGGTTGTCTGTACCATGACAGGCTAGGTTGTCTGTACTATAACATGCTAGGTTGTCTGTACCATGACATGCTGGGTTGTCTGTACCATGACAGGCTAGGTTGTCTGTACCATGACATGCTAGGTTGTCTGTACCATGACATGCTGGGTTGTCTGTACCATGACATGCTGGGTTGTCTGTACCATGACATGCTAGGTTGTCTGTACCATGACATGCTGGGTTGTCTGTACCATGACATGCTAGGTTGTCTGTACCATGACATGCTGGGTTGTCTGTACCATGACATGCTGGGTTGTCTGTACCATGACATGCTGGGTTGTCTGTACCATGACATGCTGGGTTGTCTGTACCATGACATGCTAGGTTGTCTGTACCATGACATGCTGGGTTGTCTGTACCATGACATGCTAGGTTGTCTGTACCATGACATGCTAGGTTGTCTGTACCATGACATGCTGGGTTGCCTGTACCATGACATGCTAGGTTGTCTGTAACATGACATGCTAGGTTGTCTGTACCATGACATGCTGGGTTGTCTGTACCATGACATGCTGGGTTGTCTGTACCATGACATGCTGGGTTGTATGTACCATGACATGCTGGGTTGTCTGTACCATGACAGGCTAGGTTGTCTGTACCATGACATGCTGGGTTGTCTGTACCATGACATGCTGGGTTGTCTGTACCATGACATGCTAGGTTGTATGTACCATGACAGGCTAGGTTGTCTGTACCATAACATGCTGGGTTGTCTGTACCATGACATGCTAGGTTGTCTGTACCATGACATGCTGGGTTGTCTGTACCATGACATGCTGGGTTGTCTGTACCATGACATGCTAGGTTGTCTGTACCATGACATGCTGGGTTGTCTGTACCATGACAAGCTGGGTTGTCTGTACCATGACAAGCTGGGTTGTCTGTACCATGACATGCTGGGTTGTCTGTACCATGACATGCTAGGTTGTCTGTACCATGACATGCTAGGTTGTCTGTACCATGACATGCTAGGTTGTCTGTACCATGACATTCTAGGTTGTCTGTACCATGACATGCTAGGTTGTATGTACCATGACAAGCTAGGTTGTCTGTACCATGACATGCTAGGTTGTCTGTACCATGGCATGCTAGGTTGTCTGTACCATGACATGCTAGGTTGTCTGTACCATGACATGCTAGGTTGTCTGTACCATGACATGCTGGGTTGTCTGTACCATGACAAGCTGGGTTGTCTGTACCATGACAAGCTGGGTTGTCTGTACCATGACATGCTGGGTTGTCTGTACCATGACAAGCTGGGTTGTCTGTACCATGACAAGCTGGGTTGTCTGTACCATGACATGCTGGGTTGTCTGTACCATGACAAGCTGGGTTGTCTGTACCATGACAAGCTGGGTTGTCTGTACCATGACATGCTGGGTTGTCTGTACCATGACATGCTAGGTTGTCTGTACCATGACATGCTAGGTTGTCTGTACCATGACATGTTAGGTTGTATGCACCATGACATGCTAGGTTGTATGCACCATGACATGCTAGGTTGTCTGTACCATGACATGCTAGGTTGTATGTACCATGACAAGCTAGGTTGTCTGTACCATGACATGCTAGGTTGCCTGTACCATGACATGCTAGGTTGTATGTACCATGACAAGCTAGGTTGTATGTACCATGACAGGCTAGGTTGCCTGTACCATGACATGCTAGGTTGTATGTACCATGACATGCTAGGTTGTCTGTACCATGACATGCTAGGTTGTCTGTACCATGACAAGCTAGGTTGTCTGTACCATGACATGCTAGTTTGTCTGTACCATGACATGCTAGGTTGTATGTACCATGACAGGCTGGGTTGTCTGTACCATGACAGGCTAGGTTGTCTGTACCATGACATGCTAGGTTGTATGTACCATGACATGCTGGGTTGTCTGTACCATGACATGCTGGGTTGTCTGTACCATGACATGCTGGGTTGTCTGTACCATGACATGCTGGGTTGTCTGTACCATGACAAGCTAGGTTGTCTGTACCATGACATGCTAGGTTGTCTGTACCATGACAAGCTAGGTTGTATGTACCATGACATGCTAGGTTGTCTGTACCATGACATGCTAGGTTGTATGTACCATGACATGCTAGGTTGTCTGTACCATGACATGCTAGGTTGTATGTACCATGACATGCTAGGTTGTATGTACCATGACATGCTGGGTTGTCTGTACCATGACATGCTGGGTTGTCTGTACCATGACATGCTAGGTTGTCTGTACCATGACATGCTGGGTTGTCTGTACCATGACATGCTAGGTTGTATGTACCATGACATGCTAGGTTGTATGTACCATGACATGCTAGGTTGTATGTACCATGACATGCTGGGTTGTCTGTACCATGACATGCTAGGTTGTATGTACCATGACATGCTAGGTTGTATGTACCATGACATGCTAGGTTGTCTGTACCATGACATGCTAGGTTGTCTGTACCATGACATGCTAGGTTGTCTGTACCATGACAAGCTAGGTTGTATGTACCATGACATGCTAGGTTGTATGTACCATGACATGCTAGGTTGTATGTACCATGACATGCTAGGTTGTATGTACCATGACATGCTGGGTTGTCTGTACCATGACATGCTAGGTTGTATGTACCATGACATGCTAGGTTGTATGTACCATGACATGCTAGGTTGTCTGTACCATGACATGCTAGGTTGTCTGTACCATGACATGCTAGGTTGTATGTACCATGACATGCTAGGTTCTCTGTACTATGACATGCTGAGTTGTTTGCACACATTACTTAAGCTATTCACACTACAGAGTCGAACACCAACGAATCTGATTCTAGTAAACCACAGTGAGTGCACACATTACTTAAGCTATTCACACTATATAGTCAAAAACCAACGAATCTGATTCTAGTAAACCACAGTGAGTGCACACATTACTTAAGCTATTCACACTACAGAGTCAAACATCAACGAACCTGATTCTAGTAAACCACAGTGAGTGCACACATTACTTAAGCTATTCACACTATATAGTCAAAAACCAACGAATCTGATTCTAGTAAACCACAGTGAGTGCACACATTACTTAAGCTATTCACACTACAGAGTCGAACATCAACGAACCTGATTCTAGTAAACCACAGTGAGTGCACACATTACTTAAGCTATTCACACTATATAGTCGAAAACCAACGAATCTGATTCTAGTAAACCACAGTGAGTGCACACATTACTTAAGCTAATCACACTACAGAGTCGAACATCAACGAACCTGATTCTAGTAAACCACAGTGAGTGCACACATTACTTAAGCTATTCACACTATATAGTCGAAAACCAACGAACCTGATTCTAGTAAACCACAGTGAGTGCACACATTACTTAAGCTATTCACACTATATAGTCGAAAACCAATGAATCTGATTCTAGTAAACCACAGTGAGTGCACACATTACTTAAGCTATTCAAACTACAGAGTTGAACACCATCGAACTTGAATTGATATGAGTTAAATGAACTGAGGAGTTGTAATTGTTTGCATATTGATTTTGTATTATAATATGCTATTGGCAACTTGTTTATTTTATATTTTGCTACTATTTTATATTTTCTCTGTTGATGTTCAGGTAATTTGGGCTGTGACTACAATGATTACTTTGGCCTGAATGTCGACACAGAATCCCTCGTCTACCTAACCTTGGCCAACCACATGCTACACCTCTACTATCCGTTCATGATCACTGTCGCAGAGGTAGGCTTTGGCCTGCAATCCTAATAATAGATATGTTGTGTAACAATCAGTTGAAATCAGTGACCTATTCTCTTCCTAAAGTTGGGGGAAGTAACTTTCATTTGGGTGCTGCAGAATTGCCTTATAAATATTGTACATAATTCTTCTAGGAAGTTTGGGTAAAACATATAAACAATGATCTATGATCTATGTGGTACATATAAACAATGATCTATGTGGTACATATCTGTCTCTAGGTATTTCAGTTGTGTGGTTGTGTGATAGTGTGTTGTGTGGTTGTGTGATAGTGTGTTGTGTGGTTGTGTGTTGCTACCGTTGAGTGTCTGTCTGCACATGTAGGAGGTGTCTGGGATGCCAGCCCTGTGTCGACCCGTGGAGGAAGGTGGGCAGGGGTTTGACTACAGACTGGCCATGGGCATTCCTGACAAGTGGATCAAGGTATGTGTGTATACAGTTTTTACACACCATCGAAAACAGTCAGAATTCACTGCTACCCTGACACATCTATGCGTGTATGCTCATTTAAAATGTATGGAAGTCGTAGTCTGCTACCCTTGACAACCAACTCACGCATACAGGTAACTCGCCATCTAATCCTGCATTGTTACATTGGGCAGGAATTTTTTGAAGCTATTCTGTGGATCAGAAATTTATCAATCAACAAGTCGTATACAGCCGCGCCTTGTTATTACGCGCCCTGTTATTATGCGGATTTGGATATAACGTGGTTGGTCGTGGACCCCGAATTTCTGCCACCAGGGTAAAATGCCAAATGACCTGCTTAAACCTACTTAGAATTGCTTTGACAATTCTCAAGAAACATTAGGCGAACAATGTCAGTGAACGAGTATCAACGTGTTGTTTGTTTTGCGCTGCCGCCGGCATCAATCGCTGTCGCTGGATTCGCTTTGATGGTTTGTAAATTGCAATTGAGATTCACAAATACGCTTCACGTAAGAATCAGATAAACAGTTTTAAATGCATTTAGTGTGCAATACCAACACTTGGGTGAAATGACATGCTTCCATTACATCGTACGTAAATTTAATCGTTTTCACAATGCAAAACCAACATGCCCAATTCCTAACCCAAGGCTAACCAAAATACAAATTCGTCATCCGCATATGAAACGATGAATCGATGTTAAGTTGTGCGTAATAAATGTATGCTTCGGTCGAGATCGGTTGAAAGACGAAGTGAAACAATTATTAATTCTACCTATTGTCGTTTTCTATGTTTTATCAGCTTGCATACTACATTTGTCAAATCATATATGTTTTCGGCTGCTCAGGTCCAGGTTATTATTTTCGATTCATAGGCCTATTGCCTTGGTCCAATACATCATCATCGTAGTAGATCTATTCCATGACGATATACGTACATGTGTTTTATTCAATTCAAGAGTCAAGACGGTGTGACATTTAAAAATAATACACGTTGATGCTAGTATACTCATTTAATAAGTTCCATAAACTGCATATTGGCGTATAAGACAGTGCTGCATGCGCACAGGGCTTCAACAGCGCTCTTGGCCTGAGCTTGGTGCAGCTGGCGGCGATCGCTGTTGTTTAGTAGCTACCTGGTGGCAGACATGAGAATACCTAATGCGCCTCACGTACTACATGGTCCAAAATCGTGGACCCCGACCACCGCATTATAATGAGGCTCGACTGTATGTTGTTTCAGGTGTAGCCTCTGTTGGAGAAACTATTGTCAGTGACCCATGAGAAGCCAATTAGTCGTAGAGGTCCAACTCTTTCTGTAGTGTAAAGTTTTTTCCATTAAGAGGTAATGATTTATTAAACATAATTACCTCTCAAGAAACTTAGTGTTCGATCTTTATATTTAACAAGATTTAACAAGATTGCCATCCCAAACAACAAGTTCCAGATGGCAAGTGGACAAGGAAGCCATTGGCTTATCGAGAGTCCAACAATTTTCTCATCTATGTGTAGCCCGCCCTTATCAAATATCTGTCAGTTTTATTTTTAAACATATTCACACTACTAGCATTAACACAATCATTTGGCAGTTTGTTCCATTCATTTATTACCCTCTGTGAGAAAGAGTACTTTCTCATGTCCAACGTACACTGCTCCTTTACTAATGCTGCTTTGTGTCCTCTGGTTCTACTGCCTTCTTTAAGTTTGAAGAACATATTCCTATCAACATCCTCATAACCGTTCACTATTTTGAACACTTCTATTTGGTCTCCTCTTAGTCTCCAGGTCTCTAGTGTTGTCAAACCACATTGTAATAAGTGACTTTCGTAACTAAGGTCTCTTAATTCTGGAATCATTTTAGTTGCTCTTCGTTGTATTCTTTCTAGCTTATCTATGTCCTTTTTACGATATGGCCTCCATGCTGAATATTTTTGTGTCATCTGCAAATTTGAGAACTTTGCTAGATATATCATCTTCCAAATCATTTATATATATTAAAAACAGTATAGGGCCTAATACTGATCCCTGTGGTTCACCACTCAAAACAGATTTCCAGTTTGAAATCTTGTCTACTATTACTCTCTGCCTTCTGTGTGTAAGCCACTTTTCTATCCAGTTGATTACATCATTTCCTATACCATGGGCTTTTAGTTTAAGTAACAAACTTTGATGTGGCACTTTATCGAAAGCTTTCTGAAAATCTAAGTAGACAACTTCCACCCATTTTGTAATTTCTTCAAAAAAACATAAGAGATTAGTTAGACATGACCTTGCTTTTAGGAACCCATGTTGAAATGTATTTATTAATTTATGTTTTACAAGGAGTTCCACCATGTGGTCTCTAATTAATGTTTCGAGTAATTTACATACAACTGATGTTAAACTCACTGGTCTGTAATTTTCTGGCTTCTTCCTCGATCCCTTCTTAAACAGCGGCGCAATGTTTGTCTCTTTCCATTCTGAAGGAACTATTCCTTCTTCTAGTTTCTATCTTCTATTTCAACTGCATCCTGCAGTCTTCTTGAGAGGTAATTATGTTTAATATTAATAACCAAGAAACCGGATCATCTATCCATTCAAGGTAATGATTTGTTTTCTGATGTGATCCGTTGGTCTTCCATTCTGTAAACTTAGTCCTCTTTCTTTTTGTGCTGTCAGATTCTCAAGACCCTGCAGGACCAGGATTGGAATGTGGAAGATATCTGCCACACTCTGATGAACCGGCGGTATGGCGAGAAGCACATTGCGTATGCCGAGAGCCACGACCAGGCACTGGTCGGAGACAAGACTATTATGTTTTGGCTCATGGATAAGGAGATGTACACACACATGTCTATCAACTCCAACCAATCTCTCATCATCGACCGCGGCATTGCACTGCACAAGATCATCAGACTAATCACGCATGGACTGGGCGGAGAGGCCTATCTTAACTTCATGGGTGTGTGTTCCTGTATTCACTTGCATTGTGTCCAATTAAAGGTATATAGTCTGGTCAGTTGTATTCACTTGCATTGTGTCCAATTAAAGGTATATAGTCTGGTCAGTTGTATTCACTTGCATTGTGTCCAATTAAAGGTATATAGTCTGGTCAGTTGTATTCACTTGCATTGTGTCCAATTAAAGGTATATAGTCTGGTCAGTTGTATTCACTCGCATTGTGTCCAATTAAAGGTATATAGTCTGGTCAGTTGTATTCACTCGCATTGTGTCCAATTAAAGGTATATAGTCTGGTCAGTTGTATTCTCTCGCATTGTGTCCAATTAAAGGTATATAGTCTGGTCAGTTGTATTCACTCGCATTGTGTCCAATTAAAGGTATATACTCTGGTCAGTTGTATTCTCTCACATTGTGTCCAATTAAAGGTATACAGTTTGGTTAGTTTTATTGTAAAATCATGTTATATACTTTAAACTAACAGATGTATTTAATAAAACATATCTGTTTATATTTTTAAATTGTGTTTCATCAAAACACATTTAAGCAATGAAGCTGATAGAATAGATATAGTTTGTAATATATAACGTGTTTTTACAACAATGATGATCAGACTTTGTACTTTTACGTCTGTGTTTTATTTCAAAGCTAGTGTCTAAGTCATTAAGTCATCGATAGTCGTTGAATTTTGGCAAAATAATAATATCTACTAGGGTGCTTTAAAATAAATTTACAGAATAAATGCTACAAAGGTAGTTACTTCGGGATTTCAGATTTTCTGCTGAATTCTACAGCGAGTTTAACTTCAAAATTACAATGAATGAACCTTTCTGCCATTCTGTGTTTGATGATGATGTTGTTTGATGATGATGTTGTTTGATGATGATGTTGTTTGATGATGATGTTGCAGGCAATGAGTTTGGTCACCCGGAGTGGTTGGACTTCCCCCGCGCTGGCAACAATGACAGTTACCACTACGCACGGCGCCAGTGGAACCTTGTCGACGACCCGAACCTCAAGTACAAGTTCCTGAACAACTTTGACGCGGCCATGAACCACCTGGAGGAGCAGTATCAGTGGCTGTGTAGTCCCCCGGTGGGTGTGTAGTCCCCTGGTGGGTGTTTAGGTGGGTGTTTAGTCCCCCCGGTGACTGTGTAGTCACCTGGTGGGTGTTTAGTCCCCCCTGGTGGCTGTGTAGTCACCTGGTGGGTGTTTAGTCCCCCCGGTGGGTGTGTAGTCACCTGGTGGGTGTTTAGTCCCCCCCAGTGGCTGTGTAGTCCCCCGGTGAGTGTGTAGTCTCCCGGTGGCTGTGTCATGCAACGAGCAGGTTACGATTGAATGCACCTCCATTATATGCATATGCAGGGTTTTATTTAAGGTTCAGCTCATACGTGAAGTTTCATACGAGCAACATGTCTTTACAACTGGTTTACCTAAAGATTTAACAAGATTGCCGTCCAAAACTACAAGTTCCAGATGGCAAGTGGACAAGGAAGCAATTGGCTTATCGAGAGTCCAACAGTGTTATCACTTATGTATAGCCTGCCCTTATTAGATATCTGTCGATTCTATTTTAAAATATATTCACACTACTAGCATTAACACAATTATTTGACAGTTTGTTCCATTCATTTATCACCCTCTGTGAGAACAAGTACTTTCTCATGTCCAATCTACACTGCTCCTTAACTAATGCTGCTTTGTGTCCTCTGGTTCTACTGCCTTCTTTAAGTTTGAAGAACATATTCATGTCCATATCGTCCTAACCTAACCTGTAAACTGTGTTTATCTGTATCATTTTTAACCTTTATGAATACTTTTGTGTCATCTACAAATTTCAGTACTTTGCTAGATATGTCATCTTCCAAATAATTTATATAATTATATAAAAAATAGTATAGGTCATAATACTGATCCCTGAGGTACCCCACTCAAAACAGATTTCCATTGTTGTGGCACTTTATTGAAAGCTTTCTAAAAGTCTAAATAGACAACATCCACTGGTGACCCATCATCTACCCACTTTGTAATTTCTTCCCAAAAGCAGAAGAGATTGCTTAGACATGACCTTGCTTTTTGGAACCCATTTTGAGATGTATTTATTAATTTTGTGTTTTACAAGGAATTTCACCATGTGGTCTCTAATTAACATTTCTAATAATTTACATACACCTGATGTTAAACTCACTGGTCTGTGATTGTCAGACCTGTTCCTTGGATCCATCTTAAATTACTTCTTAAATAAAGGTGGTTGTCAATAATTATTGTGCTTTATGTTGCGCATTTGCATGCTGTAAAATGACGATATCCCGACAACCATTGACTTTGTGAATGAAATATGCTGTTAAAAATTGCAGTGTTACAATTATTTTATTTTCAAATCGTGATTTTTTATATCGATGGAAAATAAACGTCAACAGCTATAATAAAATTCCAGTGTCAGTACCATCAACCCAGATTAGCACATGCAACCATGTATCTTAGTGTTGTCCCACCAAGACAGTTATCCAACTATGATAGTTACTCTGCATTATTATGCACATTTTTGTCAGCACGCATGAAAACATAACTTTTCAAGATGGCTGCCAATTGTGTTAAATAAATTTTGAAGCATGACTGGAATGTTTTGTTTGAATTAAAAATTGTATAAAACCAAAACCTGAAAGATTGCAAACTCTTTCACAAAAATGTGCTTAGCAATATGATCATACTAGCAAAATGCAATTGAAATAAACAAAAAAGGTCAAACTGATGACAGACGATACCACGATCAACAACAGGGCGGGACAGAATAATTAGTATGCCAAAATGGTGATGTCACCTGGTTGCCTCATTATCGTATCTCGTTCTGTGTGAGATTTGAACCCGATCAAATTATAAATAACCGAATGACAGCACGGAAAACAGTTGGCAGGCTGGCTACTATGCACTTATACGGGGTCGGGCGTTTTTGGCTGCTGTGCCCGGGAAAGTTTTAAAGCTAATTATGATCATTATTCGTAGATGAAGTTCTTTTCTTTATTTCGTTTTAATATTATGTATTAAAATTGAAGATTTAGACAAATTTAATAAGGCCTTATGAAAGCTCTGTGTGTGTGTGTGTGTGTGTGTGTGTGTGTGTGTACCATTATAATATGCCTGTGTATTTCCATGATACACCCAAATATAGCCTTGAATTTTTTTATATCCATGTTCCTCCTTTGTACACCTTTGGACCTTCATGACTTGTATACCTCAAGGATACACCAGTAGACCTCCGTGATACACCTGTGTGCATAGATGTTATTGTTTTACCTGTGTACATTGACAATACACCTGTGAACCTCCACAATACACCTGTGAACCTCCACAATACACCTGTGAACCTCCACAATATACCTGTGAACCTCCACAATGCACCTGTGAACCTCCACAATGCACCTGTTAACCTCCACAATGCACCTGTGAACCTCCACAATACACCTGTGAACCTCCACAATGCACCTGTGAACCTCCACACTGCACCTGTGAACCTCCACGATACACCTGTGTACAATGATGCTATACCTGTGTGCAGGCGTACGTGAGTCGGAAGCACAATGGAGACAAGGTGGTGGTGTTTGAACGCGCCGGCCTCATCTTCCTGTTCAACCTCCACCCATCGCAGAGCTTCACCGACTACCGCGTGGGCGTTGAGGCAGCCGGCACATACAAGATTGTCCTTGACTCGGACGCTGAAGAGTTCGGTGGGTTCAAACGCCTTGATCACAGCATCGAATTTGAGACGGTGCCAGAACGCTGGGATGAACGGGCTAATTACCTGATGGTGAGTGGGTGTAGAGAAACATAGTCTAAATGCCAAATTAAACGAGCAATGGTGGTAACGTGGGGCAAGAATCAATGTAAACATCCCAACGAGACCGATTAGCAAGGCCAGTTTGTGGCTACGATTGTGTCGCTGGAATTAAGGATGGTCTCATTCTGACCGATAGTCTGCGGTAATGTTGAAGCATTGGCCAATCAGTGATCAACAGTAGGTGCACTGTTGTGACCTTCCATAAGAGCTCTAATTAGGATCTAGGTCACAGGTGTCTAGTTGTGTCGTTTGTCTAAAGGTATAATTTAGCTGTGCATTGTCATGCAATATGGTGTCATCCAATCAATTGGGCCACATATTGCTCGTGTAAACCAGCCTTTATTACTGGCAATATGGTATCATCTGACCAATTGGGCAACATATTGCTCGTGTAAACCAGCCTTTATTACTGGCAATATGGTGTCATCCAACCAATTGGGCCACATATTGCTCGTGTAAACCAGCCTTTATTACTGGCAATATGGTGTCATCCAACCAGTTGGGCCACATAGTGCTCTTGTAAACCAGCCTTTATTACTGGCAATATGGTGTCATCCAACCAGTTGGGCCACATATTGCTCTTGTAAACCAGCCTTTATTACTGGCAATATGGTGTCATCCAACCAGTTGGGCCACATATTGCTCTTGTAAACCAGCCTTTATTACTGGCAATATGGTGTCATCCAACCAGTTGGGCCACATATTGCTCTTGTAAACCAGCCTTTATTACTGGCAAAATGGTGTCATCCAACCAGTTGGGCCACATATTGCTCTTGTAAACCAGCCTTTATTACTGGCAAAATGGTGTCATCCAACCAGTTGGGCCACATATTGCTCTTGTAAACCAGCCTTTATTACTGGCAATATGGTGTCATCCAACCAATTGGGCCACATAGTGCTCTTGTAAACCAGCCTTTATTACTGGCAATATGGTGTCATCCGACCAATTGGGCCACATATTGCTCTTGTAAACCAGCCTTTATTACTGGCAATATGGTGTCATCCAACCAGTTGGGCCACATATTGCTCTTGTAAACCAGCCTTTATTACTGGCAAAATGGTGTCATCCAACCAGTTGGGCCACATATTGCTCTTGTAAACCAGCCTTTATTACTGGCAATATTCTCTCATGCAAGGTTGCATTGCAGCTGACATTGGTTGTCAGCTGACGGTTGTCAGCTGACGTTGGTTGTCAGCTGACGTTGGTTGTCAGCTGACATTGGTTGTCAGCTTTCTCAATATGATGGATGCCATGATTTGTGGCCGAGTGTCAGTTACGTGGCTTTTTCCTTGCTCTGGTTTAATGTAAATGTGAGAGAGTTCTGATTAAGTTGACTAGTCTATATAATGTTTAGGCAGTCACAGGAGTCGTAAGTTTCCCTGACATTGAGAAAACTAACTGTTGTGTGGAGCCTGGCATCCTAGAATTGTGAAAATCATTACCGCCATATTGGTTTTTGGTCAGGGAAATCATACAATGCCATTAAATGTGATGAGGTAACTATTTTGGAAAGACAGGAGATTGTATTTTCCTCATTTCAATATACCCAGTGTATTAGTTTTATATTGAACAATGAATGAGTTACACGATTTTGTATATTGCTCAGTTCTGCATAATAGAGTCAACTAAACAATTCTATGGCATGCCATTTTTTGGGTGAAATTTGTTTTTGTCAATTCATATAAAAATGTTCTTAGTTTAATCAGTGTACAGCATTCTGACTCCAGTCACACGTCGCCAGCTCCAGGTTTCAAAATGTGTCTTCATAAAATGAAATTGACTTGCAGATTTTTCCGTAAATATGAAACAAATATGTTTAGATACGGCATATGGAATACAGGTAATCCATGCCATGTAAACATAATCTCTTGTATTAAAGAAATATATTTGTGAATCTTGCACAACAGAACTTTAAGGATCCTCCTGGTCCTTTCATTGGGAGCAATAGGGTCATGAAAGCTCTGTTGAGTTAATATTTCACACTCGGACATGTACCCAGTAGCTATGCTTTAATATGAATTTAGCAGTTTAGCAACAACTTACATGCTGACGTGTTCTTTTGCAGGTGTATCTACCAAGCAGGACGACATTCGTTCTAGGCAAGATTGACAAAAGGAGGAGCTCCGTCTCACGGCATCATGACAGACATTAATGGCAGCAACTAGTCCTGGTGATGGGGGTAGATGACAGTGACAGCCTCTAAGAGGGGGGAGGGCAACAGTGCCACATTGTTGTATATGAAAGAAGTTTCTTGATCAAATGCCAAATTTAAATCCACAGTATAATTTAGTAAAATATATTCACACAAAGTTTATCAAAATATGACAACACTAACTACTTTTCGGGTACTCTCTCTGCAGCTGTTTTTCTAAGAATGTAGAACAAACATAAAATTCAGGTGTCTGTACAGGAATCTCATGAAGACATTTTATTTTATAATTTAATACACAACCAAAACTGTCTTAGATATTCAATGGTTACTTTATTCTTTGACTCTGAAAAATCACTTCTGTTATGTGTGGCACAAGTGAGCAACCCTGGTCCGGGGTTTGAAGCTGGTATCATCCATCAGGGCACTGCAGGCAGTTAGAATATGTCCAATAAAGGCTGTGAAGTCGGTTACTGTAGCAGGTATACCACCTAGAGGATTCGATGAGAATGTGTGATGAATATATTAGCACAGAGAAGTGAGTCATAGTATTAGATCTTCTAACGGTCTTCTTGATTTAGTTATTGCGAATAGAAATGGATTGCCATTAGTTGAAAAGTTGCTAATTAGTTGTTACTAATTAGTTGTTTATGTTTACAGGGATTGCACAGTAATGTGTTTCTGCTATATGTTGTCAAACTGGCATGTCAAAGAGTTTGTGGGAGAATGTTTGGTTCCATTTTGTGTGCCATATGCTTGGCCTTTGTCATCAGCAATTTTTGGGATGGGTTATTAATTATGTTGGGGATATTTAGGAAATGCTGCTACACATATGTAGTTAATCTGTCTTCTACGAGTATCTAGTCATGATTAATTTTACCTCATGAAACGTGATGTTTAGGGTGGGCATTTACGTGAGGACAATTCTCATTGTTAGCCCAGCAGTTGGTGGGCATGCTGCCAATTGGAGGGTGATTATTGTGATAGATTCAAAGAAGTGGAAAATCTTATGGTTTGAATTAGAAGGGGTTTATTGTCTTCCAATGTGAAAAGTGAAGCAGTTATCAGATGTGAATCGTTTGCAGTTGATCTTCCCAGGTTGCGCTTAGTTTCTTGTTTTGTTTGTATCGCAGATTATAGACATGTTAAAGGAATGAAAATTGCATGCACAGATTTTTATATAATTGATTACCAGTACCTTGACTGCTAATGACCATAGAAGCTGAATTGCAAAAATGGCTCCTCAGCCAAAGAGTAAAGAATGTGTTATTCAAAATTGCAATTCAATTGTTTTGTGCCTAAGTCAGCTGTTTGTTGCACATTTGAGCAGCCCAATGCAAATAAATTGTGTGAGTTTGCAGGTGTTTGTTAACTGCGGGTAATTTGCCGAATTTCAGTATCTGTTGTGCCGCTATTATGACTAGATGTATTATGTAGTCGTGTGTATATCACTGTTACATGCATGCGTGTATGCACACATACATTTTTATTTTTGTAGCAATGCTAATCATTATAATAAAGCATAAAAATTGATGTTGGTGTGTCATTTGTTTTTTCTAGTGACATACATTTAGTATTTATTATAATCATCAGAGATTGGTTCAGGTCTTTTTTATGGGGTGTACTTTGGGTACCTCCAACCCTGTACCGTGTACCGGACCATCTAAAGCAACATGCTCCATGGGTACCCAATATCATATGAACAACATGTACGTAATTGACCGCAATGTGTAGACTATTTTAATCATGTAAAAAAAACA
This sequence comes from Lamellibrachia satsuma, assembly GCA_033239005.1. Lineage (NCBI taxonomy): Eukaryota > Metazoa > Annelida > Polychaeta > Sabellida > Siboglinidae > Lamellibrachia > Lamellibrachia satsuma. The sequence goes on along the minus strand of BSQZ01000030.1, from coordinate 3,233,229 downwards.
TTTTAATGACAAATACAATTTCGCATCCACTCATATATATGTGACCCACTCCTAGAATTGAGTGATCCTGTATGTCGGCAGTACCATACATAGTAATGAGTGATCCTGTATGTCAGCAGTACCATACATAGTAATGAGTGATCCTGTATGTCAGCAGTACCACACATAGTAATGAGTGATCCTGTATGTCAGCAGTACCACACATAGTAATGAGTGATCCTGTATGTCAGCAGTACCATACATAGTAATGGCACCACATTCTGTCATATACAGCCCTGTAGTTTTATGCTGCTTTTCTTCGGGATTGACTTTGTGAACCAAGTTTTTGAAGCCATTTAGTTAGTGTTCTCTTTCTCCGCCTACCCTCCACATGAAGGAGCTGAAGACACCGACCATTGTCACCCGATATGCAAACGATTTGGTGGGTGGGCATGAATTATATTTATGCATTATACTTGCCATAGTTTTATCAAATGTAGATCCAGGTTTTTGGACCAATAAAGGGGACTAGCCCTAGCCCTAGCCCTAGGCTATACTAAGTCTAGACATAATTATAGTATAGTAGCACTTTCCTTTCCTGGGCAAAACGAGGCCTAAATAAAACGAAATTGTACGATTTGTCATTCATAGTTGCTAAAGTCATTTTGGAGTAGATTTAACAAGATTGCCATCCCAAACAACAAGTTCCAGATGGCAAGTGGACAAGGAAGCCATTAGCTTATCGAGAGTCCAACAATTTTCTCATCTATGTGTAGCCCGCCCTTATCAAATATCTGTCAATTCTATTTTTAAACATATTCACACTACTAGCATTAACACAATCATTTGGCAGTTTGTTCCATTCATTTATCACACTCTGTGAGAAAGAGTACTTTCTCATGTCGAACCTACTCTGGTTCTACTGCGTTTTTTAAGTTTGAAGAACATATTCCTATCAACATCCTCATAACCATCACTATTTTAAACACTTCTATTTGGTCTCCTCTTAGTCTCCTGGTCTCTAGTGTTGTCAAAACACACTGTAATAAGTGACTTTCGTAACTAAGGTCTCTAAATTCTGGAATCATTTTAGCTGGTCTTCGTTGTATTCTTTCTAGCTTGCCTATGTCCTGTTTATGATATGGCCTATATTTCAAATGTGGTCTAACTATTGCTTTGTACAGGGGTACAATTAGCTGTTTCTCCTTATACATGATATTTCTCCTAATTAGCTTTAGAATTTGATTTCCTTTCGAAGCAGCAATCCCACATCTGAAACTTTCATGTCCGCACTAAATGTTACTCGTAAGTCCTTTTCTTGTGTGGTTCTACCTAGTACAGCATCCCCCATTTTATATTCTTCGTCCATGTTTCTATGTCCTATGTGTATACATTTACACTTCCCAAAATTTAATAACATTTGCCATTTGTTTTACCATTTAACTCATTTATCTAGATCATCCTGTAAATTTTGTTTATATGTATCATTAGTAACCTTTCTGAATATGTTTGCGTCATCTGCAAATTTGAGTACTTTGCTAGATATGCCATCTTCCAAATCATTTATATATATATATATTAAAAACAGTATAGGGCCTAATACTGATCCCTGTGGTACCCCACTCAAAACAGATTTCCAGTTTGAAATCTCACCATCTACTATTACTCTCTGTTTTCTGTGTGTAAGCCACTTTTCTATCCAGTTGATTTCATCATTACCTATGAGATGGGCTTTTAGTTTAAGTAACAATCTTTGATGTGGCACATTAACGAAAGCTTTCTGAAAATCTAAGTAGACAACATCCTCTGGTGACCCGTCATCTACCCACTTTGTAATTTCTTCAAAAAAACATAAGAGATTAGTTAGACATAACCTTGCTTTTAGGAACCCATGTTGAGATGTATTTATTAATTTACGTTTTACAAGGTATACCACCATGTGGTCTCTAATTAATGTTTCGAGTAATTTATATACAACTGATGTTAAACTCACTGGTCTGTAATTTTCTGGTTTGTTCCTTGATCCTTTCTTAAATAGCGGCTTAATGTTTGCCTCTTTCCATTCTGAAGGAACTATTTCTTCTTCTAGTGACAAGTTAAACAATTTTGCAAGTGGTGTACTAATTTGCTCAACAATTTCCTTAAGCAGTTTTGGTGGTATCCCATCAACTCCAGGTGATTTATTATCTTTCATCTTCTTAATTTTCTTTGCTATAACTTCAGGAGTTACAAATAACTGCCCTAAATGTTCTGATGTATTGCCCTCAAATTTAGTAAATGGAACTGGAAGTGAGCTGATATTTTCTGTGGTAAAAACTGAGCTGAAATAGTCATTCAGGACCTCTGCCATTTGAAACCCGTCTGAAATTATGTTTCCCTTGTTGTTTTCCTGTGGTCCAACGTTATCTCGAAATTTTTGTTTACTCCTTACATAAGCATAAAAACTCTTGCTGTCATTTTTTATATTACCTGCCAATTTTTTTTCAAAGGTTCTTTTAGCTTTTCTAATTTCAGTTGTAGCTAGGTTAAGTGCCTCTTTGTAATTTACATAGTCTTCATCCTTTCTGATACGCCTATAAACCCTCCACATAGTTTGCTTAAACACTATTTTTCTAATAGCTTCTTTTGACAAGTGTTTCTTTCTAGACCGTTTTCCTTGTTTTTTCAAAGGAATAAATTTATCAATGATACTCTCAATTTCATATTTTAGAATATTCCAACATTCAATTGCGGACTTATTCATCAGCATGTTATTCCAATCTAACTTTGATAAGTATTTTCTCATATCTTTATAGTTACCTTTGTGGAAGTTTCTCCTATACGTCTTTTATTTTTACTTTCTGATTTTACATTGATGTCAAAATGTATTTGATTGTGGTCACTGTTACCCAATGGTTCATGTATTTTTACATTGTCCACTAATTCTTTTTGTGATGATAAAACTATATCTAATACATTTTCTCCCCTGGTTGGTTCTAGCACGTGCCGAGTAAGGAAGCTCTCCTGAATTAAAAATAGAAATTGTTGGTCCTCACCCCCTGTACTCTCTAGAGATTTCCATTGTATGTGTCCTTGGTTAAAATCTCCCATTATGATACATTCCCCTTTATTAACTTCCTTTATAGCATTTTGTATTTTTGTGTTATCCTCTTCGTTTATGTTTGGACTTCGGTAAACTAATCCAATAGTTAATTTTGAATTTCCTGAAACTATTTTGCACCAATCAGCTTCATCGTAATCTGCTTCGCTTTCTAATTTTATTTCGTAAGCCTGAATTGATTCTTTAACATAAAAAATAACTCCCCCTTTCCTTCTTCCTATTCGATCACTCCTAAATATTACGTATCCTGTCAATCCTAATTCAGCATCTGTAATGTCTGTGTTTGCCCATGATTCGGTTATACCAATTATGTGAGGGTCAATATCTTCTACCATAATGTTTAATTCGTTTTTCTTATTTACTATAATCCTAGCATTTAAACATGCATCCATAACCTGCTTCAGACATGTTTTTCGGACATTCTGTTATTGGTTTATTTGTACTAGTGGCCTCTTGTCCTGCTTGAGGCATCTCTAAGTAACCCCCTTGCACTTCTAGTTTAAATAGTGTTTACTACCAAAAATATTTGATATGATACCCATGCCACTGTCTACTGCTGCTGAGAGTCCATCCGCAAATACTGCTGCCCCCTTTCCACTTAGATGAAGCCCGTCCTTCATGTACATATCCACCCTTCCAATAAAACTTCCCCACAAATCCACAAAACCAACTTCCTCTTCCCTACATAGCTTCTCGACTAGCATGTTAATTGCCATCCCTCTGCAATTTCGATATCTATGACACCTCCTTCCTATTACTGGTAAAATCCCTGACATTATTACCTGCTCAACCCACGTCTGCTTTAGTGTTCTGACCAAATTTCTGTATTTCCTAACTATGGCAGTTGTACCCACCCTCTCTACGTTATTTGTCCCTACGTGTACTAAAACAGATCCACCCTTGCCCAAACCCACAATGTTTTCTACCCTCTCAGTTGTCGCCTCTATTTTTGCCCCAGGCAAGCAAACTACCACATCATCTCACTTGTTTAAGAGTAATAAGACTTTGTTGGTCTTCCTACCTATTGAGTCCCCCACAAATACCCTCACTCTCTTTCTCACCCCCTCCATCACTGCCTCGGAATAGCTCTTCTGATGGATCCCCTCCATCACATTCTGTCCTGCAGTCTTGTCACTTGGTGGCAGACTGTTATCAGGCTCTCTCTCTCACTCATCAACATGTCACCTTTCCCTCCCGTCGCCTTCCCTCGTGACACCCTCCCTCCCATCTCCCTCACTCCCATCGCCTTAACTATCGTCTCCTTGCCCCCTGACTCTTTCGGTATTGTCTCCCCCACTCCCCTTTCCTTCGATCCATTTGTTTTCCCTCCCATTTCTTTCCTTCTCGTCTCCTTATGTCCTGTCTCCCCACGCCGCTCTCCTTACGTCCTGTCTCCCTACGACCTGTCACCTTACGTCCCCTCAGCCTCCCCCAGGCTGAGGTGAGCTCTCCCTGGGCCTAGTATCTCTCTCGTCGCCTTCCCCCACTTTATCATCTACTGTCCCCCCCCACCAGAACCACTGGCGCAACCCACCTGCTCCCTTCCCACCACTGCCACAACGCGCAGCCACAGCTGTTCTAACTCCACCTCAAGTTCCTTCATCCTCGTACATCCCCTACACTAAAAACTAAAACTATCCGCCTGAACCTCAGCCCAGGAATTCTCGCACCCGGAGTCGGACTTGACGAAGTCCACCCAGTTGCTACAACTGACCTGTTGCATCTTAAATGCCTGGTGGCCTTTACCTGCCATTTGCACGGCGCCATCACAAAATTCAGACTTAATCTGATTGCTACGTCAGCCTTGAATAAGGCTGTTTTTGTGTTCAAAAGAACACTTTAGGCTAATATACTTGCTAGCTATGTCTTTTCTACTAAGCTCGCACGAGCAAAAAAGTCTGCCACCTAGCGAATACGGAGAACACTGTGTAAACAAAACAACGAAGTCAGTGTAAACGAACTTACGCTAAAATCATGCTGTTAATTCCTTTTTGCCGAAATCGTTTACTACAACTATGTCAGATATTACCTAATGTATGTAAATGAATAACTTTATCTAATATATATTTAACAATGTATACGATAGTTTGGTACACCAGTTTAATTCACGACCTGTATAACCAAATCCATTTTAATATAAAAGTAAAAACAGGGAATACATATAAAAAACAATGGAGGAGGAACTTCAACAAAGGCAGATATAAAGTGATGAGAACATATCTAGCAAATATAGATTGGAATAATTTGCTGAAGAACAAGACAGCAACAGAATGCTGGACTTGTTTAAAATATGAGATTGAGGGCATTATTGAGAAATTTATTCCATTAAGAAAACAAGGGAAAAGATCCAGGAAAAAACACCTGTCAAAAGAAGCTATTAGAAAAATTGCTCACAAACAGATGCTGTGGAAGGTCTATAAACACACTGGAAATGTAGAAGACTACACCAACTACAAAGAGGCACTTAACCTAGCTACTACTGAAATTAGAAAATCTAAAAGAACCTTTGAACAAAAATTGGCAGGTAATATAAAAAATGACAGCAAGAGTTTCTATGCTTATGTAAGGAGTAAACAGAAAGTTCAAGATAAGGTCGGACCACTGGAAAGCAACAGTGAAAACATAATTTCAGATGGGTTCCAAATGGCAGAGGTCCTGAATGAGTATTTCAGCTCAGTTTTTACCACAGAAGATATCAGCTCACTTCCAGTTCCATTAACTAAATTTGAGGGCAATACATCAGAATATTTAGGGCAGTTATTTGTAACTCCTGAAATGATAGCAAAGAAAATTAAGAAGATGAAAGATAATAAATCACCTGGAGTTGATGGGATACCACCAAAACTGCTAAAGGAAATTGTTGATCAAATTAGTACACCACTTGCAAACTTATTTAACTTGTCACTAGAAGAAGGAATAGTTCCTTCAGAATGGAAAGAAGCAAACATTACGCCGCTGTTTAAGAAGGGATCGAGGAAGAAGCCAGAAAATTACAGACCAGTGAGTTTAACATCAGTTGTATGTAAATTACTTGAAACATTAATTAGAGACCACATGGTGGAATTCCTCATAAAACATAAATTAATAAATACATCTCAACATGGATTCCTAAAAGCAAGGTCATGTCTAACCAATCTCTTATGTTTTTTAGAAGAAATTACAAAGTGGGTAGATGACGGGTCACCAGTGGATGTTGTCTACTTAGATTTTCAGAAAGCTTTCGATAAAGTGCCACATCAAAGATTGTTACTTAAACTAAAAGCCCATGGTATAGGCAATGATGTAATCAACTGGATAGAAAAGTGGCTTACACACAGAAGACAGAGAGTAATAGTAGATGGTAAGATTTCAAACTGGAAATCTGTTTTGAGTGGGGTACCACAGGGATCAGTGTTAGGCCCTATACTGTTTTTAATATATATAAATGATTTGGAGGATGACATATCTAGCAAAGTACTCAAATTTGCAGATGACACAAAGGTATTCAGAAAGGTTACTAATGATACAGATAAACAAAGTTTACAGGATGATCTAGAAAAATTAGTTAAATGGTCAGAAAAATGGCAAATGTTATTCAATTTTGGGAAGTGTAAATGTATACACATAGGACATGGAAATATGGACGAGGAATATAAAATGGGGATGCTGTACTAGGTAGAACCACACAAGAAAAGGATTTAGGAGTAATATTTAATGCTGACATGAAAGTTTCAGAGCAATGTGGGATTGCTGCTTCGAAAGGAAATCAAATTCTAGGCCTAATTAGGAGAACTATCACGTATAAGGAGAAACATCTAATTGTACCCCTGTACAAAGCAATAGTTAGACCACATTTGGAATATTGTATTCAAGCATGGAGGCCATATCGTAAAAAAGACATAGATAAGCTAGAAAGAATACAACGAAGAGCAACTAAGATGATTCCAGAATTAAGAGACCTTAGTTACGAAAGTCGCTTATTACAATGTGGTTTGACAACACTAGAGACCAGGAGACTAAGAGGAGACCAAATAGAAGTGTTTAAAATAGTGAACGGTTATGAGGATGTTGATAGGAATATGTTCTTCAAACTTAAAGAAGGCAGTAGAACCAGAGGACACAAAGCAGCATTAGTTAAGGAGCAGTGTAGGTTGGACATGAGAAAGTACTCATTCTCACAGAGGGTGATAAATGAATGGAACAAACTGCCAAACGATTGTGTTAATGCTAGTAGTGTGAATATGTTTAAAAATAGAATTGACAGATATCTGATAAGGGCGAGCTACACATAGATGAGAAAATTGTTGGACTCTCGATAAGCCAATGGCTTCCTTGTCCACTTGCCATCTGGAACTTGTTCGAGATGGCAATCTTGTTAAATCTTGTTAAAAAATCCCTCTTATCGCTCGTTGAATTTGAGTCCGGGAAAAATACTGCCTATGTTAACAAAAACAGTTTCTTAATAGATGTCTATAAGAAGTTTGCTATAGCTACTTTAGTCACCCCGTTACGGGATATTGTCGTAGTTTTTAGCATTTAACTTTAGGCTAGATCCCAATGGCAAGGCCAAGGCTTTGTGTGCGACAAACGATGGCGCTACACCACGGAGCCTGAATAATTGAGGCGTTGATGTTCGATTTGTCCGCTTGCTGGCGCCAGTGTAATATGACCCCGTAACTTGACCCCAATGAGCAGTTCAGTAGATCGAGCCGCGGGCGAACTGTGATTTTGGACGGAGTCGCTCTCGTTACGCAGGATTTTTGTTTATTTACGCCACCACCAACTCGATTATATACGAAACGGCTTAACAGGTATCATGTCGAAAGTACCGACGATTTGACCATGTCGGACTTGATACAGATATTTGAATCAGCGAAGTATTATTGAGGCCGAAAAAAGGGGGTGTATCTGTCAAGTCTCAACTCAAGATGTGGAACCCGACTCACGTTCAAGTGACTGGTGAGTGTTATTGAAAGACGGAATGAGTTCAGGAATTTCTCTGAATATGTATACAAACAAAGCGTGTTATCATTGTTGCTGGATATTCCCGATTGGCGATTAATAGTGGCTCATTAGTTAATCATGCGTTGGGCGTTTACTTTTCTGGCACTGGCCGCTGCGTTGCCGTCGGGCTAAACCCACACAATGAACCGACTAACCCTGGCAGAGATGTTGCCAACCAGTCTTCCACTGCCATTGCGGTGGTATGCCAAGCAGTGCATCTAATCATTCACTCTCACAACATTGATACGTCCTCTAATTGCCAAAATTGTACGTTTTGCATCCAAAGCGAAAACCCCAAGCCCAGATGGCAAGTAAATAAGGAAGCCAAACCTAGCCCTAGGCTATGAATCATGATTGGCGTAACATAGTCATCATAGACATAGACATTATTTGTTCCCACAATTTTACTGAATAAACTCAATCAATCTATGGGTGAACTTGTCATTCTAGAATCAAATTGCTGTACATGATCAGCTGATTTCTACAGAAAAAAAATGCATGAGTCACTGTCTGTCTGTAATATTATTGCTGCTTGTTCATATAACCAGGATTCATTTATCCTTGGGGATTATGCAGTCACCACATGAACTAGAGTTCCTTACTGCATTACTTCCTCATTTGTTTTCTGTATGGTTCTGTCAGGTGCCACACTTCTTAGAAATATTAAACATGAGCCTGTCTGACTAAAGTGGCAATAAGCAGTGGCCAAGTTCACTGCTTGGTATCTGGCTGTTAAATGTGATATGCATTGATGTTGTGTGGAACCACAACTATACAGTATTGAATTCACTTGTTAAGATTTCATTCTGTAGAATCATAGTTGACATGCCAAATGTGGCGTGTTAACACTCATAAGACATTGGGATACGTAACAAATTGGAACACATATGAATGGAACTTAATACTGCTGTGAACAATTGTGTGACGTATATAATGCAACAACCTAAGTATCATGTTATAACTGTACTGTCAGTTTATAGTTACAATGGAGTGCGTGGATGGCGTGATGGTAAATCGAGACAGGTGTAACGTGGTTCACACCTTCAGTGCAATTACTACTATGACTAACAGCTGAGTCCTCCAGTAAATAGAACTTCCATTGAAACTGATGCAAAGGGCAGTGGCCCAGTTACTGACCTTCAGAAATGGTCTATTTCTTAGAAAGTGTCCACCATAAAAGTTGTTGACATGCGTTTCACTGTTAGTTTCTGAGATGTTTTTTTATTCAGTATCTGTCATGGGTCGCACTTTTGATACTGTTTGGCTAAAAAATATGGACTCTGGCATTGGTAATCTTTGTCTACAGCTTTACATATGTTCACTCTAAACCTCTGCAAAATCTGCCTGCAACCAGTATAAATAGCCTCATCGCTGATCCAGGCAGTTACTGGGTATTCTGTTTATAGACAAGCCAGTTACTTTTTTGACTGGTCAAACAGATGGATAAGTACAATGTACAGTTCATTTGGTAGTTTAATTTATGATATCTTTACAGCTTAACTGTGTTTCTTGGCTGCAAACAGTGTAAGTTGATCTGTAGAAGTGGGTCATTGGTAGGAGATCAGTGTGTTCATCTTTCTTTAATCTCTTAACAGCAGATGTCTGCTCCATCAGATAACAATAGATAGTGATTCTGAATTTAACATTGACACCCCAATACAACACACTTGATATATGGAGTAAAATTATAGTGTAAGTAAATTGGGTTTCATAGATCTTGCTTAAGACCTGCCTCGGACATGTGATGTATGCTGTTGGCATGCATGTGTGTGTGCTCTGAAGTGGCTCTCAAGTAAGCGGTCAGGTCAGTCAACAATGTGGACACGGCCTGCACTGCAACACTCTTGCTCATGGCACTTATTGACTTCTGTTCTTGTATTATCTGTATTGATTGGTGATCATATCGCTTGACTATAAGCACCTCATTCTTGATGGTTGTCATTGGTATTTAAAAGCCTTCTTTGTAAGATAATTATCCTTGAGAATGCTAACAAATGAACTTTAACTTAATATGGACATTGATTTTATATATATGCTGCAAAAAATCCAAAACGTGTTGTGACACAGTCACATGACAAAACAAGAACTGTGTGACACCCTCCCATGGATCACTACCATTGTGAGATAACGGCAACTACGTCTGGCAGGTCATGTGATGCGCCATGACGAAATATCCAACAAAGTCCTGCTCTGGAAGTTCAGTGGCCCTCGGAGAAGAGGTCGACTAACAACAACTCTGCAAAACATCATAGAGAAAGACACAAACCTCAGCTGGACTAATTTATGAAACGCAATGACAAACCAAAACCACTGGAAGGAAGTCATCAGGTCACCACGTAATTGGTCGACAAGAAATATATATAATGGGGTAACACAAAAAACATATTTGTGTACATGCAAGCATTATTTGTTAAGGTACCACCTTTTTATGTAAGAAAAGTATATGTTATAATGGCCATATAGTTACACAGTTGATATACCAATTACCATGTGGGCCAGCTGCCCTAATTGGCACCACCTGTTCCTGCATATAAATAGCATGCCAGTCCAATACCTGTCCCAGTTGGCAATATTTCTACATTTACCTTGCATAAAGCTACCTTTTCCTTAACCACACATTTTGAGACCTTCAATGAAAAAACTATCCAATTAGCTGCACTGGCCACTAACTCCACATGTTGGACTCAGTGATTAGGACAGTCTGGTGATTACCTGTCTACTGGTGATACCTGTCCATTACATAGGTGATGACCATTGTCACCTTATGTATAACATCTGTCTTGCTAGCTGGGAGAAGCTTGACTGGCCTGCTAGTTTCAACGTTAGGTGACCCTATACTGGGCTTATCTGTTAGACACCTTTGTGTATAGTTCAATAAGTAATTGCCCATGGCAATTAAGTTGTGCCTTAGCCCAATGCCTCTGTGTGTTGTCACTAAGAACATTTAGGCGTCTAACAATATTTAATAAGTTTGCCTTCCAAGGCAGAACTCCAGATGGCAAGTGGACACGGAAGTCATTGGTTTGTCGAGAGTCCAACAATTTTTCATCTATGCCCTTTTGAGATATTTGTAAATGTCACCGAGTCTATAAGCCTTGAAGAGAGAGTTGACTCATATCCAGAAGAAGAAGAATTCTGCTTTAAAACATATTCACCTAAATCCATACTGTTCATTCACTATCGTTAGTTCATGTCATGTCATGAGTTCTATCTTTCTTATGTGAGAAAAAAATTATGAGAATATTTTCATATCCATTCAATATCTTAAAAACTTAAATTTGATCTCTTAACTTTCTTGTCTCTACATTTGTTAAACCACACTCTTTTAGGCATTCTTCATCACTAAGGTTTCTCAGTTCTGGAATCATTCTAGCTGCTCTCTGTATTCATTCTAGTATATCTATATCCTTCTTACAATGTGGAGTTAGATGTTTTATCATCAGACATTTATGTTCTGGTTAAATTTATGCATGTATAGATTAATCATATATGTAAATTAACGATATATACACATTTGTAAATTAATGATATATTTATATTTAACAAGGTTTAACAAGATTACAATCCAAAACTACACGCTCGAGATGGCACTTGGACAATGGAATGGCTTATTGAGAGTCCAACAATTTATCATCTATATCTGTCAATTTTATTTTAAACATATTCACACTACATTATACTAGCATTAACACAATCATTTGACAGTTTGTTCCATTCATTTACCACCCTCTGTGAGAAAGAGTACTTTCTCATGTCCAACCTACCCTGTTCCTTAACTTAATGCTGCTTTGTGTCCTCTTGTTCTACTGCCTTCTTTAAGTTTGAAAAAACATATTCCTATCAACATCCTCATAACCGTTCACTATTTTAAACACTTCTATTTGGTCTCCTCTTAGTCTCCTGGTCTCTAGTGTTGTCAAACCACATTGTAATAAGCAACTTTCGTAACTAAGGTCTCTCAATTCTGGAATCATTTTAGTTGCTCTTCATTGTATTCTTTCTAGCTTGTCTATGTCCTTCTCACAATATGGCCTGCATGCTTGTGTACAATATTCCAAATGCAATGTAACTATTGCTTTGTACAGGGGTACAATTAGCTGTATATCCTTATATGTGATGGTTCTCCTAATTAGCGGTAGAATTTGATTACCTTTTGAAGCAGCAATCCCACATTGCTCTGAAACTTTCAAGTCAGCACTCAAAACAGATTTTCTGTTTGAAACCTCACCATCTACTATTACTCTCTGTCTTCTGTGTGTAAGCCACTTTTCTATCCAGTTGATTACTTCATTACCTATACTGTGGGCTTTTAGTTTAAGTAACAATCTTTGGTGTGGCACTTTATCGAAAGCTTTCTGAAAATCTAAGTAGACAACATCCATTGGTGACTCATCATTCCAACAACTTTGTAATTTATTTAAAAAAAACATAAGAGATTGGTTAGACATTACCTTGTTTTTAGGAACCCATTTTGATATGTATTTATTAGTTTATGTTTTACATGGAATTCCACCATGTGGTGTCTAATTAATGTGGTCTGTATATTTTTCTGACCTGTTCTTTGATACTTTCTTAAATAATGTTGTAATGTTGTTCTGAAGGAACTATTCCATCTTCTAGTGACAAGTTAAATACTTTTGCGAGTGATGTAATAATTTGCTGGTGGTATCCCATCAACTCCAGGTGATTTATTATCTTTCATCGTCTTTATTTTCTTTGCTATCATTTCAGGAGTTACAAATAACTGCCCTAAATGATCTGATTTATCGCCCTCAAATTTAGAAAATGGAACTGGAAGTGAGCTGATATCTTCTGTGGTAAAAACTGAGCTGAAATACTCATTCAGGACTTCTGACTTTTGAAACCCACCTGAAATTATGTTTCCCCTGTTGTTTTTCAGTGGTCCGACCTTATCTTGAACTTTCTGTTTACTCCTTACATAAGCATAGAAACTCTTGCTGTCATTTTTTATATTACGTGCCAATATTTGTTCAAAGGTTCTTTTAGATTTTCTTATTTCAGTTGTAGCTAGGTTAAGTGCCTCTTTGTAGTTGGTGTAGTCTTCTGCATTTCCAGTGTGTTTATATACCAATCTAGACTCACTAGATGTTCTCATCTCTTTATATTACTTGAGGGTAAATATCTGCTACCATAATGTCGAACTCACTTTTTTATTTACTACATGCTCCTGGCATTTAGACATACACAGTTAAGTTCATTTTCTGAAATAATTGGTGAACATTTCTTTGGATGTTTATATACATGTGTAAATTAATTATATATGCACTCATAAATTAAAGTGGAATAGACATTGTATTTATTTCCTGAATATGAATTGTGGTTAATGTCTCCTAAAGATATTTCGTAATATAATTATATTAAGTGATGTATGTGTTCAGGAACAAGTGAATCCTTGCACATTAGATGTACTAATACATGCAAATTGAATAACAATAAAAAAACTAGTTGTAACAATAAAAGTAAGTGTTTATTTATGTAAATATCAACTGTAATTTTGTGCGTTATGCCATACAGTGTGGGCCTTTGACCTCCTTATCGATGCGTGCATTTTCAGCTTTCATAATTATTTTAGTGAAATTGAATTACTTATGTAGTGTTGGAATAGAGGACGTAAGCCTCGTGACTTAGTTTTAGCTCTGGAGTCCACTGGCGACCTCGGCTGTTTTGATGCCTGTGTAAAGAATAGAATTATATTTAGTTTTCTTGGTGTACACACAGAACTGACACCAAATGGTGTAATTTTTTCTGATTTCAGACCAATGAAAAGATGTCAAAGGTGTGTGAGAAGCTCTATATGTAATAATATTCACAATAATCATTTGAGAGTTATTTACAACTGGATACCATGTACTATCACACACACTGCTGGAATATACATAGCAAATCTGTTTACATTACTCAAAACAGTCCGTTTGGGGGCATGAGCTTTGTGGGCGTATGTGCAATTAGGCACCTTAAAGCATACGTGTTTTTAGATTTTTTTATTAGTTCCACACGTCTAGATGAGCAGTTTTAGTGATAATGTTTTTAATATACACCTATGAAGCGAAATCCGACATATAAATAATTATTTCAGGGACAATTAATTGGTAAATGCCTGACTCTTCAAGGTTGTCTGACACAGTTTTCCTTCTGACCAACAAACATTCTAATTAGAATAAGTATTGTATATTTATTCTTATGATTGTAGAAACTAAGTATATTACTGCGTCATTATTTACGATAATATTAAAATTGATACTGAAACATTTGTATTACATGAATTCCGAAGCTTCTGCTATGACTGAATCTGGTGGGTTATAGTTACAGATGGAGACCACCATTGTTGTAGTCCACAGTATAATATTATTACAGCATCAAAGACAGCGAATAAAAAATAATTAAATATATAGTTTCAATGTTGTTTACTATATGTGACATAGTCACTTGTCGGTTCGAGTAGTTTAGTTACCCACCACATGATGGCAGCACCCAGGGTAATGTAATGTAATTTAGAGAATATAGTTAGTGAACTATTATTGCTATGTTTATTTGTCCTGTAATTAGTTGTATTTACAGTGTAGGTAGTTGGTCTTATTACTAATAATTCAGTTGTTTAAACATAAATTTTCACCCTAGAGACAGGGGTCACGTGTGGTCAGTGGAAGGGGCCCTGCCCCAGTGGGCCAGGCGTGATTCTACAGTTAATGACAACTATGTTTTGGTAAGTCCCTAAATGATGTTTTCTACCTTATTAAGCAATGTTTTCAATTTATAATTGTATCATACTGTATGATAGGGAATTGTCCATCTGTTTATGTCAAGGCATTTACTTTATCAGTTATAATTACTTAGTGGTGACTTTGATTACTAATATGTGGAAGATCAGGAATAAGTGGTCATTGGACCTTAGGGAAGAATGCCCAACAGGGCTTAATGAGATTTTTACCACTTCCAGTCAGTAGCTTGTAAATGTACAGATCCCTTTAGAAAGTTAAGTTTTGATCCTGTTTAGTGGTGCTACTGTTATAGTTAATATGTTATAAGATGTGATAGACATGGTGCAAGCATAACTTGTGCATGTATATAGGTATTATGTAACTGTCCCTACAGTTAAGCCAGGATCAGTCTGGTGCCCTCTCTCCCTTTGAAGTTACATTGATTAATTGCTCTCGGAGGTGGCTGGGAGAGGGCTGATCTTGAGTATTCCCTAGAGACATGTAAGTTGAGCAGTGTCCAAGACTTGCTTGTAAACAACAGTGGAATGACAGCTAGGCTAGTCAGGGTATGCACATGTGAAATTGACAACATGGTTGACTGTTGAATTTATTATATTAAGGCTGTTTTACATGTAGAGTACTAGTATTACATTAATACCTACAAGTATGATTATATATTAGTACTGAATAAGATAACAGGTATTTTACAGACAATATTGTGAACAACACCAATGTGTTGGAACTATGGTATTTAACAGATGTTGATGTGTCATCTTACACTGGACACTATGATATGCAAATAGCTTACTGGTTTGGTTTGTATTTGTACAGGCGAACGCAAGTCCTGGCTCACTCCTGGTTGTGGCCAGTCGTCTTTTAAGACATTCTTTAAGTCGTCTTTTAAGACTTCTTTTAAGTCGTCTTTTGGGTCGTCTTTGTTATTGTGTATAGTTCTTTCACCTTTTATTGTTGTTCTTAATGCTCTTGCTTTTGATTGTATTTTGAACTTTCGGTTGACATTTTATACTTTGATGAGGTACCGAAGTTAGATCAGTAGTGCAAATTGTGCAAGGACTGAGAGACTTGGTTTTGTATAATTTTAGTAGTTAAACTGTAATAAACGCAATTTTATCTTCAAATTTGCCTTACAGTGGTCTATTCTTAATTTAGGCATAAGCTAACCACCCACAGCCTACATTTATGGTGTCAGAAGTGGGATAGACCTTTTTAACTCAAAAAATTATAGGCAGGACCAAAATTTTAAGTTAATTTTTGATAAGACGACTGGCCACCCAGGTTAAAGAGTATGGACCAGGAGGATATCGAAGAAGTGCGCGATGAGCTAGAAACGATGCGTCAGCAACTGAAAAATTTGCTGGAGCAAAAAGAGAGTGCCTCAGCACCAGTGACGGTGGTTGTACAGCGTGAGCGACGACTCCGAAACTTCTCGGGGTCGGGAGCAGAAACAGTCACTGAGTGGATAGAGGATGCACATGCCATGATAAGTGCGCAGGGTCTGACAGGAAAAGAAGCAGCAGACTATCTGTTATCCCACCTTGAAGGACCAGCACGACGGGAAGTTAGATGTCGCCCTGCTGACCAGTTAAACGATGCAGATGCCCTTTTCAAAAATCTTCGTGAGACGTTTGGCGAACGGGCAAGTGCTTCCCAGTTGCTAAGACATTTCTACGAAAGGAAACAGATGGAGGGTGAGACCATCACAGAGTATTCTCACCAGCTCGTTCAACTGATAGACCGACTGGAAAACACGTCCCCAGATCATGTGGTCGACCGAGACACAATGCTCAGAGATCAGCTAATTGAAAATGTGCGCGAGCCATATCTGAGATGGGAACTGAAGAAGCAGGTGACAAATGAGCCTGAGAGTACATTCATCACCTGCAGGGAGACAGCGATACAGTGGTCCACAGAGACGGAAACCAAGAAGAAAGTACGGACTTCTTCGCAGATAGTAGACGCGAAACCGATGCAATCTCTGCCGCAGCAACCTCACAGCGATCAAGTGGTGAAGATGCTGACAGAGATGATGGCCAAACAGCAAACCCTGATCGAAGGAATTGCACACCAACAGCAAGAGTTGGCTAAGAACCAAGAGGAGCTACGTCAGCTAGCTAGCGGAACACAGAGAGGTCCATTGAGCAGGATGCGCAGTGCAGGAATATGCTTCAAATGTTGGAAACCTGGACATATGGCCAGAGACTGTCGCTCTGCTGGAGACGGCAAGGGGATAGGGACTTGTTACTTCTGTGGAAAGCTGGGTCACCATCAAAGAGAATGTTCCGCATTCAAGGACGCACAGGTGAAGGTGAGATGTGGTCAGCAGACGTCAAACTAGGTTGCTCCACTACTATGGGCCGAGTGGTGGAGAAGGGAGTGACTGGCTCTGTAAGATCTGACAATGACAGCTTAGAATGTCTGGTTGGTCATGCACCAACACTAGAAGTGAAGATGGGAGGCATTCCAGTGGTATGTCTGATGGACACTGGCAGTCAAGTGACAACTGTCACTGAAAGTTTCTTCAAAGAACATTTGAAAACATTGGCTGCCGATGTGATGGATCCCAAGAGTTGGTTGGTCGTCAGAGCAGCAAATGGAATTGAAATACCTTACACAGGATATATCGAGATAGATATGGAAGTTTGCGGCATACATGTTCCGAGGAGAGGGGTACTGATAGTAAAGGACTCAACAGACCTTGCAAGCCAGGAAGTAAATGGTCTTCTGGGAACAAATGTTCTGATGAAGGTGCCAGTTTTGAAGAACATGCTAAACGGCATGAAAACTGAGGCCTACAGGCCAACAAGAGAAGCAGTCAGCTTTGCCAGGGTAGCAGGTCATTGTCAATTAGAGTACCAGCCAATTCGTACGTGAACGTTAAAGCAAGAGGCGCGGGAGTATGGACTCCATGCTGGTCGAACCTTTGTCGACACCGATACCAGGAAATCTGGTAGTAGTTAATACGTTGGTCGAAGGATCGTATTTCTATGTGAAGGTTGTCAATGGGTCGAACGTCGATGTCGAACTGCAACCACGGACACGGATTGGGCTGTTACGACCTGCTACGCCTTACCGAGAGATGAGAGTGGAGGTCTCAGCAAATGCAATTACCATCAGCACTCCAATGGAAGACAAAGTCACACCGACTGCAGAAGTAGATGTTCAGGACATCTTAACAAGCCTACAGCTGTCAGGATTTCAAGGAACACCTGAAGAGATGATACAAATAAGGAAACTCTTTGTGAAGCATCAAGATGTGTTTGCAAGTTCTTCTGACGACCTTGGTTGCACCACAGCAGTGAAACACAATATACGAACCACAGACGACATTCCTGTTGTTCAGCCGTACCGGAGAATCCCCCCAACACAACTACAGGAGGTGAAGGAACACATGGAGAAGCTGATGTGAAACGGAACGATTGTACCTAGTAAGAGCAACCATGCTAGTGCAACTGTACTAGTACGAAAGAAGAACGGAGATCTAAGAATGTGCATTGATTACAGAGCACTTAACAACAAGACAATCAAAGATGCTCATCCACTTCCAAGAATCGTGGAGTCATTAGACGCAATGACAGGTGCACAGTATTTTACAACACTGGATCTACAATCAGCGTATAACCAGGTGCAGATGGAACCAGATGACCAGCACAAAACGGCATTTACAACACCATTCGGTCTACATGAATTCACCCGAATGCCATACGGCTTATGCAATGCCGCTGCAACGTTCCAGCGCCTCATGCAAATGACCTTCAGTGCTGAGATGTTTGAAATATTATTAGTCTACTTAGATGACATTGTCATCTTCTCAAAGAGTATCGAAGAACACCTGAAGAGGCTGGATGCAGTATTCACCAAGTTACGACAGTTCGGATTGAAACTGGAGCTGAAGAAATGCAACTTCTTTAGAAAGGAAGTGCTGTACTTAGGTCACCTGATCGGTGCTGACGGAGTAGCAACGGATCCGTCCAAGATAGCAGTCGTCGAGAAGTGGCCTGTCCCGAAAACTCTCAAGGACTTACGATCATTCCTTGGCTTTGCTTCCTACTACCGAAGATACGTACCTAATTTCACGCAAATCGCGAGTCCACTACATCGAGTGGTAACCGATGCTTGCAAGGCGGGAAAAGGGAAACGAAGAACCAGCAAAATGTACGGCTTAGAGAAATGTTGGACTGACAAATGTGAGACAGCATTCAAGGCTTTAAAGACAGCACTGACGACAACACCAGTACTAGGATTCGCCGACTATAATCTGCCATTCATTGTTGAGACAGATGCATGTGACAAGGGGCTGGGAGCTGTCCTAAGCCAGATGCAAGATGGAAAACTGCGTGTGATAGCATATGCTAGTCGTAGTTTACGGGGTGCTGAGAAGAATGATGTAAACTATTCTGCAATGAGATTGGAGACACTAGCCTTAAAATGGGCTGTGACCGAAAAGTTCCGCGATTACCTGCTTGGTGGAACATTCACTGTTTACACAGACAACAATCCACTGACGTACCTCAACAAGAAAGTAAAGCTGACAGCTGTTGAGCAAAGATGGGCTGCGTCTTTGGCACCATTCAACTTCGACATACGGTACCGCCCTGGTCGCTGTAATGCTAATGCTGACGGATTGTCACGCCTTAGTGAATGCAACAAGACATGCATCAACATCCCCACTGTCGAAGCTAGCCTTGCAATGGTCACACAGACGTCTCACTTGCCAGTGAATCTGAGGGTAGCGGTGATGGAGGAATCCGCCAATCGTGAGATTGCTAAGTGTTGTGAATACAAGGTAAATACAGATCCCGCAGAACAGGCGACAACAACATTGCCAGGACTGCCGAAAGAGGCAATGGGAGAATTACAGGCTGCTGATTCCACCATTGGTAGACTCATCTATTACCGGAAGATAGGAAGACGCCCGACAGTGGACGAGAAATCATCTGAGACAGCAAATGTGATCCAGTTGGTACGCCAATGGGATCACATTGTGGAAACAAATGGAGTTCTCTACCGGCGCGTGCTAGACTCTAAAGTTGGCGAAATTGATCAATTGTTGTTGCCAAGATGTTTGCAAGATAACGTACTAGAAAGTTTGCACAACAAACAAGGTCACCAAGGAGTGGAGAGAACAGAGAAACTGGTGAGAGCACGCTGCTACTGGCCGACGTTACACAAAGATGTACAAACATGGATTAATCTGTGTGAGCGTTGTACGCTTGGTAAATTTCCCGCAAAGAAGATGAGAACACCACTGGGAAGGCTCATTGCTACACGACCCCTAGAGGTGGTCGCCATCGATTACACAGTATTAGAGCCCTCGTCAGATGGTCGGGAAAATGTACTCATAATCACCGATGTCTTTACAAAGTTCACAGTTGCAGTAGTAACCCGAAACCAGAAAGCAGAGACTGTAGCCAAGGCACTGGTTACACAATGGTTTGAACCTTACGGTATTCCGCAGAGGATACACAGCGACAATGGGCGCAACTTTGATTCAGTGCTAATAAGTGAACTTTGCAAACTATATGGAATTCAGCGTTCTCATACTACTCCCTACCACCCAGCTGGAAATGGCCAATGCGAGCGGTTTAACCGGACACTGCATGATCTACTGAGAACATTATCGGAGAAGAAGAAGAGAAGGTGGGCTGAGCATGTACATGAAGTGGTCAACGCCTACAATCTGACTCCACATTCCAGCACGGGATACGCACCATTCTACCTGATGTTTGGCAGAGATTCTAGACAACCAATCGACCTACTGCTGGGTACAGGAGAACAGGAGGTGGAGCCAAGTGACTGGGTTTCCAGTCACCAACAACGATTGCAAGAAGCCTATCAACTTGCACGAAGACAGCTGGTACACGAAGCTGATAGTCGTAAGAAACACTACGACCGCAAGGCACGTGATCTTCCCTTGTCGTTTGGACAACGAGTGTACCGTAGAAAACGTGACATTCGAGGTCGTAACAAAATCCAAGATGTTTGGGAAGGAAAAGTATACAAAGTTGTTGCGAGAAAGGGAAAGAACGACGTGTACGTGATCGAACCAGCTGACGGGTTTGGAGAATTACGAACTGTGAATCGGGTGGATCTTCGATTGTGTCCCCAACCAGAAACAACAACGAGGCGGAAGCTGCCCTGTCTTCCTGATGAGAAGACAATAGACCCTGACCGTCATGAAGAATTATCCGACGACGAGCGACTGCAGTGGAGATGCATAATACGAAGTTCACTTCCACAACCACTGGAACGCGTGAGCAGCAGTGATGACAGCGGCGACAGTCCGATCAACGATGGCTGTGACGTAACGACAGACACCTCTGAGGCAGAAAGATCACATGAGGACATTACAACAGTGCGGCGATCGTCACGAACAACGGCAGGATGGCATTCGAACCGTTTTAGAGAGCCACGTTCGGCGTTGAATGGACACTAGAATTAACATGACTTGTGTTTAGTTAACATTAAGGCAATGTTAGCAAAAGTGGGGTGGATGTGACATAGTCACTTGTCGGGTCGAGTAGTTTAGTTACCCACCACATGATGGCAGCACCCAGGGTAATGTAATGTAATTTAGAGAATATAGTTAGTGAACTATTATTGCTATGTTTATTTGTCCTGTAATTAGTTGTATTTACAGTGTAGGTAGTTGGTCTTATTACTAATAATTCAGTTGTTTAAACATAAATTTTCACCCTAGAGACAGGGGTCACGTGTGGTCAGTGGAAGGGCCCTGCCCCAGTGGGCCAGGCGTGATTCTACAGTTAATGACAACTATGTTTTGGTAAGTCCCTAAATGATGTTTTCTACCTTATTAAGCAATGTTTTCAATTTATAATTGTATCATACTGTATGATAGGGAATTGTCCATCTGTTTATGTCAAGGCATTTACTTTATCAGTTATAATTACTTAGTGGTGACTTTGATTACTAATATGTGGAAGATCAGGAATAAGTGGTCATTGGACCTTAGGGAAGAATGCCCAACAGGGCTTAATGAGATTTTACCACTTCCAGTCAGTAGCTTGTAAATGTACAGATCCCTTTAGAAAGTTAAGTTTTGATCCTGTTTAGTGGTGCTACTGTTATAGTTAATATGTTATAAGATGTGATAGACATGGTGCAAGCATAACTTGTGCATGTATATAGGTATTATGTAACTGTCCCTACAGTTAAGCCAGGATCAGTCTGGTGCCCTCTCTCCCTTTGAAGTTACATTGATTAATTGCTCTAGGAGGTGGCTGGGAGAGGGCTGATCTTGAGTATTCCCTAGAGACATGTAAGTTGAGCAGTGTCCAAGACTTGCTTGTAAACAACAGTGGAATGACAGCTAGGCTAGTCAGGGTATGCACATGTGAAATTGACAACATGGTTGACTGTTGAATTTATTATATTAAGGCTGTTTTACATGTAGAGTACTAGTATTACATTAATACCTACAAGTATGATTATATATTAGTACTGAATAAGATAACAGGTATTTTACAGACAATATTGTGAACAACACCAATGTGTTGGAACTATGGTATTTAACAGATGTTGATGTGTCATCTTACACTGGACACTATGATATGCAAATAGCTTACTGGTTTGGTTTGTATTTGTACAGGCGAACGCAAGTCCTGGCTCACTCCTGGTTGTGGCCAGTCGTCTTTTAAGACATTCTTTAAGTCGTCTTTTAAGACTTCTTTTAAGTCGTCTTTTGGGTCGTCTTTGTTATTGTGTATAGTTCTTTCACCTTTTATTGTTGTTCTTAATGCTCTTGCTTTTGATTGTATTTTGAACTTTCGGTTGACATTTTATACTTTGATGAGGTACCGAAGTTAGATCAGTAGTGCAAATTGTGCAAGGACTGAGAGACTTGGTTTTGTATAATTTTAGTAGTTAAACTGTAATAAACGCAATTTTATCTTCAAATTTGCCTTACAGTGGTCTATTCTTAATTTAGGCATAAGCTAACCACCCACAGCCTACATATAAATTACGTAACATGTTCCACAAAAGGTAATAATGCCATTCCCAATTGACTAGTAGTATTATACAGTAAACTGTTATAACTACACCTTCCACACTGTTAAATGTCCAATCACTTACAAGGTGTGTGTGTATACATGTGTGTGCGCACGCACATATGCACATGTGCACAAACAACGCACTAAATATATCAAGACTGCCCATTCATAAAACACATATATACAATTTATTACAAAGCTATTGGTTCATTTAAGTAACATGTTAAATCACATAATACTGTGTGAAGAAGGAGTTGAAGATTGTAATTTCTGATGCATTCTCATTTGTCTTTATATTATATTCACAGATGACACAGCACAATAGTATCTCCCGCACCACAAACTGTGTCAGTGTTTCTGTAAATACATACGAATAGTGATTGATTGAAAATTCCTGATGCTGCTCTTCGCTTCCATAGTTGAAATTTGTTTTAAGGACTGCTGTGGTCTATGCAGGCTGGAAAGTTGTAATATCAAGACCAGATTTTGCTGATCATGCTGAAGTTCTGCCTTGGTTGCAGGGATTTGGACTTCTCTGAGCAGTTTTTGTTAGTAGAGCCACCATCTCAAATATGTTTCACATTTTTATAATGTATGAACATTGTAAGAACTATTTCAAAGAATTGTGTCTTGTGGGTTTTTACACTAAAATTCAGGTTCAATTAACTTCATTGTCAAAATAGAGGAAGAGGAATACAAGGTGTCTAAAAGCACAAAGGCCCACAAAGCACATAGGCCCACAAAACTCATGCCTGTTTTGAGTAAAGTAAACAGATTTGATATGCATATAGATGTTGCTATGCTGGCAGTGCGTGAGCGATAATACATGGTATCCAGTTGTAAATACCTCTCAAATGATTACTGTGAACATTGTTATATATAAAGCTTCTCACATGCCTTTAACATCTTTTCATTGGTCTGAAACCAGAAACATTTACACCGTTTGATGTCAGTTCTGTGTGTACACCCAAAAACAAAATATAATCCTATTCATCAAAACAGCCGAGGTCGCCAGTGGGTTCCATAGTTAAAACTGGATCACAAGACTTACGTCCCCTATATAATTGATGACCAACTTGCAAGTGAAATATATATGGCTAATTAATGTAAACAGTACAATGTTATTCACATTTAACATGCAACTGTGTAAACAACACTTTGTCTACCAGGCACTACCAATCCATGCCAGCAGTTAACATTTCACCTCTCTTCGTCTGTACTTAAACATCAGTGCAACAATAGTACTAGATACTACCTAAAGAGATATAACAGATGAAGAGACATATCACTTGAAGTATTTCAAGTGTATTAACTCCTTATTAAGTTAATGATGTCTTCATGTCTAAGTGGTACCATTGTGTATACGTTATTAAGTTAATGATGTCTTCATGTCTAAGTGGTACCATTGTGTACAAGTTATTAAGTTAATGATGTCTTCATGTCTAAGTGGTACCACTGTGTACAAGTTATTACGTTAATGATGTCTTCATGTCTAAGTGGTACCATTGTGTACAAGTTATTAAGTTAATGATGTCTTCACGTCTAAGTGGTACCACTGTGTACAAGTTATTAAGTTAATGGTGTCTTCATGTCTAAGTGGTACCATTTTGTACAAGTTATTAAGTTAATGGTGTCTTCATGTCTAAGTGGTACCATTGTGTACAAGTTATTAAGTTAATGGTGTCTTCATGTCTAAGTGGTACCATTTTGTACAAGTTATTAAGTTAATGATGTCTTCATGTCTAAGTGGTACCATTGTGTACAAGTTATTACGTTAATGATGTCTTCATGTCTAAGTGATACCATTGTGTACAAGTTATTAAGTTAATGATGTCTTCATGTCTAAGTGATACCATTGTGTACAAGTTATTAAGTTAATGATGTCTTCATGTCTAAGTGGTACCATTGTGTACACGTTATTAAGTTAATGGTGTCTTCATGTCTAAGTGGTACCATTTTGTACAAGTTATTAAGTTAATGGTGTCTTCATGTCTAAGTGGTACCATTGTGTACAAGTTATTAAGTTAATGGTGTCTTCATGTCTAAGTGGTACCATTTTGTACAAGTTATTAAGTTAATGGTGTCTTCATGTCTAAGTGGTACCATTTTGTACAAGTTATTAAGTTAATGGTGTCTTCATGTCTAAGTGGTACCATTGTGTACAAGTTATTAAGTTAATGGTGTCTTCATGTATAAGTGGTACCATTGTGTACAAGTTATTAAGGTAATGATGTCGTCATGTCTAAATGGTACCATTGTGTATAAGCACAGTCAATACAAGCATAAGGAATTAACTTAAATTAGCTAATTATTTATAATAATTTATACAGGTGTGCTGCTGAGAAAGTAACACGTGCTGTATGCGGTTAGTACGCAGTTAATTGTGGAGGAGAAAAATACCTTGGTTTGCCATTTTTATTGTCACAATCCACTTTTGTAGACCAAACTTATTACATGCATGCCATATTTTTATCACATTTTTATTACATACTACTACTATCTAGAAGTAGCTCTACATATATATTTAAAAGTAGTTTTCCATATACAGCTTTTGTGCCTTCAATGCAGACATGTTAAGTGTTCCGTTTCTGGTGGGAGGCTCCAGCTTTTGGGACCCATCTCAGGTTCGTCCGTGCTGGAAAAGAAATCTCCCGTTGTTTATGTTTTCTATCGTTTTCCTAAAAAATTTCTGACCAAACTTCGTTTTTAGAAATAAATATTTCCCCATTTCCGTTGTGGCAGAAACTTTCTGAACAGCAACACTGTTAATATTCGCCACCGGAATCATGTTAAAGACATTTTAACGCGGTCTGCAAACATCGAATCAAATCAAGCGTTAGTGCGAATGAGTGTTCCCGCGATATGACCAACACACGATGAATTCATCGTTTGGTTGACTCATGATTCTGTGCATCATGCACAAATCTCCAGTTTTGTCATTTCAGAAACTTAACAGGTCTGCTTCAACAGACCCTCCAATGAGGGGACACCACTCGGGACACTTTCTCAATGTATGGACTGTTTTGCCATGTAAATGTCCCACTTATGAGTGGACACCTGGTGAACACAGACAGCGGACACGATATTTTGGTTGCATGTCCCTGCTAAGGTGGACAGCAATAATTAATTTCATGATTTTGTTAATAAAATGGCAGAAAAACAGCGCTGTAAAAAAGGTAAAGGTACGCTCTTATATAGCGAAGTATCCAGTCCGTAGGACTGCTCAAAGCGCTTTACACTTCACCCCCTGGCAGACCTGTTCATTCCAAGGACATCTCAAATTCTCTGGGAAGCATTCAGCCTGCTGCAATTGCGCGAAGACTATTCATTGATATTTCCAACAGTGTCTGCATTGCCAGGTACTCATTTATACAGCTGAGTGAACTATGGCAAAGTGGGGTGATCAAACTTGCCAAAGGTTCGAAGTGGGATTTGAAACCGTGTTCTCTCGATTGAGAGTCCGGGATTCTAACCGGTATGCCCTCGTGCCCCGCTGTGTGTGGCTGGTTCTTGCAGTTAACCAGTGCAAGAAGTCATGTGACTTTGATTGCCGCCGTGCAACACAGTCTCGCCTAGCTGTACTCCTCATGTTTCCCCCCCAAAAAAATTATGAATTGCTTTGAAGATGGCAATAAACTTTAAGTACAATGAATGTGAAAGTGATGTAATGTTTATTCTATGCTTCCATGAATGAACAATGGTTCGCTGGTGGCTTCCCTTTGGCTTCAGCAATTTGAGTCTAGTTCCAGTGGTTTGCCAAATGCAACTGGGATCCACAGAAATGCCTTGTACAAGTACGAGAGAATGGGAGTCAGACAGACAGTATGTGAATCAAGTGTTTGAAATGCCGAAAGATGATTTACAAAGAACTGAATAATCTTGTTTGCAAAAGTTTCTGATTCGTGCAAGTCGGGAATATGGTGTTCAAATTTTGGGAGTGGTTCCATATTGACAAATTTGTGTACGAAATGTAGTTTTTATGGGATTTTTATAATGTTTTTTGTTTTTTTAAAACTTATTTTGTTGTACCACAGTGATGTCCTTATTATACAGTCTGTGCAGATCTTAATTATTAATAGATGTCAGGACACATTTATTTTTTACCATGTACTGAACCCTCCACTCCAGCATGCCTGTCCCTCTGATAAGGACACCTACAATGTAGGGACACTTTTGTTTGGATACAGATGTGTCTGTTGAAGATAGGTACTATTGTATTTAAAAGTAGCCATCTGTCTGTGCTCTGCCAGTTTGAGTATTCAGGCCACGTTTGGATGAGACCTGTCTATAAAGATTTTCAGCCAGAGACAGGGTTGGCACGTTTCTGACTAGATGGTAAGTACTGTCAGAAACCCAACCCTTGGCCCCGGAGACCGTTACAGTATATTGATAAACTTGTACATTACCATGGTTGAACCAACTCAGCAGTGATGTACTGGTTTGAGAAATAAATCAACATTGTCATGTTTGGCTCATTCAGCAGACTCGCACTTCACTGAACTGTTGGCATGTGATTGGTCAATATTGTAGTGTCACATGCAGGGCTGCCTTGTCTTCTTCTTCTTCCTCATAAGTGCAAATCCCATGGAACATTGTCACACTGTGAATGTGTTGGCTGTGTACATCGTGAATGTGGTGACAATGTACATCGTGAATGTGTTGGCTGTGTACATCGTGAATGTGTTGGCTATGTCCATCGTGAATGTGTTGGCTATGTACATCGTGAATGTGTTGGCTGTGTACATCGTGAATGTGTTGGCTATGTCCATCGTGAATGTGTTGGCTATGTACATCGTGAATGTGTTGGCTGTGTACATCGTGAATGTGGTGACTATATACAACATGGAGTGTGCTGTTTAAAAATCATGCTAAAACCTCTGCAAAAATGTGACTAAATTATGTTAAGAATAAAATAGTAAAAAGGTAAAAGTTGTGCTAAGTGCTTAAGCATCAAGGGTGTTGATAAAAAGATATATGATATGTATATTAGATTGACCTGCAATGATATGACTATGATATGTCTATAGATAATAATAACTTCCTGTTTGTGTACCATGTCATGTGACCTTGTTATGGCTGTTACGATGTGTGATTTCTTACAATACCACGTTGTAGATTTGTTGTCTAGTCTAAATAGTCATGTTGCATTAAGGATTTAGCTGTAAACATTAAGTAGCAAAAACATGTTTATATTGGAGTGTAATGACATGGATATGGAGAGAGTTTACACAGTTGCATTATGGTCTACTTGACACCACCAATAGTTGTCCGTTCAGTCCCTGGTTGATTGGTTGCACACTGATATTTGATCATTGTAAGAATGGCAATTAGCATTTAACTGGAGTTGAGATATTTATAAATTCTCTACAAAAATGGCAATTAATGTGCAGGGCAGTACCATGTTTGTCTCTTTGTATTGTTATTGGTGTCTATCAATACTGGTGCTCTAGTGTACATGTTTGTCTCTCTGTATTGTTATTGGTGTCTATCAATACTGGTGCGCTAGTGTACATGTTTGTCTTTTTGTATTGTTATTGGTGTCTATCAATACTGGTGCGCTAGTGTACATGTTTGTCTCTCTGTATTGTTATTGGTGTCTATCAATACTGGTGCTCTAGTGTACATGTTTGTCTTTCTGTATTGTTATTGGTGTCTATCAATACTGGTGCTCTAGTGTACATGTTTGTTTCCCTGTATTGTTATTGGTGTCTATCAATACTGGTGCGCTAGTGTACATGTTTGTTTCCCTGTATTGTTATTGGTGTCTATCAATACTGGTGCGCTAGTGTACATGTTTGTCTCTCTGTATTGTTATTGGTGTCTATCAATACTGGTGCGCTAGTGTACATGTTTGTCTCCCTGTATTGTTATTGGTGTCTATCAATACTGGTGCACTAGTGTACATGTTTGTCTCTCTGTATTGTTATTGGTGTCTATCAATGCTGGTGCTCTAGTGTACATGTTTGTCTTTTTGTATTGTTATTGGTGTCTATCAATACTGGTGCACTAGTGTACATGTTTGTCTCTCTGTATTGTTATTGGTGTCTATCAATACTGGTGCTCTAGTGTACATGTTTGTCTTTTTGTATTGTTATTGGTGTCTATCAATACTGGTGCACTAGTGTACATGTTTGTCTCTCTGTATTGTTATTGGTGTCTATCAATACTGGTACACTAGTGTACATGTTTGTTT
This sequence comes from Lamellibrachia satsuma, assembly GCA_033239005.1. Lineage (NCBI taxonomy): Eukaryota > Metazoa > Annelida > Polychaeta > Sabellida > Siboglinidae > Lamellibrachia > Lamellibrachia satsuma. The sequence goes on along the minus strand of BSQZ01000030.1, from coordinate 3,204,225 downwards.
CCCTGTATTGTTATTGGTGTCTATCAATACTGGTGCGCTAGTGTACATGTTTGTCTCTCTGTATTGTTATTGGTGTCTATCAATACTGGTGCGCTAGTGTACATGTTTGTCTCTCTGTATTGTTATTGGTGTCTATCAATACTGGTGCTCTAGTGTACATGTTTGTCTCTCTGTATTGTTATTGGTGTCTATCAATACTGGTGCGCTAGTGTACATGTTTGTCTCTCTGTATTGTTATTGGTGTCTATCAATACTGGTGCGCTAGTGTACATGTTTGTCTCTCTGTATTGTTATTGGTGTCTATCAATACTGGTGCGCTAGTGTACATGTTTGTCTCTCTGTATTGTTATTGGTGTCTATCAATACTGGCGCACTAGTGTACATGTTTGTCTCCCTGTATTGTTATTGGTGTCTATCAATACTGGTGCACTAGTGTACATGTTTGTCTCTCTGTATTGTTATTGGTGTCTATCAATACTGGTGCACTAGTGTACATGTTTGTCTCTCTGTATTGTTATTGGTGTCTATCAATACTGGTGCGCTAGTATACATGTTTGTCTCTCTGTATTGTTATTGGTGTCTATCAATACTGGTGCGCTAGTGTACATGTTTGTCTCTCTGTATTGTTATTGGTGTCTATCAATACTGGTGCTCTAGTGTACATGTTTGTCTCTCTGTATTGTTATTGGTGTCTATCAATACTGGTGCACTAGTGTACATGTTTGTCTCTCTGTATTGTTATTGGTGTCTATCAATACTGGTGCGCTAGTATACATGTTTGTCTCTCTGTATTGTTATTGGTGTCTATCAATACTGGTGCTCTAGTGTACATGTTTGTCTCTCTGTATTGTTATTGGTGTCTATCAATACTGGTGCTCTAGTGTACATGTTTGTCTCTCTGTATTGTTATTGGTGTCTATCAATACTGGTGCACTAGTGTACATGTTTGTCTCTCTGTATTGTTATTGGTGTCTATCAATGCTGGTGCTCTAGTGTACATGGTTGTTTCTTCACTGTAAATTGAATCACCCTGTGGCATTCTCCTGCATAAAGTAGTTTTGATATCTAGAGTAGCTTTTTAGAATTTAAAAAATACTTGGCCATCTCCAAGTGAGTTGAGGCATTGTTAGCATGTTCAATAATTTAGTACCTAGGACACTGTTCAGTGTTGGTTCAAAAACTTTTGTATATAAGCAATAGACTAATGCTGATTGCATCGGACAATACAGTGGCTGTTAATAGAATTTATTCTGGGTTATTCTGACACTACTCACCACACGAGAAACACCTGTAGAACTGTGTGACCTGTGAAACAACCCACACCAGTAGAACTGTGTGACCTGTGAAACAACCTACACCAGTAGAACTGTGTGACCTGTGAAACAACCTACACCAGTAGAACTGTGTGACCTGTGAAACAACCTACACCTGTAGAACTGTGTGACCTGTGAAACAACCTACACCAGTAGAACTGTGTGACCTGTGAAACAACCTACACCAGTAGAACTGTGTGACCTGTGAAACAACCTACACCTGTAGAACTGTGTGACCTGTGAAACAACCTACATCTGTAGAACTGTGTGACCTGTGAAACAACCCACACCAGTAGAACTGTATGACCTGTGAAACAACCTACACCTGTAGAACTGTGTGACCTGTGAAACAACCTACATCTGTAGAACTGTGTGACCTGTGAAACAACCTACACCAGTAGAACTGTGTGACCTGTGAAACAACCTACACCAGTAGAACTGTGTGACCTGTGAAACAACCTACATCTGTAGAACTGTGTGACCTGTGAAACAACCCACACCAGTAGAACTGTGTGACCTGTGAAACAACCTACACCTGTAGAACTGTGTGACCTGTGAAACAACCTACACCAGTAGAACTGTGTGACCTGTGAAACAACCTACACCAGTAGAACTGTGTGACCTGTGAAACAACCTACATCTGTAGAACTGTGTGACCTGTGAAACAACCTACATCTGTAGAACTGTGTGACCTGTGAAACAACCCACACCAGTAGAACTGTGTGACCTGTGAAACAACCTACACCAGTAGAACTGTGTGACCTGTGAAACAACCTACACCTGTAGAACTGTGTGACCTGTGAAACAACCTACATCTGTAGAACTGTGTGACCTGTGAAACAACCTACATCTGTAGAACTGTGTGACCTGTGAAACAACCCACACCAGTAGAACTGTGTGACCTGTGAAACAACCCACACCAGTAGAACTGTGTAACCTGTGAAACAACCTACACCTATAGAACTGTGTGACCTGTGAAACAACCTACATCTGTAGAACTGTGTGACCTGTGAAACAACCTACATCTGTAGAACTGTGTGACCTGTGAAACAACCTACACCAGTAGAACTGTGTGACCTGTGAAACAACCTACACCAGTAGAACTGTGTGACCTGTGAAACAACCCACACCAGTAGAACTGTGTGACCTGTGAAACAACCTACATCTGTAGAACTGTGTGACCTGTGAAACAACCTACACCAGTAGAACTGTGTGACCTATGAAACAACCTACATCTGTAGAACTGTGTGACCTGTGAAACAACCTACACCAGTAGAACTGTGTGACCTGTGAAACAACCTACACCAGTAGAACTGTGTGACCTGTGAAACAACCTACACCAGTAGAACTGTGTGACCTGTGAAACAACCTACACCAGTAGAACTGTGTGACCTGTGAAACAACCTACACCAGTAGAACTGTGTGACCTGTGAAACAACCTACACCAGTAGAACTGTGTGACCTGTGAAACAACCCACACCAGTAGAACTGTGTGACCTGTGAAACAACCTACACCTGTAGAACTGTGTGACCTGTGAAACAACCCACACCAGTAGAACTGTGTGACCTGTGAAACAACCTATCTCCCCCTCTCTCTCTTTCTCTCTCTCTCTCTCCTTATTTCCCTCTCTTTCTTTCTATCTCTGCCCATTCTTCCCCCCTTCTCTCTCTTGATATCTCTCACTTTCTTTCACTGTAAACATTTCAACCTGTGAAGTACAGACTATTTTATCCTGTGTGGAAGTAGCATTAACCAGGGTATATAGCGCCTACAGACCACAAGTGACATGCCACATAGAGCCCCTAATGACGTGTCTAAGATAACACGCCTTGTAGTTTGGCAGAGGAATGTGAATAAACAGTTTAATTTATTGTGCATAAACATGTTGCATAGTCACTTTTTTAATGTGTCTGATGCAGTTATTCTGATGATAACGTGTGATTTTATGTTGTTGCAGTTCACCGGGCGAAGAACCTCATAGCCAAGGGCAAGGCTGGTGAGTCATCACATGCATGAACCTGTGTACTTGTATGCACACACACATGCATGAACCTGTGTACTTGTATGCACACACACATGCATGAACCTGTGTACTTGTATGCACACACATGCATGAACCTGTGTACTTGTATGTACACACATGCATGAACCTGTGTACTTGTATGCACACACACATGCATGAACCTGTGTACTTGTATGCACACACAAGCATGAACCTGTGTACTTGTATGCACACACATGCATGAACCTGTGTACTTGTATGCACACACATGCATGAACATGTGTACTTGTATGCACACACACATGCATGAACCTGTGTGCTTTTATGCACACACAAGCATGAACCTGTGTACTTGTATGCACACACATGCATGAACCTGTGTACTTGTATGCACACACACATGCATGAACCTGTGTGCTTGTATGCACACACAAGCATGAACCTGTGTACTTGTATGCACACACATGCATGAACCTGTGTACTTGTATGCACACACATGCATGAACCTGTGTACTTGTATGCACACACATGCATGAACCTGTGTACTTGTATGCACACACATGCATGAACCTGTGTACTTGTATGCACACACATGCATGAACCTGTGTACTTGTATGCACACACATGCATGAACCTGTGTACTTGTATGCACACACACATGCATGAACCTGTGTGCTTGTATGCACACATGCATGAACCTGTGTGCTTGTATGCACACACACACATGCATGAACCTGTGTACTTGTATGCACACACACGCATGAACCTGTATACTTGTATGCACACACATGCATGAACCTGTGTACTTGTATGCACACACACATGCATGAACCTGTGTACTTGTATGCACACACATGCATGAACCTGTGTACTTGTATGCACACACATGCATGAACCTGTGTACTTGTATGCACACACATGCATGAACCTGTGTACTAGTATGCACACACATGCATGAACCTGTGTACTTGTATGCATACACATGTATGAACCTGTGTACTTGTATGCACACACATGCATGAACCTGTGTACTTGTATGCACACACATGCATGAACCTGTGTACTTGTATGCACGCACACATGCATGAACCTGTGTACTTGTATGCACACACATGCATGAACCTGTGTACTTGTATGCACACACATGCATGAACCTGTGTACTTGTATGCACACACATGCATGAACCTGTGTACTAGTATGCACACACATGCATGAACCTGTGTACTTGTATGCATACACATGTATGAACCTGTGTACTTGTATGCACACACATGCATGAACCTGTGTACTTGTATGCACACACATGCATGAACCTGTGTACTTGTATGCACACACATGCATGAACCTGTGTACTTGTATGCACACACATGCATGAACCTGTGTACTTGTATGCACACACACATGCATGAACCTGTGTACTTGTATGCACACACATGCATGAACCTGTGTACTTGTATGCACACACATGCATGAACCTGTGTACTTGTATGCACACACATACATGAACCTGTGTACTTGTATGCACACACATGCATGAACCTGTGTACTTGTATGCACACACAAGCATGAACCTGTGTACTTGTATGCACACACATGCATGAACCTGTGTACTTGTATGCATCGTTGATGTTTCTTTATTCTATCTTCATTATAACAAGAAACTTAGCCATTGCCTAGTAGTTCAGTGTTAATATTATTTAACAAAGTACTATACTTGACATTTAACAAGATTTAACAAGATTGCCATCCAAAACTACAAGTTCCAGATGGCAAGTGGACTAGGCAGCCATTGGCTTATCGAGAGACCAACAATTTTCTCATCTATGTGTAGCCCGCCCTTATCAGATATCAGTCAATTTTAGTTTTAAACATATTCACACTACTAGCATTAACACAATCATTTGGCAGTTTGTTCCATTCATTTATCACCCTCTGTGAGAAAGAGTACTTTCTCATGTCCAACCTACACTGCTCCTTAACTAATGCTGCTTTGTGTCCTCTGGTTCTACTGCCTTCTTTAAGTTTGAAGAACATATTCCTATCAACATCCTCATAACCGTTCACTATTTTAAACACTTCTATTTGGTCTCCTCTTAGTCTCCTGGTCTCTATTGTTGCCAACACCACATTGTAATAAGCGGCTTTCATGACAAAGATCTCTCAATTCTGGAAGCATTTTAGTTGCTTTTCTTTGTATTCTTTCTAGCTTGTCTATGTCCTTCTTACGATAGTATGTTATCATTGTGTAGAACTAGTTGGTATGTTATCATTATGTAGAACTAGCATGAATATTCGCATGTTATCATTGTGTAGAACTAGCAGGAGTATTGGTATTTTATCATTGTGTAGAACTGGTAAGAGTATTGGTATGTTATCATTGTGTAGAACTTGCTGGAGTATTAGTATGTTATCATTGTGTAGAACTAGCAGGAGGATTGGCATGTTATCATTGTGCAGAGCTAGCAGGAGTATTGGTATGTTATCATTGTGTAGAACTGGTACGAGTATTGCTACATTATCATTGTGTAGAACTGGTAAGAGTATTACTATGTTATCATTGTGTAGAACTAGCAGGAGTATTAGTATGTTATCATTGTGTAGAACTAGTATGAGTATTAGTATTTTATCATTGTATAGAACTTAGGAGTATTAGTATTTTATCATTGTGTAGAACTAGTATTAGTATTTTATCATTGTGTAGAACTAGTATGAGTATTAGTATTTTATCATTGTGTAGAACTACTAGGAGTATTAGTATTTTATCATTGTGTAGAACTAGTATGAGTATTAGTATTTTATCATTGTGTAGAACTAGTAGGAGTATTAGTATTTTATCATTGTGTAGAACTACTAGGAGTATTAGTATTTTATCATTGTGTAGAACTAGTAAGAGTATTGGTATGTTATCATTGTGTAGAACTAGTAGGAGTATTAGTATTTTATCATTGTGTAGAACTAGTAGGAGTATTAGTATGTTATCATTGTGTAGAACTAGTAAGATTATTAGTATGTTATCATTGTGTAGAACTAGTAAGATTATTAGTATGTTATCATTGTGATTCATTGACCACGCCCAATTGCATTCACTGTGACCTGATGTGTAATCTTCCAGTCATCCATAGTTGCTGTCATCCTGTTAGTTGCTGTCTGGCCTGTTAGTTGCTGTCATCCTGTTATTTGCTGTCATCATGTTAGTTGCTGTCTGGCCTGTTAGTTGTTGTCATCCTGTTAGTTGCTGTCATCCTGTTAGTTGCTGTCTGGCCTGTTAGTTGCTGTCATCCTGTTAGTTGCTGTCTGGCCTGTTAGTTGCTGTCATCCTGTTAGTTGCTGTCTGGCCTGTTAGTTGTTGTCATCCTGTTAGTTGCTGTCATCCTGTTAGTTGCTGTCTGGCCTGTTAGTTGCTGTCATCCTGTTAGTTGCTGTCATCCTGTTAGTTGCTGTCATCCTGTTAGTTGCTGTCTGGCCTGTTAGTTGTTGTCATCCTGTTAGTTGCTGTCATCCTGTTAGTTGCTGTCATCCTGTTAGTTGTTGTCATCCTGTTAGTTGCTGTCTGGCCTGTTAGTTGTTGTCATCCTGTTAGTTGCTGTCTGGCCTGTTAGTTGTTGTCATCCTGTTAGTTGCTGTCATCCTGTTAGTTGCTGTCATCCTGTTAGTTGGTGTCTGGCCTGTTAGTTGCTGTCATCCTGTTAGTTGCTGTCATCCTGTTAGTTGCTGTCTGGCCTGTTAGTTGCTGTCATCCTGTTAGTTGCTGTCATCCTGTTAGTTGTTGTCATCCTGTTAGTTGTTGTCATCCTGTTAGTTGTTGTCATCCTGTTAGTTGCTGTCATCTTGTTAGTTGCTGTCTGGCCTGTTAGTTGCTGTCATCCTGTTAGTTGCTGTCATCCTGTTAGTTGCTGTCTGGCCTGTTAGTTGTTGTCATCCTGTTAGTTGTTGTCATCCTGTTAGTTTCTGTCTGGCCTGTTAGTTGTTGTCATCCTGTTAGTTGCTGTCATCCTGTTAGTTGTTGTCTTCCTGTTAGTTGCTCTCTGGCCTGTTAGTTGTTGTCATCCTGTTAGTTGTTGTCATCCTGTTAGTTGCTGTCTGGCCTGTTAGTTGCTGTCATCCTGTTAGTTGCTGTCATCCTGTTAGTTGCTGTCTGGCCTGTTAGTTGTTGTCATCCTGTTAGTTTCTGTCTGGCCTGTTAGTTGTTGTCATCCTGTTAGTTGCTGTCATCCTGTTAGTTGTTGTCTTCCTGTTAGTTGCTCTCTGGCCTGTTAGTTGTTGTCATCCTGTTAGTTGTTGTCATCCTGTTAGTTGCTGTCTGGCCTGTTAGTTGCTGTCATCCTGTTAGTTGCTGTCTGGCCTGTTAGTTGTTGTCATCCTGTTAGTTGTTGTCATCCTGTTAGTTTCTGTCTGGCCTGTTAGTTGTTGTCATCCTGTTAGTTGCTGTCATCCTGTTAGTTGTTGTCTTCCTGTTAGTTGCTCTCTGGCCTGTTAGTTGTTGTCATCCTGTTAGTTGCTGTCATCCTGTTAGTTGCTGTCTGGCCTGTTAGTTGCTGTCTGGTCTGGTCTGGCTAACACACAATGTTTTGTGTATACGTTATTTTGTAGTTACCCATATATGTAGTTTGGCACATGTGCCAACTTTGAGCAGTGCACTCCTGTTAGACTGATAACAGAAGTATGTAAGATCTGCAAATGAATCCGTATGATTATGTCACTGGTTTACTGTGCATGCTCAAAAGAAGCTGTCATTGCAAACGGGGATACACTATATAATAACTTCGCTGAAGCAAAACTTGCAGACTACATTTACTGGTCAAGCATTGGAAATGGAAAAATCTGGACATGAATTTGTTTGTAGTATTCTGGAAGCAACAGTCAGCAAACTCTTGACACTGAGTCTTATGACCAGCTGGGTCAACCTGTCTGCAAAGACCAGGTCACATGTCAGTTATTTCAGGTGAAGCCATTATCCACATATGTTAAACCCATATGTTAAACCCACACGGGTGACACAGTCACTACCCGTGTCACAAATATGAAATATGTGTTGGTGTGGCCAGTAGAGGTTTACTTCTGCTAACAGTGACAACTGTGACAATGCAAGGCTAGAGAGCAGGGCGAACGATTCATTCTCTGTCACCCTGCCAGTGTTTCTCAACAGTTGACAGAGTGTCCTCACAAACACGCTTCTCTGTCAACATCCCTCAACATGTATAATCTCCCTCAAACAGCACATTTTATCTTTCTGAAAAAAGTGTACTTTAGAATGTCAATAACCTATTAAATTAGTTTATTGGTCTTATAACTCGATGGTTGGAGGCATCATTTCGATATACAACATTCCAGCAGGCGATGTATTATTGATGGAAGTTTAACGTTTCAGAGTTTTTTACTGAAACTTATGATTTAAAGATAAAATATCCGCACGCACGCACGCATACGCACGCACGCACGCACGCACGCACGCACGCACGCACACACACACACACACACACATCTAATTATGTTGAAACAAGGTTTAAAATATGTCAGGTATTTCTCTACCTTCCTAACTATGTTTACAAGTCAGTTTAAATGTCAGGGACATATTAATGTTAGTTTAAAAAGTCATAGGTCATGGAAAACAAAGTTTACCAGTTGATTTAGGGTGGATCTCCAAACATGAAGGTTTGACATTACACAACATTGACTATATTCAACCCCAAACCCCCTATACATGATTTGAATTACATTGACATATGGATGCCCTGTGTCATGCTAAATTGATCTACAATGAAGCTAAACGAGGCAGCTATTTAGTGTTACACATAATAAAATCAATTCTGTGTAGTGTCTATGTGATGTTATGAGGTCAACTCTTTAATGTCAACCAAAGTTGTGAAATGTTTATGTTAATTAATATTTTTTGTGTCAGCATAATGCACGTATGTACACATTTATTCATAAAGTACACACAACTTAGAAGGACAATATATATTTATTCTTATAGTAAAATAGTACTATGACTGTTGTTTGACAGGGAAGCAGGTGAGAACATTGTCATAGTGTCCAACAGACTCACTCACGTCCCATCTATTGACTAACACTGAAGTCATTCCTAGGTTGCTCTGTAAGACATTTCTATTGCAATGGCATTAGACAATTCAGGAATTTGTTCAAAAAGTATTTGACCTGTGATTCTATGTGCAGGGACAAATGACACATACGTGACAATTCACCTGGGCAAGGAGAAATACCAGACATCCGTCAAGGACAAGTCAGTCGCCCCAGAATGGAATGAAGAATGCGACCTGTGAGTATATGTCACCCCATTCCTATAACCCTCAACCTTCCTCTACTCCCTTGTCCCTGTACAGAGCTGGCTGGAAACCGGTCTCAGCTGTCTTAGTTTGTTATCACTGAGATGTTGGAAGCTGAGGGAGAGAACTTGTCTGATGGTGAGAAGGTGTCCAAGTCTTGTTATTGTTAGCAAGGTTGACAGGTTTATAGAGCTTTAGCAGTAAGCCAGAGGTGTTCTCAAGAAAGGCCAAGCTAGGGTAGGTTTCCTTCACTGCCTTGGCTGTGGTACAGGGCTTATGACAGTGTGGTACAGGGCTTATGACAGGTACACCCCCTCTCTTTCTACCCCACATGTAAATCACATTCAGTGACCTGATTTGGTCTAAGTAGGAGTCTCCTGTCCCATACATCAACTTGTTACGTCACAGGTTGCACAATACACTGGTGTTTGTTCCATTGATTGTGTTGTCTTTTGTTGGTTGTTAATATCATTTCTCACTATATTATATTGTTATGGCATCTGCGCGATAAATAAACATTTCAGTCCAACTACAGTTTTTCCTTATGGCAGTTGGGAAAAAACAGAAATAAGCACTTGCTCTCCGATGCAAGAGATATGGTCAGATACCACCAAGTTCTGTGCTGCTATTGTGCCGGAAGTTCACCAATCAACACTGTGTGAAACCTCGGTGAAACCCCAGCATGCCACAGATAGGTAGTTCTGGAAGAAGTGTTTTTTAACGGCCAGTACACAGAACTCTGACTTGGTCATGATAATGTTGACATAGCAACATAGGAAATCACATTTAAGAATTTCTCTCATCTTGTGTGGGTCTTGTTTTGTGATTTGTGATCTTATCTAGCCACATTGCCCAGTGTATGCTGCTTAGTGCTATCCAGACATGAAAGCAATCTTTCGAGGAAGGTCTGACAAAACAGGGTGGCCAAAATTTGAAGAATTGTACTGAGTAGATTTACTTGAAATCGAGGGGTGTAGGTGTTGATGTGGTGTTACTACGTTAGTTCTAGATGGGAAACTTTTTGGGAAATCATCATACGCATAGGATTGCCAGATAACATACCTATGCATTTGTAGTTGGTGCATAATCCTCTAAATGTGTAGTATGTACAAACGTGTATACAGTTGGCATACATCACAGTTGTAGTGTTTGTGTAAAGTTTGACTTCTCGTGTAGATGATCTTCATATATATATATATATATATATATATATATATATATATATATATATATATATATATATATATACACACATATACATATACATATATATGTTTTCAATACTGGAGACATTTTGGCGGTCCAGTTTAGAATTGACCTGACATGAATGTTGGAGTAAAGAATATTACAATTATATTATCATTTGATATGACATATATGTTTTTTACATATACATATATTAATTTTTAGACTGTTGTAAAGCACCATAGAGCACTATGTGATTATGGCACTATATAAATACTGTATTTTATTATTATCAGTATGATTATAGTGTGCACATCAAAAGCAATATCCCTTTGTAAAGATTAAATTAAACTAATTTTCATAAAAGATGGACACCAAAATGGGACATTCAGAAGTGCACCAAATGGGAATTAGAATAATCCTTTGGGAGGCAGATGAAACAAGCAACCTTTTCATGGCTACAAGATTAGCAAAACCATGGTAACGGTCGTTGAGGCTGATGTCCTTGAAAATAACGACCGTGACTGGGACCGGCTAGACATGAAAGTGAATTCACGACTGTTCCTGTTTGTGTGGTCATCCTTTCGATAGCATTTTAATTCAGATGCTTTTAATGGGATATGAGTTAATTTTTTCCATGGTGTCCTGAATGTCACAAACATTTTCGTTACTTTAATTTAACATTTTCATTGCACAATTTAAGGTAAATTTTTTATAATTTGATTTTAAGAATCAAAGTTTTATGTGATTATTAAACTGGCAAAACCAATTTCCCCGTGAATGTCATCGCATATGCTTATTGCATGCAATGAAATTTGGAGTGCACTGCGGTAAAGGACATTGTTGTAATGAACGTTACACATCAGACTACTTTGTGCTTAAATCATCAAACATAGGACACAATTTTCAGCAATCTTTCATAATACCGAGAAAAAATGCTAATATATGTCAGTATTATGAAATATATTAGTTTCATGGACAATTAGTGTCTCGGTGGTAGTATTATCAATTTCACTGCCATCAACAGACTGGAATCAACAAACATAGGATAGATGTCAACCAAAAAAACAGTTGCAATGATTATGCGAATATTGTAAAATTGTGCAATTTCTTCTTCAAATTCATGACTTATTGTCAATGAAATTTTGTTTTTTCATCTGAAAAACTTTTTTGGAAGACGTTACGGGAAAGACTGCTCTGGCAGAGCCATGAGCCATTCCATGACAAGATGAACACACAACAACAGGAGCTCTAGACAGAACACTCAGTCTGTACAGAACCTACAGTATCACTCATTGCTCAGTCAAGATAGCGAAGCTCCTTCTGTGTATCCCGCATTAGAGGAATAAGAGCACGTCCCAATATGTTTCAGAGAACTAAAGGAATTGTACTTATTTACAAGTTTTCGTGTCCATGCGGCGAACGTTGCATGTACAACATAAAGTTTGAATTTGGAGATGTTTAACGGTTGGTGATTTTTTCTTTTTAAATGTTGAGATAAAGAAAGTTGTTTGAAATGTACGAAATGATAGTTCCCATTAAATGAACACAAATAGTTGACACTTGCTGACTCCATCACTGGGGTGACGCCTGTTGCCATGTCCTTTTTTAGATCTTGATTTAACATGTTAAAATTATATGAAGGAAATTATAATTATACAATTAGTGTTTTGGTTCGAAAGGGCATTCTATCAGCATAGAGGACCTTTTGAAAAAAATATAATTTACCTGGGGTGTATGCTAATTACATTACTGAGGGACACCAAGTCATGAACGTTGCATAATTCAGGGCTTGTAGTACAATGCAATTATTGTACACTTAACATTGAGTAACTATCTTCTTCCTGTTTCCTGTTATCAAGAATGTGTTCAAGAATGTAATAAAACTAACGTCAGTTTGTATTGACGAATTTGAATTTTGAACCTCTTTGTCCCACTTTTGTGTGCCAGTATCAAAAACGCACGCATGCATGCACACACGCATGCACCCACGTGCACTCGCACGCACACATACATACATAAATATGTGCGTGTGTGCATGTGTGTGTGCATGCGTGCATGCGCGCGCCAGATATTCAAGCATGTCTTATCTTTGTCCAATGGTATCAAGTTGATGGTGAAGGGGAAATTAAAATATAATGATTTTGACGTAACTCGGTGACATGCCAAATTGCCAATGACATACATAATTATGGCCCCGCTTACAAATTTAGGTAAGTGGATGGGTCCATGTTTGAGATGACCCCCATCTTGATGTACATATGCACATCTTCAGCCATATCAAAGCAGCTCTATGACTATATATACAACACAGGTGCATGCTGTTGTGTAATTTAAAATCCGAGCAGGTTGGGTTTTTGTGTAAGCAGCCACACAGATGATGTGAGTAATATACTCGGCCTGTCATAACACTCTTCTTGGCTTAGACAACGTAGAAAGCACCTGCAGCTGTTAGTGACTCATTCGAAAGACACAAACTTCCAACTATCTAGTACCTACATCCAACTACCTAGTACCTACATCAAACTACCTTGTACCTACACCCAACTACCTAGTACCAACATCAAACTACCTTGTACCTACACCCAACTATCTAGTACCTACATTCAACTACCTAGTACCTACATCCAACTACCTAGTACCTACATACAACCACCTAGTACCAACATCAAACTACCTTGTACCTACACCCAACTATCTAGTACCTACATTCAACTACCTAGTACCTACATCCAACTACCTAGTACCTACATACAACCACCTAGTACCTACATCCAACTACCTAGTACCTACATCCAATTACCTAGTACCTACATCCAACTACCTAGTATCTACATCCAACTACCTAGTACCTACACCCAATTACCTAGTACCTACATCCAACTATCTAGTACCTACATCCAACTACCTAGTACCTACACCCAATTACCTAGTACCTACATCCAACTACCTAGTACCTACATCCAACTATCTAGTACCTACATCCAACTACCTAGTACCTACACCCAACTACCTAGTACCTACACCCAATTACCTAGTACCTACATCCAACTATCTAGTATCTACATCCAACTACCTAGTACCTACACCCAATTACCTAGTACCTACATCCAACTACCTAGTACCTACATCCAACTATCTAGTACCTACATCAAACTACCTTGTACCTACACCCAACTATCTAGTACCTACATTCAACTACCTAGTACCTACATCCAACTACCTAGTACCTACATACAACCACCTAGTACCTACATCCAACTACCTAGTACCTACATCCAATTACCTGGTACCTACATCCAGCTACCTGGTATCTACGTCCAACTACCTGGTGCCTGCACCCAATTACCTGGTACCTACATCCAACTATCTGGTGCCTGCATCCAACTACCTGGTGCCTACACCCAACTACCTGGTGCCTGCACCCAGTTACCTGGTGCCTACATCCAACTATCTGGTATCTGCATCCAACTACCTGGTGCCTGCACCCATTACCTGGTGCCTACATCCAACTACCTGGTGCCTACATCCAACTATCTGGTGCCTACATCCAACTACCTGGTACCTACGTCCAGCTACCTGGTGCGTGCGTCCAAGTACCTACATCCAACTATCTAGTACCTACATCCAACTACCTAGTACCTACATCCAACTACCTAGTACCTACATCCAATTACCTAGTACCTACACCCAACTACCTAGTACCTACATCGAACTACCTAGTACCGACATCCAACTACATAGTACCTACATCCAACTATCTAGTACCTATACCCAACTACCTAGTACCTGTATCCCACTACCTAGTACCTGCATCCAACTACCTAGTACCTACATCCAATTACCTAGTAGATACGTCCAACTATCTAGTACCTACATCCAGCTACCTAGTACCTACGCCCAACTACCTAGTACCTATGCCCAACTACCTAGTACCTATATCCAACTACCTAGTACCTACACACAACTACCTAGTACCTACATCCAATTACCTAGTACCTACACCCAACTATCTAGTACATACATCCAACTACCTAATATCTACACCCAACTACCTAGTACCTACATCCAACTATCTAGTACCTATGTCCAACTACCTAGTGCCTACATCCAACTACCTAGTACCTACACCGAACTACGTAGTACCTACACCCAACTACCTAGTATCTACACCCAACTACCTAGTACCTACATCCAACTACCTAGTACCTACATCCAACTACCTAGTACCTACATCCAACTACCTAGTACCTACATCCAACTACCTAGTACCTACATCCAACTACATAGTGCCTATATCCAACTACCTAGTACCTACACCCAACTACCTAGTGCCTATATCCAACTACCTAGTACCTACACCCAACTACCTAGTACCTACTCCCAACAACCTAGTACCTACACCCAACAACCTAGTACCTACATCCAACTAACTAGTACCTGCACCCAACTACCTAGTGCCTACATCCAACTACCTAGTGCCTACACCCAACTGCCTAGTGCATACATCCAACTACCTAGTACCTACACC
Organism: Lamellibrachia satsuma; assembly: GCA_033239005.1. Lineage (NCBI taxonomy): Eukaryota > Metazoa > Annelida > Polychaeta > Sabellida > Siboglinidae > Lamellibrachia > Lamellibrachia satsuma. The sequence continues at coordinate 3,188,908 of BSQZ01000030.1, read as the reverse complement.
CAACTACCTAGTACCTACATCCAACTACCTAGTACCTACACCCAACTACCTAGTACGTACTTCCAACTACCTAGTACCTACATCCAACTACCTAGTGCCTACATCCAACTACCTAGTACCTACATCCAACTACCTAGTACCTACATCCAACTGCCTAGTGCTTACATCCAACTACCTAGTGCCTACATCCAACTACCTACTGCCTACATCCAACTACCTAGTGCCTACATCCAACTGCCTAGTGCCTACATCCAACTACCTAGTGCCTACATCCAACTACCTAGTGCCTACATCCAACTACCTAGTGCCTACATCCGTCATGCTGTAATAATCGGCAAGTTGTACCCAAGTTTGCTGAAACAACTGAGTGGACAGCTGAGTGGACAGCTGAGTGGACAGCTGAGTGGACAGCTCGCCTACAGTAATATGGCAATTCAGACTTGGCCTGTCACACTGAATCAGTGCAGTGGAGCATTGTCTGGCACTTGACCCTTGACACAGCACACTGGCTACTGCACAGTGACTCTCTCACCCAGTCACCACTGTAACCTTATCAACCACAGAACACAGTTTGGACGTCTTCTACCTGGAAGTCATCAATGTACCAACTTACCGCAAAGCGGTGTTCATTTTTTATCAAAAGGTCATCATTGAAATGTTTTGAACTGGAAGACCGAAGTCATGAGACCTAGGTCATGATTAGAATGTCCCATGTGTTCACCAGGAAAACCCTAGTCATGAGGCCCTAGTTATGAGCGCCTAGTCATGAGGCCCTAGTCATGATCATGAGGCCTGATTCTGGTTGTCCGTCCAGTCAGTTCATGACTACAGCATGTCTAACACCTGTCCAGCAAAGAATGTCACTGAAGATATGAAACATAAACCATGACGCGACTTAGTGTATGACTGCTGTGAAAGTACAAGGTTGTCTACAAATGTAGATGTGAACAAGCACGTAGCAGTAGTATCTCTCGGGGAAAACGTACAAATGATTGCAAGACTGTAGATGTTAGTGTATGACTGCTGTGAAAGTACAACATTGTCTACAAATGTGGATGTGAAAGAACTGCTGTATCATTGACACAGTAGATCTTAATACGTGTACACATCTTGTGTTTGTCAACACTGACAACGTCTCTGCTATACACTTGACACATCGTTATCAGACCTTTTCATATTCCCAATACTTTCGAAGTACACTGAGCCAAGATATTATTAATTCTGATCTGTAAACGCACGCACTAGATCTGACCTTGCTGTACTGGTGCAAGACCTTGTTGTCTTTCTGACAGTGGTACACAAGTAGTTATGTAGGACTATTTAAGTGTATTTTGCATCTTCCATGTCATGGTTAAGTGTCTTTGTGATAACTACTGCCACAGGTTCTTCCATGTCATGGTTAAGTGTCTTTGTGATAGCTGCTGCCACAGGTTCTTCCATGTCATGGTTAAGTGTCTTTGTGATAGCTGCTGCCACAGGTTCTTCCATGTCATGGTTAAGTGTCTTTGTGATAGCTACTGTCACAGGTTCTTCCATGTCATGGTTAAGTGTCTTTGTGATAACTACTGCCACAGGTTCTTCCATGTCATGGTTAAGTATCTTTGTGGTAGCTACTGCCACAGGTTCTTCCATGTCATGGTTAAGTGTCTTTGTGATAGCTACTGTCACAGGTTCTTCCATGTCATAGTTAAGTGTCTTTGTGATAGCTGCTGCCACAGGTTCTTCCATGTCATGGTTAAGTGTCTTTGTGATAGCTGCTGCCACAGGTTCTTCCATGTCATGGTTAAGTGTCTTTGTGATAGCTACTGTCACAGGTTCTTCCATGTCATGGTTAAGTGTCTTTGTGATAGCTGCTGCCACAGGTTCTTCCATGTCATGGTTAAGTGTCTTTGTGATAGCTACTGCCATGGGTTCTTCCATTCATCTGTGTCTATGTCGTTTTATCAAGGACATTCACCAACACTAAATTGGCCCCAGAACCTTGGATTTATCTATATACAATCACGCCTCGTTATTACGCGCCCCGTTATTACGCGGATTCGGATATAACGCGGTGAGTCATGGACCCCGATTTTCTGCCGCCAGTGGAAATGCCAAATGGGCCTGCTTAAACCTACTTAGAATTGCTTTGACAATTCTCAAGAAACATTAGGTGAACAATGTGAATGAACGAATATCAACGTAAATTTAAGCTTCGGTCGAGATCGGTTGAAAGATGAAGTAAAACAATCATTAATTCTACTTATTGTCGTTTTCTGTGTTTTATAAGCTTTTAAACTACGTTTGTCAAATCATATATGTTTTCAGCTGCTCAGATCCAGGTTATTATTTTCGATTCATAGGCCTATCACATCATCACCATAGTAGATCTATTCAATAATGGTATACGTACATGTGTTTTACACACAGGGCTTCGACAGCATTCTTGGGCTTGGTGCAGCCGTCAGCGATCGCTGTTGTTTAGTAGCTCCCTGGTGGCAGATATGAGAACACCTAATGCGCCTCGCGTACAGCGTGGTCCGAAATCGTGGACCCCAACCACTGCGTTATAACAAGGCTCAACTGTACCCATTTTAAACCAATGGATGAACTTTATTCATTATGTATCTGATCTACTGGTTATGAATAGTCTTTATTTTTGGACATTTTGCAATGATTAAAGGTGCTTAATCAATTAGATTTTTTTGCTAGTCTCATTTCAAATTAATTTTGTGACAAACCAAACTTACCTAGTGTCCACTGCAACATGCTAGCTTGTTTGTGCAACTTTTGTATGTAGTTTTTGTGAAATCATCAGACAAACTATTAAATTAGTTAATGCTTGTTCAAGCATTAGTTTTAAGAATCTTTTGTTTGCACCTAATGGTGGTGTCTTTTGTTTGCACCTAATGGTAGTGTCTTTTGTTTGCACCTAATGGTAGTGTCTTTTGTTTGCACCTAATGGTGGTGTCTTTTGTTTGCATGTAATGGTGGTGTCTTTTGTTTGCATGTAATGGTAGTGTCTTTTGTTTGCATGTAATGGTGGTGTCTTTCAATTTTACACCAGACACCTGACGTTTTTCCAGTTGTTGCTTAGTGTGACGTAATAACTTGACCATTGTTGTCAATGTCCAAGAGCAGAATAGCCTGAGAAAAAAAATATTTCTTCTTTATTCCTGCATTGGGTGAAAGAAAATATCCCTTGAAAGCTTCCCTAGTATTAGAAATAGGGCACCTTCACCCCAGGAGAGAACGAAGAAACCAGGAAATTATCCTCTCCTTTTGGTAAACATGAAAGGACAATATTTCTTACCTATCCTTGGTAATCTTTTAGAAACAGACTAACCAGGAGCACACAGCCGCCTGGATTAAGCCCAGTCACTGAGACATGTGGCAGCTTCCCATCCATATCCCACAGGGAGGCAGAGGCAGCTGCAAAACAATGATAATTCGCTTCATTAGCAATGCAAAGATGTGCACAGCCCACCTCAAGGAACGAGTGGGTCTGGTGTGAGCAGACTGCCACTGTCTGCATTAGTAGTCAGTGCATTGGCTTAGCATCCACTCATCACAATATTGCACTCCTCTCTATGTGGTAACTTCTCTGTTATACATTAGCAATCAGTGGTGTATCTAGGATCTCGCAAGGGGGCCAGTTATTGTCATCCATTAGTTTTCCATGTTAATATCTTCCACACCATTGGAGCATGTTTGCACAACAATGAGTTAGGTTATGAAACTCTGCAGCACTGCCTTTTGTAATTTCATAATAGTTATGGCAACATCATTACCCCATAGAGGACGTTGGCTGGCTCTAGGGTGTGGCCATTGTAGGGTCATCATGGGTAGATATGGCACACCAAGAGATAAGGATTATTTATAAAATTGGCTTTTTTATCTTGTATGACAAACATTCTTCTACAAAACTTCGTACTTAAAAACAGTTTTAGCTCAAATATCCTCTATTTATTATGTGTATGTAAGGAATATCCATATGGAATACTAGCATTTGGAATAGAATACTGACTGACTGACTCACTGACTGACTGACTCACTGACTGACTGACTCACTCACTCACTGACTCACTCACTCACTCACTCAACCCTCTCTGCTCCCACTGGAACATGTTAACAGCGCCAACAGATCTCCTAAAGGCAACTTCCCTCTAAGTTGGATCTCAACCGTCCTGTTGCTCCTCTGTGTTTATGAAGCATGTTGTAGGACTGAATGATCTCAACTGTCCTGTTGCTCCTCCATGTTTATGAAGCATGTTGTAGGACTGAATGATCTCAACTGTCCTGTTGCTCCTCCGTGTTTATGAAGCATGTTGTAGGACTGAATGATCTCAACTGTCCTGTTGCTCCTCCCTGTTTCTGAAGCATGTTGTAGGACTGAATAATCTCAACTGTCCTGTTGCTCCTCCGTGTTTCTGAAGCATGTTATAGGACTGAATGATCTCAACTGTCCTGTTGCTCCTCCGTGTTTCTGAAGCATGTTATAGGACTGAATGATCTCAACTGTCCTGTTGCTCCTCCGTGTTTCTGAAGCATGTTGTAGGACTGAATGATCTCAACTGTTCTGTAGCTCCTCCGTGTTTATGAAGCATGTTGTAGGACTGAATGATCTCAACCGTCCTGTTGCTCCTCCGTGTTTCTGAAGCATGTTGTAGGACTGAATGATCTCAACCATCATGTTGTAGGACTGAATGCACATTGGATCTGTATATTTTCAGTTCAGGAATAGAATCCTAACATTTACCGTCATTTGGAATGGAATGCTTGTGTTTGGAATGGAATGTCAACATTTGGAATGTAAATAAATAGATATTAATTTGGAATGGAATGGAATGCATACATATGGAATGGAATGGAATATCTACATTTGGAATGGAATGGAATGTCTACATTTGTAATGGAATGGAATATCTACATTGTGGAAGGAATGGCTATGTTTGACATAGAATCACATGTGCCAGCCACTGTCAACACATGACAGTGTCTGGTGCCGGCCACTGTCAACTCATGACAGTGTCTGGTGCCGGCCACTGTCAACTCATGACAGTGTAATCTGTGCAGTGATTTCTGTTCTGTTTGAGTGACCGGCAGTAATGACACGTCTGAATACTGCTGGCAACGGGCAACCAGAGAAATCAAACCTACATCTACTCAGTCATCCCCAGTGACTCAGAAAGATTGATTTTCTCATCTAGTGTCCTGCATGATTAGTGGGATTATTGCTACATGTCACTTTTGATACGCACATTAACATGAATCTTCATACTCATGCATCATGTTAGTGTCATTGAAGTTATGTCAACATTAATCTAGAAAGTCACAAAATGCTAAAAAAAAGTGTCAGGTGTGAAGAAATCTAATATCAGCTTATTCCTTTTCAACATAAACAAATGACAGCAGGTGTCATGTGCCAGTCAGCATGACCATAAATACTGTTATTTTATTATGTTGATGTTTTTCATGTTTTTGTGTGAGTGTGCGTGCATGTGTGCATGCATGCATGCATGCGAATGAGTGTAGTTAAATTATATTTATATACATATATAAATAAATTGTATATATATATATTAATTATATTTATATAATTAATTTATGTCTATATAATAACATATATAATGATATAGTTCTTCCAAATTTCTTCTTCCAAATGTCTCCAGACTAGTGCAAAACATAGGAGTGGTTGTATAAATTATTCAGTATGCCATGAGTTAGAGTGTGAGATTTACTGTATTATTTAATTATGTATCCTGTGGCTGTCTGCATGTTCGGATGTTTCATCTCATCCGTACGAGCCTCGTACTGTTTGTCTACTTGAGACATTGAGTAAGTCATTGCGTTGTATGCAATAAAATCTGAGCATCGTGGGAAAATACTTGAAATATTCAACAAGATCAGGGCACAGGGGCAAGTTCTTACTTGTCCACTAATCCTCTTATACTGATGGATATCAGCTCATATTTGAAGGACACAGAATATGTAATCATTTTATTTTGTTGGCAGAATCCAGGCTCTATGATTATGTGGGCTGAATACTGATTAAGTTTAGGTACTGTGTATTTTAGGTGCATCTTAATGGACTTTGTCCAGATTTATGGCTCTATATAAATGTATGCATTATTATTATATAATATATGTCCTTATTATATTGGCTGAATTGATTTTGCTTCCAAAACAGGGTCAGCTGGAAGAATCACCCTTGATTGTATCAAATATGAACTTAGAGAACAGTTTATCATTGCTATCAAGAATGTTGTTTGTCCCTGAACTCCAGGGTGAGGCTCAAAATGTGGTGATGTGAAATTCACAGCTGAGACACATGCAGTTTAGACGTTATTCACAGCAGAGACACATGCAGTTTAGACGTTATTCACAGCTGAGACACATGCAGTTTAGACGTTATTCACAGCAGAGACACATGCAGTTTAGACGTTATTCACAGCTGAGACACATGCAGTTTAGACGTTATTCACAGCTGAGACACATGCAGTTTAGACGTTATTCACAGCAGAGACACACGCAGTTTAGATGTTATTCACAGCAGAGACACATGCAGTTTAGATGTTATTCACAGCAGAGACACATGCCGTTTAGACGTTGTTCACAGCTGAGACACATGCAGTTTAGATGTTATTCACAGCAGAGACACATGCAGTTTAGACGTTATTCACAGCAGAGACACATGCAGCTGAGACGTTATTCACAGCTGAGACACATGCAGTTTAGACTTTATTCACAGCAGAGACACATGCAGTTTAGACGTTATTCACAGCAGAGACACATGCCGTTTAGACGTTATTCACAGCAGAGACGCGTGCAGTTTAGATGTTATTCACAGCAGAGACACATGCAGTTTAGACGTTATTCACAGCAGAGACACATGCAGCTGAGATGTTATTCACAGCTGAGACACATGCAGTTTAGACTTTATTCACAGCTGAGACACATGCAGTTTAGACGTTATTCACAGCAGAGACACATGCAGTTTAGACGTTATTCACAGCTGAGACACATGCAGTTTAGACGTTATTCACAGCTGAGACACATGCAGTTTAGACGTTATTCACAGCAGAGACACACGCAGTTTAGATGTTATTCACAGCAGAGACACATGCAGTTTAGATGTTATTCACAGCAGAGACACATGCCGTTTAGACGTTGTTCACAGCTGAGACACATGCAGTTTAGATGTTATTCACAGCAGAGACACATGCAGTTTAGACGTTATTCACAGCAGAGACACATGCAGCTGAGACGTTATTCACAGCTGAGACACATGCAGTTTAGACTTTATTCACAGCAGAGACACATGCAGTTTAGACGTTATTCACAGCAGAGACACATGCCGTTTAGACGTTATTCACAGCAGAGACGCGTGCAGTTTAGATGTTATTCACAGCAGAGACACATGCAGTTTAGACGTTATTCACAGCAGAGACACATGCAGCTGAGATGTTATTCACAGCTGAGACACATGCAGTTTAGACTTTATTCACAGCAGCAGAGACACATGCAGTTTAGACGTTATTCACAGCAGAGACACATGCCGTTTAGACGTTATTCACAGCAGAGACATGTGCAGTTTAGATGTTATTCATGGCAGAGACACATGCAGTTTAGACATTATTCACAGCAGAGACACATGCAGTTTAGACGTTGTTCACAGCAGAGACACATGCAGTTTAGACGTTATTCACAGCAGAGACACATGCAGTTTAGATGTTATTCACAGCAGAGATACATGCAGTTTAGACGTTATTCACAACAGAGACACATGCAGTTTAGACGTTATTCACAACAGAGACACGTGCAGTTTAGACGTTATTCACAGCAGAGACATGTGCTGTTTAGACGTTATTCACAACAGAGACACATGCAGTTTAGATGTTATTCACAGCAGAGACATGTGCTGTTTAGACATTATTCACAACAGAGACACATGCAGTTTAGACGTTATTCACAACAGAGACACGTGCAATTTAGACGTTATTCACAGCAGAGACATGTGCTGTTTAGACGTTATTCACAACAGAGACACATGCAGTTTAGACGTTATTCACAGCAGAGACATGTGCTGTTTAGACGTTATTCACAGCAGAGACACATGCAGTTTAGACAGTATTCACAGCAGAGACATGTGCAGTTTAGACGTTATTCACAACAGAGACACATGCAGTTTAGACGTTATTCACAGCAGAGACATGTGCTGTTTAGACGTTATTCACAGCAGAGACACGTGCAGTTTAGACGTTATTCACAGCAGAGACATGTGCTGTTTAGACGTTATTCACAACACAGACACATGCAGTTTAGATGTTATTCACAGCAGAGACATATGCAGTTTAGACGGTATTCACAGCAGAGACACATGCAGTTTAGACGTTGTTCACAGCAGAGACACACACAGTTTAGACATTATTCACCATAGATTCACCATCTATGTGTCGACATGTATTTACACTAAGTCCAGTCATCTATGTGTCGACATGTATTTACACTAAGTCCAGTCATCTATGTGTCCACATGTATTTACACTAAGTCCAGTCATCTATCTGTCCACATGTATTTACACTAAGTCCAGTCATCTATGTGTCGACATGTATTTACACTAAGTCCAGTCATCTATGTGTCCACATGTATTTACACTAAGTCCAGTCATCTATGTGTCCACATCTCCATTTGACCTCTCCATTTGGTCTCCTCTTTGGCCCACCCTTCTGGCCTCCCCCTTTGGTCTCCCCTTTGGCCCACCCTTCTGGCCTCCCCCTTTGGTCTCCTCTTTGGCCCACCCTTCTGGCCTCCCCCTTTGGTCTCCTCTTTGGCCCACCCTTCTGGCCTCCCCTTTGGTCTCCCCTTTGGCCCACCCTTCTGGCCTCCCCCTTTGGTCTCCTCTTTGGCCCACCCTTCTGGCCTCCCCTTTGGTCTCCCCTTTGGCCCACCCTTCTGGCCTCCCCTTTAGTCTCCTCTTTGGCCCACCCTTCTGGCCTCCCCTTTGGTCTCCTCTTTGGCCCACCCTTCTGGCCTCCCCTTTGGTCTCCCCTTTGGCCCACCCTTCTGGCCTCCCCTTTGGTCTCCTCTTTGGACCACCCTTCTGGCCTCCCCCTTTGGTCTCCCCTTTGGCCCACCCTTCTGGCCTCCCCCTTTGGTCTCCTCTTTGGCCCACCCTTCTGGCCTCCCCCTTTGGTCTCCCCTTTGGCCCACCCTTCTGGCCTCCCCTTTGGTCTCCTCTTTGGCCCACCCTTCTGGCCTCCCCCTTTGGTCTCCCCCTTGGCCCACCCTTCTGGCCTCCCCCTTTGGTCTCCCCTTTGGCCCACCCTTCTGGCCTCCCCTTTGGTCTCCTCTTTGGCCCATCCTTCTGGCCTCCCCCTTTGGTCTCCTCTTTGGCCCACCCTTCTGGCCTCCCCCTTTGAGAGATCCTATATACACCACTGCCTAGTGATGTCATTGAAGGCAATGTGATATCAATGTGATATCAATGTGATATCAATGGTAGCCACTCCCTGTAGTTGTGTCATAAGCTATATGTGCACAGTGTTGATGGCATATTTAGGATCTCGGAAAGGTGGGCCAAGCTTAGATACCCATTAGTTTGTTATACTACAATGAAGTTAGATTATACTTATATACAATCTTATCCCAAAGTCCTCAATACACCATGGGTTGTACTGTTGGTTAAATATGAATGGTGAAGTTGTGTTGTTAGTTAAATGTATAGAATGAAATTGTATCTTTGGTTAGATGTACAGAGTGAAGTTATGGTGTGGTCTCAATTAACATTCCGCAGTCATAACCGCAGTAAACGCCCCATTGTCTGTGTTTCTTCCCCAAGGCTACATCAGCAGTTCCATTGATCGCCGCGTGTCACGCGACACTCGTCGCTAGTGTATGTCCTGGTATATTATCCAGTCACAGCCGTGACTGCTGAAGCTACTGGCGGATGGTCTGTTCGTCATGCTTCACTGAATCTACTGGCGAATGGTCTGTTCGTCATGCTTCACTGACGGAGCATGTCGCTATTGTGTGCAGCTCCATTTCTTTGAATAGGGAAGAAATCGTCTCATTTAACGGCGTGATATATGTCAGTGGTTAATGTCACTGCCCCAATCCATCACCACTGTTGTGCACACAGATATCCTGCAGAACTGAACATGTCCTCATAGTTGGACAGGGATGTCCATATTTCTCTGTATCACTTCAATGAGACTTTTAAGCTGAGGTCACGAGGACAGCATGAAGTTCTGCTAGGTGGGACATGGGGGCAATTATTTCTGATTTGAAACCAAATAACTGGTACAATTTGCCACATGCGTAATATTCATGTAGCATGAATGTTAAGCCCTTGAATGTGTGAGTGGCATGCCAGAAAGTTGACATATCTGGTTTAATTCCATTGCTACAGGGTTGTTTGCAACGTACAGTTGTTTGTATGCAGCATGTTTGCGTATTGTCCACCAGGTGGAAGCAGAAACAATGTTACAGTGCTGCCACCTAGTGATTACTGGTTAAATACTTTCTACATTTCACATATAACTTTTGGGTTGATACATATTAGTGGTCAATATTAGTAGGTTAGCATTAAAGTATATATATATATATATATATATATATATATATATATATATATATATATATATATATATATATATACATATATATATATATATATATACATATATATATATATACATATATATATATACATATATATATATATATATATATATATATATATATATATATATATATATATATATATATATATATATATATATATATATATATATATATATGTATATATATATATATATATATATTATTATTATCCATCTTGCATGCAGTTTAAGTTTACATATTACTCCAGGCGAGACTTGTAACCAAGGAACAACCACTGTTGCTTTGACCAAGGAATGACCACTGTTGCTTTGACCAAGGAATGACCACTTTTGCTTTGACCAAGGAATGACCACTGTTGCTTTGACCAGGGAATGACCACTTTTGCTTTGAACAAGGAATGACCACTGTTGCTTTCACCAGGGAATGACCACTTTTGCTTTCACCAAAGAATGACCACTTTTGCTTTAACCAAGGAATGACCACTGTTGCTTTGACCAAGGAATGACCACTTTTGCTTTGACCAAGGAATGACTACTGTTGCTTTGACCAGGGAATGACCACTTGTGCTTTGAACAAGGAATGACCACTGTTGCTTTGACTAGGGAATGACCACTGTTGCTTTGACCAAGGAATAACCACTGTTGCATTGTCTTTCAGCCTGATTCCAGACAAGAAGGCGGGGGAGATCAAACTGACCGTGTTCCATCGGAACCTGCTTGGCTTGGACCAGTTCCTGGGCTTTGTCTCCCTGCCCCTCAATGAGTTCCAGATCTACGAGCGCCCTCGCAGCAGGTGGGCGTCTTCTGTTGTCATTCTTATTGTTGTGTACTAACAATGCTTTGGAGGTAAACAGTGTTTTACAATACACCATATTAAAGTTATATTCATTGTAAAGATAAAATGTTAAGCCACAAATGTAATGAGTAATTTAAAAGCAGCTGGCAATAGTAGATTAAGAAACGTGGCTTTATGTAAAGATGTGTTAGATATAATACATTTTTTGCATGTAATTATATGTATAATGTTAAGTATATTTTGATTTGCAACCATAGAGGTTGAATATTCCATGTAAGGATATTTTTAAAACGTATATAAACCATTATATACAATTTAAAAATTGATTATAAAATTGCATAAACATCACTGAGATTGTCCCTCATCAAGTCAGTTCTGCATGTCCACTTTGACACTGTCCCTATGCAGATGGTACACACTACGAAACAAACCTGACTCGAAAAAGGCTGCCAAGGAACGCGGTGAGATTGAGGCCAAGGTCACTTTCATCGTTCAAAGCACACCAGCAGCATCATCGGCAACGCTGTCAAAAACAAGTCTTTCCAGTAGCGCTCTGAGTCTGAGCATGCTCAAGAAACCGAAGTCGATAAAGTCGCTGGCGCACTCCATGGGTGGGTGGGCGAGGACATTCCAAAATCTGCAAAATATTTGGTTTGAAATCCATATTTTATACTTGAAATGCTGTGTAAATATGTATGCATTTCTCAATTGTTCGCCAGCCTCAAGTATCAAGTATCTATTAGGGTTCAAAATATTCATACATCAAATAGAACCCAGGTTTTTAGGTTTTGTCAGAAATCTCCCCAGCATCACAAGTATTGGCTCTTTGACCTCTATTAGTTTGTTATTAGATTTTATACTGTTTATTCCTGCAAGGAAAACAATAGGTGAAAAGGAATTGTGGAACTATTCAACACATTGCTTCATTGTACATGTTTGTTGGACAGGTGACAAACTGAAAGTGAAAGGGAATCTGCTGAAGTCGAGCAGTAAGACGGACCTGTCTCGGAGTCGGGAGTCGCTCGCCAGCAACCAGAGTTCAAACATCAGTTCACTGACACAATCGTCCACTGGGGGCCGAGCCAGTCCTAGCCAGGAGAAGACGCCACCCAACAAAACTGTAAATACTTTCACTCTTGCTCTGCCAGTCTTTTTTGGGAAAATGAAACTTATTTTCAGTTTCGTCTTGGTTTTTGTGATTTCATTTCTTTTCAATTTGTAGTAATTTCTTTGGTTTTTGATGCAAAAATAACAAATAACATATTTATGCCATGTTGACATTTTGTTTTGTGAAATTAAAGCATCTTGACAGATATTCAAAACTACTTTTGCATCCTGCAGGTGGTGATTTAGTAAATAAACTATTATTTACATGTTGAGTAAACATACCAATCATGTGATGGTGTGGTCTCTCCCAATAGTCACAAGCCATTGTTGTGATAGTGTCATTACATTTCATGACTGCTGAGATAAGTGATTGCCATTGACGTGCAGCAAGGTCTCAGTTGTAGTGTTGTCTTCTAGCACCAAGGTCTGTCCGGTCTCCTACCCACGTACCCCACCTTTGTGGCCCCCAGCTCAGCCGACCACAGTCGCAAGTCGTCAGTGTCTAGTCGTGTGAGCAGCGATGCAGAGCCGGAACAAGTCAACGTGGGTCATTCACATGACTCCTGAATGGGTCTTTCACATGACTGTTGCACTAGTGTCCCACATGAGTCTTTCACATGACTCCTGCACTAGTGTATCACATGGGTCATTCACATGACTCCTGCACTAGTGTATCACATGGGTCATTCACATGATTCCTGCACTAGTGTCTATACTGCTATGCTAGTGTCTGGCATGTCTCACATGACTCATGCACTAGTATCTCCTAGGGTCATTAACATGACTCCTGTACTAATATCTCACATGAGGCATTCACATGACTCATGGACTAGTGTCTGTATTGTTATGTTAGTGTCTGACGTGTCTCACATGGGTCATTCACATGATTCATGCACTAGTATATCACATGACTACTGTTTTACTGTTTCTCTTCTGTTAATGTCTGGCAAGTCACTGTGAGCCATTCTCCTGCACTAGTGTTTCTACTGCTTTGTCTGGTATGTCTCAATTGGGTCATTGACATGACTCTCGAAGTAGTGTCTGAAATGTTCCATGGTACTAATCTGCCAGGGTTCCAGTCTGCTGGAACACTTTACTTTACTACAGGAACATCATATCCAGTGGAACACAATGTTCCACTCGAATGTGCTGTGTTCCCACATGACGACTGGCTGAACATTCCAATGATGAAAACATGTTTTTCTTCAGGAATGTTTGCCTTCACTTGCATGCTACAGTCACTTGTCTACTCTAAAGTCACTGGTCCATTGTACAGCCACTGGTCCACTCTACAGCCACTGGTCCACTCTACAGCCACTGGTCCACTCTACAGCTACTGGTCCACTCTATGGCCACTGGTCCACTCTACAGCTACTGGTCCACTCTATGGCCACTGGTCCACTCTACAGTCACTGATCCACTCTACAGCCACTGGTCTACTCTATAGCTACTGGTCCACTCTGTGGCCACAGGTCCACTCTACAGCCACTGGTCCACTCTACAGTCACTGGTCCACTCTACAGTCACTGGTCCACTCTATGGCCACTTGTCCACTCTACAGCCACTGGTCCACTCTACAGCCACTGGTCCACTCTATGACCACTGATCTACTCTACAGCCACTCATCCACTCTACAGCCACTCGTCCACTCTACAGTAACTGGTCCACTCTATGGCCACTGGTCCACTCTACAGCCACTGGTCCACTCTACAGTCACTGGTCCACTCTACAGCCACTGGTCCACTCTACAGCCACTGGTCCACTCTACGGCCACTGGTCCACTCTATGGCCACTGGTCCACTCTACAGCCACTCGTCCACTCTACAGCCACTGGTCCATTCTACGGCCACTGGTCCACTCTATGGCCACTCGTCCACTCTACAGCCACTGGTCAACTCTACAGCCACTGGTCCACTCTACAGCCACTGGTCCACTCTACAGCCACTGGTCCACTCTACAGCCACTGGTTTACTCTATGGCCACTGGTCCACTCTATGGCCACTGGTCCACTCTACAGCCTCTGGTTTACTCTATGGCCACTGGTCCACTCTACAGCCTCTGGTCCACTCTACAGCCTCTGGTTTACTCTATGGCCACTGGTCCACTCTACGTCCACTGGTCCACTCTACAGTCACTGATCCACTCTACGGCTTTAATGATTGTCCGCACACTTTCCCCGCTATGATCTGCTGTCATAAATCTACAAGTAGACACTCCTAAGAGTCGTTGCCTAAGTTTAAAGTCATTTGTTGTTGTTCACTCATTCATTGACTAATGTTGTGTTTTTAAAAGAATGGTAGATTTAAGTACTATATTTCTATGCAGTAATCCTTGAATGTTAACATTCTGATTTAATATGCAGTTTAGATGCTTAACTGGGGCACTGACAACATTAATTCAGGTGTTCTTGTTCTCTGTTTGAAAGACTACAATACAAGTCTTGAACTTCCTGGCCACCACCGTCACTGACAGTTGTCTTGTGTTCTTTATACTTTGATTCAGAATGCAGGAGCAGTATTTGAAACAAAAATGAGAAGTCAAACTGATTTGGACACATTTTGTTTATTCAACATTGAACTACAGTGAATGTTCTGCTTTGATGACCTTTGCATATCTCAGCAGTATGTGTCATTCCAAATGAACAAGAACACTTGTGTAGATGTAGTACAGTTGCCTTTGTTGTGTTTGATAAACATCTCACAGTATGATTTTCTTTTTCCCCTGTAGAGGCCCCGTATCTCTGGTCGGCAGTCTCGTTCACTGCTCCCCTCCTCAATTGCTATGGCAACCACAGCCAACCCCTTTACCTCTACGCCATCCAAACCCAGTCCCTTTACCCATTCCAAACCCAGCCCTTTTTCTTCCACCCCATCCAAACCCTGTCCCTTCCATCAGCTGTCAGCCCTACCTGATTATCTCAACCCGTTTGACGAGCCAGCAAAACCCCCTCATGAATCAACAAAAGACAATCCTTTCTCCCCCTCTTCCCCATCCAATTCCTTCAACCTGTTCCTTGAGTCCAGCCCTCTCCATGTCCCTCAGTTCGGCAGCTGCAGCAGCACCAGCGACGATGTTAACATGTCAGTCGAAATGACCGATCTGACAGAGAATGAGGTAGACCTCTAAATGTGTTCCTGCATGACATAGTCATATGTATCCCCATCGTTGAGCTACCTCCCTCTCCCGCATGACATAGTCATATGTATCCCCATCGTTGAGCTACCTCCCTCTCCCGCATGACATAGTCATATGTATCCCCATCGTTGAGCTACCTCCCTCTCCCGCATGACATAGTCATATGTATCCCCATCGTTGAACTACCTCCCTCTCCCGCATGACATAGTCATATGTATCCCCATCGTTGAGCTACCTCCCTCTCCCGCATGACATAGTCATATGTATCCCCATCGTTGAGCTACCTCCCTCTCCCGCATGACATAGTCATATGTATCCCCATCGTTGAGCTACCTCCCTCTCCCGCATGACATAGTCATATGTATCCCCATCGTTGAGCTACCTCCCTCTCCTGCATGACTTAGTCATATGTATCCCTCTTACTCTACAAGGCTATCTCCCTCCTTCCCCACACAATGGATGTATTCCCATTACAAGGCCACCCAGCGTCATGTACTAAACACACATACTGTCCAGTGCTTTGCTTTGCATGATGCATACATGATGTGTATGTAGTACACACTGTAGGATCATACGTGATGTGCACGTACTACACGCTGTAGGATCATGTGTAACGTGCACATACTACACGCTGTTGGATCATACATGATGTGCACATACTACACACTGTAGGATTAAATTATTGTGATATTATGAAAGGTTAATTAGTGGATAATAAGTAAGTTGAATCAGTCTGTTTGGTACATCAGATATGTATATATTGAATTATTAATTTCACTGCTTACTGTATGTTCTCTAACTCATATAGACATTAAATGTAGAAATAACAATTCTATTAGCCTACTCTGTGGATAACTGTTACCAACTTTATTATTGGAATGACTGCAGCACTTGGTGATTCACACGTATTTGTATTGTTCTGTCAGCACTAAGTCAGCACACTTGTCTGCGAAACCTAACAATCTGTCAGCACTAAGTCAGCACACTTGTCTGTGAAACCTAACAATCTGTCAGCACTAAGTCAGCACACTTGTCTGTGAAACCTAACAATCTGTCAGCACTAAGTCAGCACACTTGTCTGTGAAACCTAACAATCTGTCAGCACTAAGTCAGCACACTTGTCTGTGGACCCTAACATTTTGTTCACTGCTTGCCTCTTTCACTGACAAAATGTTGTTCCTAGGCAACCATGTGGCTGTTTACAACTCTACACATCTTTTCTCTGATATGAAGAATGGGCAAAATCAGTGGCCTTGACAATCAAATTTCATTAAACATATTTTAGATTGCAAAAATGTTACTGAAGTTTTATATCCATATTCCATTTTATTCTCTTTGGCTTGGTATTGCTGAATATTGAAATTATTTTTTAAGTTTCTAATTTCATTTATGTATTCATCGGGCTTCATAAATTAAATTCTTACTGTGAATTTTAATATTATTCTTACACTGGCCCTATTAAATGACACATTCCATAGATGCACATCTCTGCTTCCTGTTTGCTCTAACATGTTTGTGCAGAGCCCATCGTGTAGTATACAGAAAAACACGTTTTATGAGAAGACATAGCTGTATATAATTTGTAGGCATTGAACTAACCGGAATGTTCATAGAAATCAAAATTGTGTCTGTAATGATCAAACACAAATGTTAATTATTAGGAGCATACATGCATGACGTATGATTTGACAATATCCTAATGGTATTGTTGCATGTGGATTATGTGCAGTGTGAAAGCTGCCTGCCATAGACCCATCTTGTTTAGCCAGTTTCTCTCAAAGTCTAATTTAATTCTCTTAACATATGTGCCTGTTAGCAACTCATATGATTCTTAACTGACTGAAAATCTCTTTCTGGTTGCTTCACTTTGGAACTACAAGCAAAGCACATTCATAAGGTTAACATACAAAGTTAAATCAGAAGATTTAATTCATAAATCCCAATAAAAAATTGCTTGGCAGCTTTCACAAAAATATTCTTTTTTACATTTGTGTTAAAGTTTTTTTCATTTAACTTTTCCCAATCAAGCTCTCAAATCCACAATTGGCAAACAGTGTAAGCAATTTATTTCTAAGATATTTTCTCTGGCAAAGCCAGTTGTGAGTTTCCTTTTCTCATCAAGAGTTAAGGCTGTCTTGTTTTTCAATTAACCAGTTGTGCCAAATTGCACATGGCCAGACTGGGTGAAAGAATGTGCATGTCTTGAGAGCTTGATCATTAGTTCTATTTCATTATGACGTATTCAACACCTGCCTTTAAATGAATCTTAAAAACATTAGAAACCCAATTTTTTATCAGTACAAATTCTAAAATATCCATTTTATGATGTAGGTTTCGTAACTGGTATTTAAAGACCAGTTTACATGAATGATCTGTGCCCCAGTAGGACGGGCGACACAGTGTCATATGACAGTGCACAGCTAAATTATATGTGTGATTAGACAAAAAGGTCACAATGAGTGCACCTGCTGTCGGTCGCAGCTTCAAAATCACCGCTGTCTGTCAAATTTGATCCAGCCCAAATTCCATAGCCACAGATTGGCCTCATTTATTGGTCTCCTGATGGTGTGTACAAAAAAATTCTTGTGCCGAGATACTGCGTGACATTATTGGCTGACCAGTTGGGCAAATAATCGGTTGTGAATGTTAAAGTGTGTTTAATGCAGGTGTTGGGAACGCCCCGTGTCACTAATACCTGTTTACCCTCACAGTCCCTGCCACCCACTCCGGTGCGGCCGCCCCGGTACACACGCCCCGCACGCATCAGTCGCTTGTCTCACTCACGGTCCACCCTCTCTCTACCACTTCGTGTAGGTTTCCATGGCAATGCTTATAGCAGCACCTTAGTTTCCTCTAATTGTGATCTCGCCCTAAATGAGTGCTATATTCTACCTGGTTTTATTTTTAATATTATTTTTTATTTCAGAATATTTTTTAATATTTAAAATTATTTCAAATTTTATTTAAAACATTTGTTAACAATTACAAAAATGCATTTTCTTTTGTTTTTCTGATTTGGAAGCATTGTTTACAGGAAGATGATAATTTGCACACATTTCTATTGATGACAATATGAGTAAAAGTAAAAGTACACTCATTTAATAGTAGTCCCTTACGTGATAGTGTAGTTGTAGTGTAGGGTGCACAGTACCTGCTTACTAAAGGCACTCTTGGCTAAACATTGCATGGCAACTGGTAAGAAATGAGATATCAAAGTTACTGTTGTTCAGATGTAATGCAAACTCACACAGACAATTTGCCAGAGTAATACATGCTACCATAGAAAGTGCTGAAATATTGTTGAACTTTAAAAAGATTCATGTTAGAACTTGTTCACATGGAGGAGATATTAAACACAGACACAATAACATCATTTACAATTCATCATAAAATTTGTAGTGATAATTACTCGCTGCTTTGTTGTTTACTTCTGTTTTAGTTGTTGTTTACTTCTGTTTTAGTTGTTGTTTACTTCTGTTTTAGTTGTTGCTAACATTTAATGTTTCGATATTTTTATCTGATTTATAAATTACATCGTTTTTCTTTATCATCCATTTTAAAGCAAAACAAAAGTCATGGTTTTGTGGCAATACACCTAGAAGAGATAAAAGCTAAACATGTGTAACTAAAATCATGAATATCACGCCAGTGATTTATTCAGAATGTGTTCTAGAAGTGGAAGATTGCAGTCATTTCTCCAGTTGACCGAGGGCTGACATGTTAATTAACCAATAAGTGTTTGTGCAGTTCTGTGGAAATCGTGTAATGTAGGGTATGTGTGACATTAAGTGAGGCTGACATACACAAAACCAATACAAAGTCTCAAACAAATGGGCAATTTCCTCAGAAAGAAGACTAGTTTAGTAAACAAAGGCCAAATATGTTACATAAGTTGAGTTTAGATGCAAACAGCATGACCATATCATATTGGCAGATGTAGGAACAGCTGTATACAAATATATTTTAATTTCACGAAAAAATGTTGCTAAACTTTGACACTTGTAACATAGGGTTACAGTGTGGAGTGGCCCAGGAAATGCTTCAATAAGGTTTTCCTAGTAAACCATTATCATGATATTCTTAATTGCAGTTGCAAATGGTGATGTTTGACTAAATGTTTAGGTGCATAGGCCCAAAACCATGACTTGTTTCCTTTTAATAATGCTCTAATTTTAACATTGTTAGTTTATGTTCTTTTTATTTTATTTTGAATAGTTTCATCATATTTTGTCTTTATTGACTAGTTATTGACTAGTTATTGACTAGTTATTGACTAGTTATTGACTAGTTATTGACTAGTTATTGACTAGTTATAATTATACACGTTTCTTTATCTAGTATTTTATTTTACTCGTAGACATTTGTTTTATAATTTTATAATTAATTAACTATGTTGAGTGCTATATTATATTGTTAGTATTAAATGTTGTCATTGCTTGCCTGCATGTCACCCCTCTATTCACCCCTCTATTCACCCCTCTATTCACCCCTCTATTGTTTCGTTTCGTTATTAGTTTAACCCTGTGAAAGAGGAACCATCAGAGAGACTGGAAGAGCCATCTCCATTGCCTGCTATGCATTGCAGATCCACATCCCTTGGCTCTCAACATGTCGCACAAGTATGTAGTCACTTAGAACAAACAACACAAGTATGTAGTCACTTAGAACAAACAACACAAGTATGTAGTCACTTAGAACAAACAACACAAGTACGTAGTCACTTAGAACAAACAACACAAGTACGTAGTCACTTAGAACAAACAACACAAGTATGTAGTCACTTAGAACAAACAACACAAGTATGTAGTCACTTAGAACAAACAACACAAGTATGTAGTCACTTAGAACAAACAACACAAGTATGTAGTCACTTAGAACAAACAACACAAGTATGTAGTCACTTAGAACAAACAACACAAGTATGTAGTCACTTAGAACAAACAACACAAGTATGTAGTCACTTAGAACAAACAACACAAGTATGTAGTCACTTAGAACAAACAACACAAGTATGTAGTCACTTAGAACAAACAACACAAGTATGTAGTCACTTAGAACAAACAACACAAGTATGTAATCACTTAGAACAAACAACACAAGTATGTAGTCACTTAGAACAAACAACACAAGTATGTAGTCAC
The DNA here is from genome assembly GCA_033239005.1 of Lamellibrachia satsuma. Lineage (NCBI taxonomy): Eukaryota > Metazoa > Annelida > Polychaeta > Sabellida > Siboglinidae > Lamellibrachia > Lamellibrachia satsuma. Next base: position 3,168,125 of record BSQZ01000030.1, on the reverse strand, counting down.
TTAGAACAAACAACACAAGTATGTAGTCACTTAGAACAAACAACACAATTATGTAGTCACTTAGAACAAACAACACAAGTATGTAGTCACTTAGAACAAACAACACAATTATGTGGTCACTTAGAACAAACAACACAAGTATGTAGTCACTTAGAACAAACAACACAAGTATGTAGTCACTTAGAACAAACAACACAAGTATGTAGTCACTTAGAACAAACAACACAATTATGTGGTCACTTAGAACAACCAAAACAAGTATGTAGTCAATTAGAACAACCAAAACAAGTATGTAGTCACTTAGAACAACCAAAACAAGTATGTAGTCACTTAGAACAAACAACACAAGTATGTAGTCACTTAGAACAACCAACACAAGTACGTAGTCACTTAGAACAACCAAAACAAGTGCGTAGTCACTTAGAACAAACAACAGAAGTATGTAGTCACTTAGAACAAACAACACAAGTATGTAGTCACTTAGAACAAACAACACAAGTATGTAGTCACTTAGAACAACCAAAACAAGTATGTAGTCACTTAGAATAACCAAAACAAGTATGTAGTCACTTAGAACAAACAACACAAGTATGTAGTCACTTAGAACAACCAAAACAAGTATGTAGTCACTTAGAACAACCAACACAAGTATGTAGTAACTTAGAGCCAGCCACATAAGTATGTAGTCACTTAGTGCAAGTGACACAAGTATGTGGTCACTTAAAGAGTAAGTATGTAGTCACTTAGAGCAAGGAACACAAGTATGTAGTCACTTAGAGCAAGTGACACAGGTATGTAGTCACTTAGTGCAAACAGCATAATTATGTAGACGCTTAGTGCAAGTGACACAAGTGTGTAGTCACTTAGAGCAAGTGACACAAGTATGTAGTCACTTAGAACAAGTATGTAGTCACTTAGAGTAAGTGACACAAGTATATAGTCACTTAGTACAAGTATGTAGTCACTTAGAGCAAGTTACATAAGTATGTAGTCATTTAGAGCAAGTATGTAGCCACTTAGAGCAAGTGACACATGTATGTAGTCACTTAGAGCAAGTGACACAAGTATGCAGTCACTTAGTGCAAACAGCACATCTATGTAGACACTTAGTGCAAGTGATACAAGTGTGTAGTCACTTTAAGCAAGTGACACAAGTATGTAGTCACTTAGAGCAAGTACGTAGTCACTTACAGCAAGCAACATACAAGTCTGCAGTCACTTAGATGGTAGATACATTAGATGTTTGCTGCATTCTGCGTCATTCACAACTAACCTGTTCTTCCTCCCAACCAGTCGATGTTGGACCTGCGCAGTAGCAAGATACCAGAGGTGGTCGTCGTAGATAAGCCACCAGTGACGCCAGTCGTAGAGCAGAGCCGGATGACTCGCAGTGTAAGTAGCTCTGCCAGTGTAGCTGACTACTAGCTGTAGAACATATGCAGTGATCAGTTTGGGTTTAAACTGAATCGATGTTTTGTTATTGTAAAAAAACTAACTGTGTAGACATGAAGAACTCAGTTTATTGAAGTTGTGATAAATCAATTGTGCGTTGCATGAGGTTTCATTAAAGTATGGATTTTTTTCTTCAAATTTTGCTATTTATGCTAGTTGACTAAGTACTAGTCATCGTGTTGTGTTATGCCTAATTCTTTTTATCTGGTGTGTTGTTATTGCGTATTTCTGCATAAACAAGTCTGGTGACACCATGTAATACGCACCATAATCTGGCTGTGTTCAATTTCATCACCCTCGACTTTGGTAGCGTTGTGGTAACAAATTATATTCTTCTTGAAGGAGATAGATTTAGGGGAATCAGCGATGGATGACTCAGACAATGACGAGGTAACTGATTTGTCTCCTCCTGGTGGGTGCACGAGACATTAGTCTGGTGGCGGCACAGCTCATGTGGTTACCAGGATGCACATTGATAATGCACTGCTCTTGGACTAACACACCTGTAGTTACCTGGATGTCCATGATAACACACCAGTCTTTCACTAACACACTTCTACTTACCTGGATGCACATGATAACACACCACTTTTTCACTAACATGTACTTACCTGGATGCACATGATAACACACCACTCTTTCATTGACACACCTGTACTTACCTGGATGCACATGATAACACACCACTCTTTCATTGACACACCTGTACTTACCTGGATGCACATGATAACACACCACTCTTTCATTGACACACCTGTACTTACCTGGATGCACATGATAACACACCACTCTTTCATTGACACACCTGTACTTACCTGGATGCACATGATAACACATCAGTATTTCATTAACACATACAGTGTATGTACTTACCTGGATAACACACCACTCTTTCACTGACACACATGTACTTACCTGGATGCACATTGATAACACACCACTCTTTCACTTGCACACCTGTGTTTACCTGAAGCTACTTGTGCGTAGGTGACTTCCAATAGTCTGGTTGCTTGGTGAGATGTGACGTATTCACACATAACTGCTGATAGCTGTTTTCTACCATTCTCTGTCTTTCAACTCTGAAGTCTTCTCTTTCTTAAAATGTTGACAATTCAGCTCTGTAGTTTCTCTGCTACCACTAATTTAATGTATAGTATAACTATACTATGGAAGGGTCATGATAACAGATATAACGACCACCATTTTTAATACATAAAATCTAATGTATTTTTTACAAAGGTATACTCCCCCTTCCCAGTCCCTACTTGTTCTCCTGGTGTGCTCCCCTCCCAGTCCCTACTTGTTCTCCTGGTGTGCTCCCCTTCCCAGTCCCTACTTGTTCTCCTTGTGTGCTCCCCTCCCAGTCCCTACTTGTTCTCCTGGTGTGCTCCCCCTCCCAGTCCCTACTTGTTCTCCTGGTGTGCTCCCCCTCCCAGTCCCTACTTGTTCTCCTGGTGTGCTCCCCCCTCCCAGTCCCTACTTGTTCTCCTGGTGTACTCCCCTCTCCCAGTCCCTACTTGTTCTCCTGGTGTGCTCCCCTCCCAGTCCCTACTTGTTCTCCTGGTGTGCTCCCCCTCCCAGTCCCTACTTGTTCTCCGGGTGTGGTCCCCCTCCCAGTCCCTGCTTGTCCTCCTGGTGTGCTCCCCTCCCAGTCCCTGCTTGTTCTCCTGGTGTGCTCCCCCTCCCAGTCCCTATTTGTTCTCCTGGTGTGCTCCCCTCCCAGTCCCTACTTGTCCTCCTGGTGTGCTCCCCTCCCAGTCCCTACTTGTTCTCCTGGTGTGCTCCCCTCCCAGTCCCTACTTGTTCTCCTGGTGTGCTCCCCCTCCCAGTCCCTGCTTGTTCACCTGGTGTGCTCCCCTCCCAGTCCCTACTTGTCCTCCTGGTGTGCTCCCCTCCCAGTCCCTGCTTGTTCACGTGGTGTGCTCCCCTCCCAGTCCCTGCTTGTCCTCCTGGTGTGCTCCCCTCCCAGTCCCTACTTGTTCTCCTGGTGTGCTCCCCCTCCCAGTCCCTACTTGTTCTCCTGGTGTGCTCCCCTCCCAGTCCCTACTTGTCCTCCTGGTGTGCTCCCCTCCCAGTCCCTACTTGTTCTCCTGGTGTGCTCCCCTCCCAGTCCCTACTTGTTCTCCTGGTGTGGTCCCCCTCCCAGTCCCTGCTTGTTCTCCTGGTGTGCTCCCCCTCCCAGTCCCTGCTTGTTCTCCTGGTGTGCTCCCCCTCCCAGTCCCTACTTGTTCTCCTGGTGTGCTCCCCTCCCAGTCCCTACTTGTTCTCCTGGTGTGCTCCCCTCCCAGTCCCTACTTGTTCTCCTGGTGTGCTCCCCCTCCCAGTCCCTGCTTGTTCTCCTGGTGTGCTCCCCCTCCCAGTCCCTACTTGTTCTCCTGGTGTGCTCCCCTCCCAGTCCCTACTTGTTCTCCTGGTGTGCTCCCCTCCCAGTCCCTACTTGTTCTCCTGGTGTGCTCCCCCTCCCAGTCCCTGCTTGTTCACCTTAGTGATCTGCACTAATGACGTGATTGTATGTTCTTCCTTGTAGTAGCATTTATAAAGGGTGGGCCGAGTAGAGTGCTGCTGCTGCTGCTGCTGCTGCTGCTGCTGCTGCTGCTGCTGCTGCTGCTGCTGCTGCTGCTGCTGCTGCACAGTTACTTCAAATGTACCATAGGTATTTCTGATGCCATGGCAATATGGCAATACATCTATGCATATTCCAAACTCTTATCTATTTTAATGCACTTTGAAAACTGCTTATAGCAATCAAAGCCACATGCACATCTGTAATAGGGTGTGTGCCGAGTCCACATGCACAGCTCTAATAGGGTGTATGTCGAGTACATGTGCACAGCTCTAATAGGGTGTGTGCCGAGTACATGTGCACAGCTCTAATAGGGAGTGTGCCGAGTCCACATGCACAGCTCTAATAGGGTGTGTGCCGAATCCACTGCTCTAGTGACACGCACCCTGTCTAATAATCTATGTCCACTGTATGTCCTGCCCGCATGTAGTGACACTGCCTAGTGACAGGCACCCTGTCTAATAACCTATGTCCACTGTATGTCCTGCCCGCATGTAGAGACACTGCCTAGTGACAGGCACCCTGTCTAATAACCTATGTCCACTGTATGTCCTGCCCGCATGTAGAGACACTGCCTAGTGACAGGCGCCCTGTCTAATAACCTATGTCCACTGTATGTCCTGCCCGCATGTAGAGACACTGCTCTAGTGACAGGCACCCTGTCTAATAACCTATGTCCACTGTATGTCCTGCCCGCACGTAGAGACACTGCTCTAGTGACACGCGCCCTGTCTAATAACCTATGTCCACTGTATGTCCTGCCCGCATGTAGAGACACTGCTCTAGTGACAGGAGCCCTGTCTAATAACCTATGTCCACTGTATGTCCTGCCCGCATGTAGTGACACTGCTCTAGTGACAGGCGCCCTGTCTAATAACCTATGTCCACTGTATGTCCTGCCCGCACGTAGAGACACTGCTCTAGTGACACGCGCCCTGTCTAATAACCTATGTCCTGCCCGCATGTAGTGACATTGCTCTGCTCTGACTTTCCAACACAGTTGTACAATTATAACAAAGCATTTCAGTAACAAGAGTAAGTGTTGTGCCTGACTCTGTATGTTTGAGTTCATCGTTGCTGGGATGTTTATGTATCATGTCTAGTCACAATGTATGCACTGACTGTATTTACATTGTAATGGTAAACACTTTGTAATGGTAAACATATTGTGATGGTAAACACATTGTACTGTATGCAACATTTATTAATTTTCTGGAATTTATTCAGATTTATTCCTACCAATCAAATAAGTTGCCCCAGAAGTCTATAAGACCCACATAATATCATTATCTATGTCTGCTGGCCTGTTCGAAATGAGCTTGCTGTACAAAATTCGATATATTGATTGAATCTCATGAGACTTTGGCACAATTAAAATATTCACAAGAGTCACTCTTTGGACATGTTTTGAACTGACGTATTGTGTAGAGGAAGGATTATGGGCAGGCAACTGGACACATATCCAGTAATACAAAAAGCATTGTTCAAAATGCCCAAAACTGGAAGGAATGCCTCCTGTGTCTGTAAGAATGTCACATTTCAGAAACTATGTTATGGGTAAACTGTAAGTGCTCACTTGTTACTTTACTCTCTGTTGTCCACAGCGTAGTCTCTACGGTCGCGGCCGCTTCAGCACGCAGTCACATGACTTTGTCAGAAAACCATCTGCAGGTGTGTATAAAACAGTATATACCTGTCAGAATCAGTCATAGACTGGTGCATTACATTTTGGTTTTATCTTAAACTTTACAGTTTAGTAAAGTTACATTTATTGACTTGTTATCACAGTGGCAGTTACAGGAATATAGATTAACTACAGCTAATGCCAGGAATAGTAAAAGATTTTCTTGTTGCTATAAATGAATATCTCACAGGTATTACCTGTTTACATCACTTATCAACACTACATTACTGAGTGTTGATATCTCCTGAGCATTAGAAATACAGTCAGCTCTGACTCAGGGAATGAGATTTGTAGATGTTCTTGGGTGTCGCAATTCAGGAGAAACACCAGCAGGTGTATTAATTAATAATTATGTCACCTTTCCACAGGGAAGCCAGTCAGCTCACTCAGCATTCTTCCAGAGAAACATCAACAGGTGTATTAATTAATAATTATGTCACCTTTCCACGGGGAGCCAGTCAGCTCACTCAGCATTCTTCCGGAGAAACACCAACAAGTGTATTAATTAATAATTATGTCACCTTTCCACAGGGAAGCCAGTCAGCTCACTCAGCATTCTTCTAGAGAAACATCAACAAGTGTATTAATTAATAATTATGTCACTTTTCCACAGGGGAGCCAGTCAGCTCACTCAACATTCTTCTGGAGAAACACCAACAAGTGTATTAATTAATAATTATGTCACCTTTCCACGGGGGAGCCAGTCAGCTCACTCAGCATTCTTCTGGAGAAACACCAACAAGTGTATTAATTAATAATTATGTCACCTTTCCACAGGGGAGCCAGTCAGCTCACTCAACATTCTTCTGGAGAAACACCAACAAGTGTATTAATTAATAATTATGTCACCTTTCCACAGGGAAGCCAGTCAGCTCACTCAGCATTCTTCTAGAGAAACATCAACAAGTGTATTAATTAATAATTATGTCACCTTTCCACAGGGGAGCCAGTCAGCTCACTCAGCATTCTTCCGGAGAAACATCAACAGGTGTATTAATTAATAATTATGTCACCTTTCCACAGGGAAGCCAGTCAGCTCACTCAGCATTCTTCTAGAGAAACATCAACAAGTGTATTAATTAATAATTATGTCACCTTTCCACAGGGAAGCCAGTCAGCTCACTCAGCATTCTTCTAGAGAAACATCAACAAGTGTATTAATTAATAATTATGTCACCTTTCCACAGGGGAGCCAGTCAGCTCACTCAGCATTCTTCCAGAGAAACATCAACAAGTGTATTAATTAATAATTATGTCACCTTTCCACAGGGGAGCCAGTCAGCTCACTCAGCATTCTTCCGGAGAAACATCAACAAGTGTATTAATTAATAATTATGTCACCTTTCCACAGGGGAGCCAGTCAGCTCACTCAGCATTCTTCTAGAGAAACATCAACAAGTGTATTAATTAATAATTATGTCACCTTTCCACAGGGAAGCCAGTCAGCTCACTCAACATTATTCTGGAGAAACATCAACAAGTGTATTAATTAATAATCATGTCACCTTTCCACAGGGAAGCCAGTCAGCTCACTCAACATTCTTCTGGAGAAACATCAACAAGTGTATTAATTAATAATCATGTCACCTTTCCACAGGGAAGCCAGTCAGCTCACTCAACATTCTTCCGGAGAAACACCAACAAGTGTATTAATTAATAATCATGTCACCTTTCCACAGGGAAGCCAGTCAGCTCACTCAACATTCTTCTGGAGAAACACCAACAAGTGTATTAATTAATAATTATGTCACCTTTCCACAGGGAAGCCAGTCAGCTCACTCAGCATTCCTCTAGAGAAACATCAACAGGTGTATTAATTAATAATTATGTCACCTTTCCACAGGGGAGCCAGTCAGCTCACTCAGCATTCTTCCGGAGAAACATCAACAGGTGTATTAATTAATAATTATGTCACCTTTCCACAGGGAAGCCAGTCAGCTCACTCAGCATTCTTCCGGAGAAACATCAACAAGTGTATTAATTAATAATTATGTCACCTTTCCACAGGGGAGCCATTCAGCTCACTCAACATTCTTCCGGAGAAACATCAACAAGTGTATTAATTAATAATTATGTCACCTTTCCACGGGGGAGCCAGTCAGCTCACTCAGCATTCTTCTAGAGAAACACCAACAAGTGTATTAATTAATAATTATGTCACCTTTCCACAGGGGAGCCAGTCAGCTCACTCAGCATTCTTCTGGAGAAACACCAACAGGTGTATTAATTAATAATTATGTCACCTTTCCACGGGGGAGCCAGTCAGCTCACTCAGCATTCTTCTAGAGAAACACCAACAAGTGTATTAATTAATAATTATGTCACCTTTCCACAGGGGAGCCAGTCAGCTCACTCAGCATTCTTCCAGAGAAACACCAACAGGTGTATTAATTAATAATTATGTCACCTTTCCACAGGGGAGCCAGTCAGCTCGCTTAACATTCTTCCAGAGGAACAGTCGGAGACCATGTTGCCATCTGGTGAGGTTTGGAGCAGTACCATCGAGCAGCAGAACGCAGCTAACAAAGCGAACTCCTCGGTTAGGAGCTCCACGAGCAGGAAGTCTGATGTCATCTCAGAAGTCTGCTCAGAGACGGACGGTATTGACGTTCCTGTGTTGGTTCGCAGCAGCAGTCGTCCAACGTCAACAATCATCGAAGGTCCCATCGACTTCCGACGCCTCAGCATAGGTTCCAAGGGTGATAAGGGTGAGTTGTAGGTAATTACGATGTAGTGTTTGTAATAATGTCTGGCAGTCTTAATGTATGCTGAGATTGTACACTATCCAAGATGTAGTGTTTGTAATAATGTCTGGCAGTCTTAATGTATGCTGAGATTGTACACTATCCAAGATGTAGTGTTTGTAATAATGTCTGGCAGTCTTAATGTATGCTGAGATTGTACACTATCCAAGATGTAGTGTTTGTAATAATGTCTGGCAGTCTTAATGTATGCTGAGATTGTACACTATCCAAGATGTAGTGTTTGTAATAATGTCTGGCAGTCTTAATGTATGCTGAGATTGTACACTATCCAAGATGTAGTGTTTGTAATAACGTCTGGCAGTCTTAATGTATGCTGAGATTGTACACTATCCAAGATGTAGTGTTTGTAATAACGTCTGGCAGTCTTAATGTATGCTGAGATTGTACACTATCCAAGATGTAGTGTTTGTAATAATGTCTGGCAGTCTTAATGTATGCTGAGATTGTACACTATCCAAGATGTAGTGTTTGTAATAATGTCTGGCAGTCTTAATGTATGCTGAGATTGTACACTATCCAAGATGTAGTGTTTGTAATAATGTCTGGCAGTCTTAATGTATGCTGAGATTGTACACTATCCAAGATGTAGTGTTTGTAATAATGTCTGGCAGTCTTAATGTATGCTGAGATTGTACACTATCCAAGATGTAGTGTTTGTAATAATGTCTGGCAGTCTTAATGTATGCTGAGATTGTACACTAAATCCAAGATGCAACATTCCTATCTAAACAAACACTCATGCACATATACGTACACACACTCATGTGCACACACACATGCACACTCACCACACTCACACATGCATGCACATATACCTACCCACACTCATGTGCAGTGCACATGAGTGTGGGTACACATACACACACCACACTCATGCACACACACACATACACACACACGCATGCACGTATACACACACTCACGCACGCACATATACGTACACACATACACACCCCACACTCATGCACACACACACACACACACACACATACGTACACACACACACTGTAATATTGACTCCTCCACTGCAGATGAACGAAGAAGCTCGCTGCGTTACGGGGTGAAGGAGATTGTGAACTCGGCTGATGCTGACCTCTACGAGACGGGCGACTACAAGCTGTCAGCAGCCGATGACCAGCGGTCATTTTTACCAGCTGAGATTCTTGACCAGTACAAGACAATGACCAGAGAGGTGAGACCACCGACATTGTTACTATTCGTATAATATCCATATAAATTACAAAGTTTGCTAGTTTTTATTGTAAAATCGTGTTACGTATTATAACCTATTATAATCTATATCTGTTCCAGCACCTTCACTGCTCAAATATGTCTTAATGAACCACGTTAAAAAATATGTTTTGACTATTAACTGTTTAATTCTATATTGTTTACATTGCATTGGAAGGGACATCATTTTACGAGTGTTAATGATATGCCCATCGTGTGATCACAGTAAACTAATAAAATAGTTGACATTCATAAACAGATAAAGATAATGGTCACATTTTGTTAAAATGTGGTTCATTAAAATGCATTTCGATGGTTGAAATGTTAGAATAGACACAACGTGACACAACATGATTTTATGATAAAAATTATCAGAGTTTTTAGTTTGAGATAAAGCGCTAGAGTTTGAGTGGTGTTTAACTGTCAGATACTACGCATTATATGGACGGGTGAGCTTTGCACACTGTCATTGTTCAAAGGTCACTGTTTCAAGAGTTCCTCAGGATGCACTGTTTCATGATCCGGTTGCACTGTTTCATGATTCAGTTGCACTGTTTCATGATCTGGTTACATTATTTCATGATTCAGTTGCTCTGTTTCATGATCTGGTTGCACTGTTTAATAATTCAGTTGCACTGTTTCATGATCTGGTTGCACTGTTTCAAGATTCAGTTGCACTGTTTCATGATCTGGTTGCACTGTTTCATGATCTGGTTGCACTGTTTCAAGATTCAGTCGCACTGTTTCATGATCTGGTTGTGCTGTTTCATGATCCGGTTGCATTGTTTCATGATTCAGTTGCATGCACTGTTTCATGATTCAGTTGCATGCACTGTTTCATGATTCAGTTGCACTGTTTCATGATTCAGTTGCACTGTTTCATGATCTGATTGCACTGTTTCATGATCCGGTTGCACTGTTTCATGATCTGATTGCACTGTTTCATGATCTGGTTGCACTGTGTCATGATTTGGTCGCACTGTTTCATGATCTGATTGCACTGTGTCATGATTTGGTCGCACTGTTTCATGATCTGGTTGCACTGTGTCATGATTTGGTCGCACTGTTTCATGATCCCGATGCACTGTTTCAGGACCTGATCCGGATGGCTTACATCCAGAAGGTGCAGCTAGAGAAGAAGGAGGCGTACATCAAAGAGATGGAGAACTACCTGGACAATCTGCTGGTACGCGTCATTGAAACGTCCCCCACAATCCTGCAGAATCCATACGAGAAGAAACCTCAAGATTCGCAGCAGGATCATCCAACAGTGGTACAACGACCTATGTCGCGCACCGGCAAGGTTACGCTTCCAGGAATAGCGCCACCGCCGGTGACAGCGAACACTGTGGCGCCACCACGGACAAACGGCACCAATAAGACCGTGCCTCCGAAGGTGGTGACGCATTCGCGTAAAGCTGTCAAGCCAAATGCGCTCAAAAACCCAAAGAAGTCGCTGTCAAACCCGTTCAAGAAAATCTCGGCAGCGCTCAAGTGAGAGGTGGGACAACAAGATGTGTCAACTCGGTTATTTTGTCCTGTAGAGATGTTCCGTTGACCTCACTTGACCCAGTTTGGTGCTGTTACTTTTAGGGGGCATCTCAGCAGGTTCTGAGATGTTCCCTTAAACCGCAGGTGATCTTTGTGCAGTCATATACATGAAATATTTGGAATCTTGGGGTCTTTGAATCATGGATGATAATGCAGTCACATGGTTATGGTTAACAGTTGTTCGTGGTAAATGATTCTCAAACCAGTGGTCATTTTGACAAGCATATTCTTACTGGTACTTATTTTAGTAACGAACGTCACCGGTTATGTAAAAATGCTGGAAATAGTTTTGCTGTAATTCCACCGAATGTGGAGCAAGATGCTTTCAGATGACCAGTATCAGATGACCTGTATTGAATGACCATTGGTGCTACACATGTACATGTGACTCAGTAAGACTTCTATGCATGTAGGTAATCAGATGGCCCAGTAGCCTAAGCTGACTCTGTCATAGAGCCATATAGTGTTGAATATGCAAACTTGGTGATGCTAAAGCGATGCGATTACATACGAGTCAATGAAATCACATACGATTGAGACTCGTTTGGCTCTTGTGAGACAAGGAATGCCAACAAACACTGCGATGTAGCTTATTAGGAGATATGTCCACTACACAAGTTATACATCAAAGACTAAGAGTTAGCTATGCCATGAAGCATCTATGAACACATCACGTAGTGTCACCAACTGTAGTGACTTTCTGCAGTGTATACTGACTTTCAGCAGTGTATACTAACTTTCAGCAGTGTATACTGACTTTCAGCAGTGTATACTAACTTTCAGCAGTGTATACTGACTTTCAGCAGTGTATACTAACTTTCAGCAGTGTATACTAACTTTCAGCAGTGTATACTAACTTTCAGCAGTGTATACTGACTTTCAGCAGTGTATACTAACTTTCAGCAGTGTATACTAACTTTCAGCAGTGTATACTAACTTTCAGCAGTGTATACTGACTTTCAGCAGTGTATACTAACTTTCAGCAGTGTATACTAACTTTCAGCAGTGTATACTAACTTTCAGCAGTGTATACTGACTTTCTGCAGTGTATACTAACTTTCGCGTATTGTAATGACTACATTTCATAAGTTATTTTGGGTAGAATGATGCACGGTGGAATCAATGCAGAAAAGTAGCGTAATGAGATATCCCGGAAACAAGGTTACATTATGTCCTTCAAAAGCAGTCTTCTGTACTTCAGTGTACATTTTAATGCAATGTTAAAAATTAAGATTTTAATTTAAGATTAATAACAACATTGTACATCAAAAAACTAATACTTTCATATTTAGAAACACCAAAACAGTTTTAAAATATTTATATGCAATGTGTAATCTGTTATAATCTTCCATCATAACTGAAGTATAAGGCAGTTATTAGATTGAGATTACATATGGTTAAAACACAGTTAAGTTAGAAAAGTTAGTTTTGTATTCGTGTGAATCTAATGTGCAATTAAATCGAGTTCAAGAACAGTTTGACACAGAAAGCTCATAAAGTGGGAATGAATATTGGTATGAGCCAAGATTATTAATTATCATTATGATTAATTACCAAGCTGTCGAAACTATGCACAGATGAATGCCTCAATGGGTTCTTGTCATGAAGCAAATATTTTACCAGTGGTGCCATCTGGCAACCATCTAGTAATCAGTATATCTGCACCGAGTTGGTGGCAATGACTGAATCCCTTGCAAAGGGTTCACTTTGTGACATGATATTATTCAACCCAGTGATTCTAGTGCTGATGCCTTGAGACTAGATTCATACGAGCTGTGAATTGTTTGCAGGAAACTGATGCGTGGATGCGTATTGATGATTATTGTTTAGTTAGCCGTGTATGTTTAGGTTGCAGTACAGTGATAATGCCCAACTTTATATTTAAGTTGCCTGTGACTCGCTGTACTAGCAAGTTGTCATTTAATTTACAAAATCGCCAGCCTGATGGTCATATCTGTGGACACTGGTTACTCGGGTAGCAGTACGCAGAGCGTAGTCTCGAAGAGACAATCCTCGGGTAGCAATTAATGTAGTATTAGACAACATTTGACCACCAGATCGTGGTTATTTCACATATGCACACTCAACAATCTGATTTGATTAACTTATCATGTTGTACACTTCACATAAGTTTTAACATATTGATTGAAATTTCACGTTAACTTAATACCGTTTTCATATACATTACACCTGTACAGCATTCACAAAAACACACCGTTGACTAAAACACAAACAAATCAACATTTTCACAAGGATTATATCTCTGAGTACACTCTAATTGATATCGCTGACCAGTGGTTATGTGTTATTTTACCCAGGCTTGGTTTTAATGTGTATATAGAAAAGTTCCATTTGGAGAGTCGATAAGTCAGTTTGACAGTAGTGTTGTCTCTGTGGCCCACTAGGTGGCGTTGCTGTTTCAGCTCATAGAACAGTTGCTTAAAGCCAATTTACACAAGCGATTTTTGCCCCAGTTTGTTGGACACTGTGTCACATTAACGCGCAACTAAATTGTTTGTGCATTTAGCAACATGTCTAGACACTGTGACCTAGATGTTGAATCCCAACTTGAGCTTTGATTAATCAGTGTTTCAAAATAGTCATCAAGATTGTGACCAGCCCCAACTCTCCTTGACACAGTCGTACCTGAGACTGGCCTTGCTACTCGGTCTCACGCAGGTGTATACATAACCGAGTCTTGCAGTGCGACACTTGAGTCGGCCAATAAGTCAGACACAGATCGCTCGTAAACCGGCCTCAAGTGAACCAAACAGGAATTGATTAGTGTAGATATACAACCATGAGGCAGTCACACCATCGTAGATGTTGACAATCATTGTATAGTGTAAATACCTTCCATTTGACATGTTCTGGCAAAGTTATGTGATGTTGCTGATGAACCTATGCCTTCAATCATGTTGCACAAGACAAGGCCCCTGAGGCGTGCAGTGGTTGCTTCAATGTTCTGCCTCAATGTTCGAAACATATTTCATCAGGTGTTAATTAACACAAAAGATTCTTACTTTTGGAAATGAATACCATTAGAGACTAATATACTGGCGAGTTAACATGCTACAGTTTGTTTCTTTGATATTAGAGCATTCATATGCAAAGTTGGATAAAGGGTAGAAAATGTTTGGTGCCGTGGAAAAGGGTGAAAAACAAGGGTGTGTGCCTTTGCAACATCAGCATTATTGCTTACTTGCCCTTGATCCAAAGTTGCACTTAGAATGCTAAATGCTGAGCTGCTAAACATGACTCATCAGTCACTTGAAGAATTGTATTCAAAGAAGCTCTCTGTGTGTTCAATGAAGCTCTGTGTAGTCATATCATTATTTCTTTTGTATTTATTTTATATTACAAGAAACCTTTAGACAGATTGCCCACAATGGTGGCAAGCAAAACAACCCATATCTACTGATTAATTACCCTTATGATTATGATCAATGACTAGCACACTGCATTAGTCCACTAAGTTTATACTGGTGGCAAAGTTGAACAAACAAATGAATTGTACTGATTAGACAACCATATTTAAAAAATAGTAACAAAGTTGTCAGTTCGAGATACCAAAATTATACCACTATTAGCAGTTTGCAATTCATTTTAATTAATTACTTAATTTGACATATCCCACATAGCTAAAAATTAAATGCCGACAAGTAAGCAATAGATAGTTTCTATATTACTGACAAGTAAGCAATAGATAGTTTCTATATTAGTTAATAATATATTACATCATATGCTATGCTGATATGGTGTACTTCGCGTCAGTATAGATGAAGTCTGAATAGCAATTAATCACCTAGAATTACTCATTTTGGAGTGAAATATATATGTCATGAAGAAAAAACATTGTTTGGGGAATTTGCCATCACATCAAGAGATGAGAAATACCTGATGGTTGATTTAGGCGTGTTATAACAATGCAAGTTTTAGACATTGGTCGTTCACATAGAATCTGTTCATGTTTGCCAGTGTTTGCAATTAAAATTGAAGTATTTTGTTCAGTAAATATTTCTATGACTGTACTTGTGTTCTTTTCATCTACAGACGAAACAAGAAGTCAAATTTCCAAAATAAAATACCCAGTTGTATTTCTAAGACACCCTGGGTATATCAGCTAATCCTCGTTAACAACTGGTGCTAAACATTAAATTCTTGAGTCAGAAACAAAAATAGATTCAGGCATGAATTTATTTGCAACGACTTCTATGGGTAGGAAAACAAAAATCTTATACGTGCATACACGAGAACACCATAAGTCGAGATCAGCTGACTTCCAACGCCTGCAAGCTCAAGGCTTCATGAAAGAAACCGAGCACACATGGCGATGTTCTGTCAACCTGCAACATCTGGAAGCTGGCAAACACCAGCTACAAATGATAAATACAAATTTAATTCAAGACGGAATGATATAAAGATTGCAAGTCTTGCTATCCACGAGACAACATTCTTGAAAGGTCAGAATCGTTGCCATGGAATAACACACTCCCATTTCACACTGTCAAACGTTTTTCATGCTGAGCTGCCTGAAGTACGTTTCATTTAATTCTCATTGTAATGCCCTTGTGCATCACATTGTGAAGTAATGGCCACAAGTTTGCACTACAAGATGCTGTGCATGAGTTTGTGTTGCAATGTTTTCTCACTGTGCAGCACCACTGTGGGATCTGCATCCAGCTAATGCAGTCCGTTTACTATTTCATTGTGCGTAGCCAGGGTCAAGGTCAGTGCCAGGGGTCAAGATCAGTGGTTGGGTCACAACCTGCAAAGCAGAGGTAAAACAAATATGTCAACATCTCGGTAGACTGTGTGTAAAATGTACAATAAAGTGTATGCTGCCGTGAGGTAATAAAATAAAAGATCTTTTTATGACCAATAATCCTACAATGCAAAGCATTTTTCCATGACAAATTCAATACAAAATAACAAGGAAATTTTGCTGAAACATCCTTTATCAAGCAGTTATCTATTTGTTGATCAAACTGTAAAAATTAATTAAAGAAGCATATTGTGCAGCAGATCAAATTTAATATCGTTCATCAAGAAATAAAATTGTTATGACCTTTTCAAACCTTCAAAAATGCCAATTCCAATTTAGGACTCATCTTTGAACACACCCTAAATAACAAACCAATCATCTCTACCAAGACTCTGATCCATGAGATGACTAATAACTATTAGGTCCTGGATGATTTTTTTGTAGCAAGATTCTTAATGCTACCATACACAAGTCAGTAACATCCACACTGTATAAATTACTTCCAGTCTCCCACAAAATGGTTTAGCTAGAAGTCATTAATAAAATATATTTTTTCATCAGACAAAACATCATAAATGGAACATTCCTACATAGAGAAATGTCATACTAAGGTTTTTACACATAGACACTATCACCATTAATCACAATTGTAACCACAACTGTCTGACATCAGACTGCCCCACCCTCCCCCCGCGACCTACTTCATGCACCTGTGACCACTGTATCTGGATTAAGATAAGCTGGTATTTTCCAATTCAAATTGGTAAATGTTTAGTCGAAAGGACATCATAAAGGCTTTTATATTTATGCTGTCTATCAATGAATCGACAGCCACATGCCTCAACATTCAGTCATACAGCAACAACACCAGATTGCACATTATAATTCAGCCTGAATTCATATAACAGCAAGTACATATGCCAGACTTGTTGACAAGTCACAAACTGGCATGTAAAGTTTCAAGTCAATAACCTCCAAGACCATTTTGTTTCATCCTTCTGAATTCAAGCCAAGTCACAAGTCATGAAAATGGGTCCAGTCCAACTCTAGTCAGCTACTACAACTCCAGTCAACAAGTCTGATAGATGCATATTTTAGATTTCCTATCTGATCAGTTGAATTCATCATCAGCTGAAAAAAAATCTTAAAAGCCACAGGAGCTCTCTGGCTTTTACAAACAGGAATCCTTTGTTGCACACATGACAAACTAGATTCCCATTGTGACTTGACTTATTCACATACCAAACAAAATGACACATCACATGGCATTCACTGTCATGTGATAACTAATGATGGTGGCCATCTTTAAGAAAAAGCCTCCTGTAACATGAGTATTTACCTGTAAACACATTTATCATCTACCTTTAGCGCTGACACCATCAGTCAACCTTAACCTTTATCCTATCCACATTTAGCCACACAGCTGGTTGGACACTAAACATGTCAAGTATCTTCAACCAGAGCACATATGTGGGACACTCAAGAGAGCATTAAGTTTTAATGGCCACCATATAAGGACAGATGCCTATAACAGAATTAAGGCACTGAGGTGACATTATGCTGTTGTGGTTTCAACTTATTTTTAAGTCCACCTTTAAATCAATGTAAGGTGCACCTGTAAGTCACCAGATTATTTCAGCAGCAACAACAATGTCATGGACCCTATGTTGACAGCCTACAACAACAACAACATGGACTATGTTGTTTATTCAGTGCAGGAAACTTGATACCCAAGTGGAAGCCCACAGCATGTAGGTCAGACTTATGCTCAGTCACAATTATAGCTTCATCCGGTCAGGATAAAAAGTTTCCTGTCTATTGAAGTCATACATACAAATTAAGGTGCGGCGCACAAAGGAGAATTGTATCACTCATTTCTGTAAAGCAGCATTGTCAAGCCATGCCATCATTTTAAATTAGTTTGCAAAGCTTACTGTTAAATATCTGGGGTTCTCAGCACAAAAACATGGGGTCAGGACATGTGAACAGCAGTCCTAATAAACTGGAGTTACATACACAATGACATTATCATACACAACTTTTACACATCATGTCTAGCTAACAAGGCTGTCAGTCCAAACAACATGTTCCAGATGACAATTAAGGAGTCAGACCACAGTTGAAAATTGCACTGGTGGCCATGTTAACGTTTTGTTAGATTATAAGAAAACGTGACCACTAAAAATTCTGAAACGTTTTCACAGCAACTGCCATCATCTCATTGACATGCTGACCAAGTTTTATCAAAATCACATACCTCCAGCTCTTTTAAAACGCCCCGACGTGCGATGCCCATCAATTTTGACAAAAATAGTCTTGTATTCATGCGCCCACATGGCCCATAGCAGAAAAATTCCCATAAATCCCTCCGCCTTTTAAACTCTCAAAAAAATGCACCATTTCACAGCCAATAGCTTCTACAAACAAACCTGTGAATATGCCTGCTCAATTGCACTTATGTCACATCGTATGAATTCTTTAAATTCACATATCGCAATTTAATACGCCCTACATTCGTGTGAAACAATAAACAGGAAGGTCAACTGTGGTCTTACCCCTTAAGTGGACAAGGGGCCACTGTGTTGGCATGGGCTTATCGAGAGTACAACAAATTTTACTATGACATGTGCAGCACACACTTGCCAGATATTTGGCCATTTCATATTTAAACATATTCACACTGCTAGCATTAATTAACACAATCATGCAGTGGAAAAATTGTTCTATTAATTGACTGTCCTCTTTCTCATATCCATTTTAAGCAGTTTTGTTACAAATGCTACTTTATGTCCTTTAGTCGTACCATCTTCTTAATGTATGTCAACTATTAGATTCAATATTTACATAACCATCCAATATATTTATATTTTGGTCGATCTCCTCTCATTAACACTAATAGAAAAAATAATACGTGACGACATGGTCTACGTTTGTATGTAAAATATAAATAAATCTGTTTCAACGATTATATGTTTCAACATTATGTGCACAACAATGACACCTCAAAATGTGTGACACAGCAATAGAAACGCGAGACATTTTTGACAGCCCGGAATGTGGCTGGGTTAGTCCAGGCCACGTGCTCACGGTCATGTTTGTCAATATCTTGCATGATCTAGCTGCAACGACGAACATCAGCACTAAATGTCTACAAGCATGACGACACAAGTTATTTCATGAAGTATTGTATAATACGCACGTGTTTTACTCGACCCAACCAATTGGTTTGGTGAATTGTTTCTTATGCTCGCAATTCACGAGTTTAGTGAGAAGTTTGCGCGTGTGTCCGGAAGGATCATGGTGGTTGGTGTGTCGACTCGCTTCTTTCTTCGAACGGCCCTTGCCACTGTGCCCGCTGAACATGTGTCTATCGAAGTCGAAGTTCCAATGCTCGTATTCGTCAAAATGGGCCTCCATCTTTCTAGTGCCTTCCAAACTGTTGAAAATCTTCTTCCAAATGAACAAAAGCCTATCTTTGTCGTTGCTTTTATGTCAATAAAGTGCCTGCTGTGATTGGCTACCCGCCAGCAGGAGCAGCTCTGTCGTCATTGGTTTGCACGAAAATTACGTCATCTCATTTGCATTTAACCTTTGACAGACATTTGCGCGTGCGTTGAATGTAGTTGTTATCTTGATCGCTAGTCGGAGCCACGTTCACCACTTCCGGCAACCTGCTGTCGGGGATTTGTTTGATGTGTACCGCGGAGATGTGTACCGCGGAAATATGCTTGGTTTCATGAAACCTGTCATAAAAATACTGCATTGACGTCATTCTACTATGATTATCAAATCATAATTAAGTGAAGACATCAGAACAAGATGTAAAAAAAGGATGTATGCCAGCTATATGGTGGATTTGCTAGAAGGATACGTATAAAGCTAACACATTCGATGCTGCTGCGTGCGATCTCACTTTGACTTGAGTCGAGACGGAGCCGACACTAAAATTATGGAATCGTCCGATGACAGCACAAGCGTCAGGGTGGCGCTCAGGTAAGCAAGTCGTGTTTGGTCACCGGCTGTGCTTTTAAGGAAAGACACACCTTACACTTACCAGGGTTGGCAAGTATCGGACGAGATGGTAAATACCATGGTATTTACCGCCTCGTCAGAAATACCTTTCTGACGTCTAAAGAAAAGCACCAGAAATCATCACTGACACTGCCACCAGAAACCGTCAGAAATACCTTTCTAACGTATAACTATAAAGCATCAGAAACGAAAAAACATGTACCATTTTATTTAATTTGTAAACTAATTTAAAATCAATATTTTTATTAGACCCTATTATCCTGTCAGTTCATTCATATACAAGTACAACTTTTACTCTGTGTATTATTGTGTTCAATTGTTAGCACATGGTACCATGCCCATGGTCCATGGTGCCACAATAATTGTGTCACCATGGTATCACTAGGCAGCTAGCTTTTAAAACAACAGGATAGGTGTCAGCCATAACTGGGAAGCCATAACTGAAACTGGGGTGTAAGTGCACACCAACAATAATATTGGCATTGGGAAAGACACCAATGAACTGAGTTAGAACAGGTGTCAATAACAATTTGGAATTCAATAAAATGCTAGGCAAAGATTTCTTGGAGTTAAGATTAAGCTATACTAATGTAGTTACAAACAGGATTGGTCAGTAAAAGGCTCCTATTATTGCAATATCATTATGCAGACTGGGGCTCAATATCAAAGAATATTTCAACTCCAGTTCCAGTACTAAAAATCACATTATTGCTTTGAGCCACATTCCTGTTGACTTCGCTTGTTTTCTAAACAATGACAATGGACTTGGAGTGAGTGTAACAAGCTAATAATATTATGCTAAATTGTTGTGTGGGGATTGTCCAGTTGCTGGATAACAGGCATGATGTGACTGAACTGACATGAAATGATAAATTATATTAGCAATTTTGAGATGGACGTTAAAGTAAATTGCATGCATGTGCATAAAGTGTTGATAACAGCTATATTGTGAATATATTAGCAATTTTGACAGAGCAGGTCTATCAATAAATGAACGTGTTAATTGAAAATGGTAACTAAAATTACATTTTATGTAATATTACTCATGATTTTGTTATTCTTTCTATGTATGAATAACAAAACACACACCAGCAGATGCTCAATAATAATATATGGTAAGCATGCAAAGTTGTTTTTTATCTAAGTATGAATATCATAAAAATGTTCCGTGTTATATCAAAATATATTTTGCTCAGACAAGACTCTCCATCGTTATTGTTGTAAATATACGCTGTGACGTTTCTAATGCAAGATCAAGTGAGATTTCAATGGGTTGAATTTAGGAATGGGTAGAATTTGACACTGTTGACTGTACTGAGACTAGAATGATAAAATGTAGAACTTATGGAAAAGGTTTTGAAACCTATCAAAGAGAATTGCAGTTAGATCTAGACTGTTACAATCTAACTATAATCGAGCTAACATATGTATGTTTGTAACTTGTGGTTATGTTAACATTTTCCTCCTAGATGGCTTGCACCTCAGGTGCCAAACTTTCAGGGATTAATCTACGACTCCACGAATGAAACATAGCACCTTTATTTTTTCTAAATACCCCATATATCAAGCGTTTTTAGTTGTTTTTGTGGTAAATCAAATATTTGCTACGTAAAACATTAACTGCCAACCATCGCAGAAATGGCGTGCACGCGGCAAATACTTCAGTACAGAAACTGTTTGAGAGTACGTAGCACCATCTGGGCGGTTTATATTATGTAAAATGTTAACTTCCAACAATCGCAGAAACCACTCGTGCACAGTGAATACTTCGTCTAGCCATATTCACAAAAGCGATCACCTATTTAGTAAACATTGCCATCATGACTGTCACGTATGAACTACCAAGTTATCCCGTCCTGTGGACAGGCATTTTTGCTAGTATATGTAAAAATAATAATTAAATGTTTGACTGATCACTTTAGAGTTAATTAACCACATCATGTCATCAAGTATCCACCAACATGTGGATACGACTGATGTATATATGATTATATGTAGACAGAGAGTGCAAGTGAAAAACACCAATGCATTTATGATAACGCCTGTCTGTAAAACACTACAGTCCACTGTTCCTGCAATATGCAGAACTTGCGTACTAATTCGTAGTAAGTTTTCTATTCCAGTGATGCACTAGTCAAGTTACAGCTTACAAGCATTAATTCATAGGCAGCTTTCAGGTTTCAACTCCCGGATAGAGTACTGATTCATTCTTTTACTATGTACAGCACACAAAGCTCAACTGTGGAAATTGGCCATCCGTGTGTATCAAGTAAAACATTTACATTTCCTACAATACATAAAAGGTACTTATCTGGCACCAACTATTCACTCATAATTTCTGTTTTCCGTTCCAGTGCATATCAATTATCATGTTTATGTGTAGCACGCTGCAATGGAAAACAGTTTATAAAGCTTTTGCCTAGTTTGTTCAGATCTACACATCATACCAATGATACCATATGCAATGAACTATTTTGGTTTCCATGGGCAACGCCACAACTCATTAGTTCATTGATGGAACTGTTATGATTATCCCTTCTCGTTTAGTTTCCATATCAACAGTAACTATTGTTATTAGTATTTATTTTAGCGGCAATATCTTTACAATTACAGTATCTGTAAAGTGTATTTTGAATAAAGCAACTTTTAGTGTTGGGTACATTTTGTCCACTAAATGGATTATATAATATTTTTTAAATCAGTGAATACAGTGACAACAACAGTAAATATAATGATGTTTAAAAAGGTAGCTGTACAACCACTACAGCTCCTATGTGATGGGCATTTTACTGTGAAACGACCAGCCTCTTTCTACATTATACATATATGTTGCATGTAAGTCGGTGTACCTAATCTGTGTATATTCAGTATATAATTTTGTGTAATTATGGTTGGCATGCCTCATTAAATTCATTTATAGCTATGTTGATAAGCGAATTAAATACCATTACGTTTCTGAGGATAACTGCTTTGTATATGTAGCAGTAACTGCTTTGTATATGTAGCAGTAACTGCTTTGTATATGTAGCAGTAGTGCTGCACGTCCTTAGTTTATTGGTCACGGCCTCCCCCACCCTTCTCCTGCCCTCATTGCATCTGGTTGTAGCAGCCTCAATTGGACAAGTCCAATATGTTCCTATATATGTTATACAGCATTTCCAAATTTGTTAATTCATAATTTGCTTTTATCATTGTCGTATATTTTGGGAGGCATTTCCTGTTCTGCTGTTTAGCAGCTTTCATCAGTGAATCGTGCAATATTCATCAATGCTACAACATTTCATGATTTTACGCAGAAACTACTTAAAATTTAGCTACATTATAAACATACTTTGATTATGAAGGCTCATAAGTTTGTATGGGATATAGTCAGAACGGTTGATTGATAAAACTCTAAATTTGAAAAAAAAAATTACTTTTGGTTGAGATGTTATCAACTGCTTTAATAAGTTGATCTTTGCAGATTACTACAGCCACATCACAACTACTGAACATGGCTTGGGTTTTTGTGCCATGTGTTAAATTTGTTTATATGCGTGATATCACACTGAGGGCATTTTGTTGTGGACATTGTCTTAGCCATAGTAGTGACTACAGCCTGTTGTCATGGAAACTCCTCCTGGTTAGTGCAGTGCCTAAAGGAGTAGCTCTCAAAAAGTCTACATGGGCATCTTTAGATGAATCTTTGTTGTGTCTAAATCTCTAATGGAGTAACCCTTGATAAACTTGTAGTTGTCTTCTGACCAGTGTCTGTGTGGCAGAAGTTCCGCAAAACCCTGCTTGGTTTTTGAACCATTCTTTTGTAGACCTAGCAACTTGTCTAGTGACATATCTTCTGTTTGGTGTGATAGTTAGTGAGATAACAGCAATTCAGTGCTGTGGGTTGCAACCATAGCAGATAACACCTGTATTTACGGGCAGATTTTATTTCCCTAGCCCCAGATGGTTTATGGGGTCTGGGCAGGAGCCTTGGGAAGGTAATCAGAACCAAGATGATGTGAAGGGCCATTCATATTCTGATTGGATCATATCAGGTATATCATGAGTCCACCTGAATGGGGTGGGGACAGATAGGGTAACAAATTGGCCTGCCCCCCCCCCGTTCAGGAAACCAGGGTGGTTGTTGATGAGCCTGGATGCTGTTTATCAGGTCTTCAACTGTGACTCAAGCAATGTTGTTCCATTCAATCCCTTGTGCATGTAAATAACCTGTTTTATCCTCAAGTTCACTCAGAAATGACCTCTGTGATGATGTTGTAGCACATCCATAACTCCTGCCGTCCTCCTGGGCATGGGCTGATTCTAGCAGCAATTATGACACATCGTTTGTGTAGATATATGTGTAGATGCTTCAGGGAAGTGAAGTGTTTTAGTAACTAGTTATTGACTCTACAGGTTTGGTTATGTGTAACATACAAGACAGCTGTGGTGTTGTAGCAAGTAGACGCTCCATGTTCTAGTGGCTGAGACATGGTTTTATTTATTGTGTGGCTAAAAGTAGTTAGTTAAATGTAAATAAATACCTAGGGCATGGTTTGGCACATGAAAGTGACTTTGTAACTTAACTAAAATTGGCAATTTGTTATGCACATTAACATTGTACAAGACACAGTGAACAGTTTTTAATCTGATTGTTGGTTGAGACCATGTCCTAACATTGCAGTTAAGAAACAAGTTTTAGTAATTTTCTATAGATCAAGTAATTCGAGTTGTTAGTGCACTGGTCTTCATTCTGTTCTCCTGTGTTGCGGAAGTGCCCAAGTAGAAAACTTCATATAATGCATTCATAGGAAACACCTAGACATGTATATCTTGAAATGTCATCATCTCTCTGGTGCAAAACTCACCGAAGACACTTAAGCATGACACAGAACATCACCTCAGTACATGAGCTATTAGTGTCATTTTTTCTGTGAGCTTCAGTGCCCTGTCTGTCGCAGTGACTCATCCACTGACACTGCAGCCATCTGGCTCTGATTGCTACTTGATGTTCCTGTGTTTATTGATTGTTATTCTGTCTGGGAGTGCTCCAGACAATCATTCTAAAACTATAGCACCGTTATGATTTTCATTAACTGGTAAAAAGCTGGGAGGAAACAACCTCAGTTGTTTGGTTGAAAGATTTTGTGGCAGCTTATATATATATATATATATATATATATATATATATATATATCAGATTTAGGGGTTGCCCGGTCGCCAATGCTGCCCAAAAATGGCTTCTGGCGACTTCAATTTATGACTACGGTGGCCCGCATGGCGACTCGAAATATATTTACAGAGCTGCAATATTTTAGACGCAGCAAAAATAAACGGAATGTTAATAAACATCTCAGAAGTGTTGTCCTGGCTATATATCACATTTATGTGTTTGTGATACGTTTGATATTGCAAGAAATGTTGCTAAACCGTAGCCGAAGCAATATCAATAGGGAGCATTCGTTGTATTTTTAATCAACCACATCGACGCTCACCGTGTAACTGAAAGGTCATTCTACACTGAAGTAATAACCGGTCATGTTAATAGTCTTGGCGCCGTGTCTCGCCACTTTTATATACGCTTCCAGTGAATTAATCGGGAACTTGGTAAAGTTTCTCTACGCTGGCGCCGCGTAACGCCACCTGATGTCCTGTGACGCGTAGACTCTTGGTGTACCATGTTATGAAAACAAAACAATCTGTCACGTGTACAATTGCATACTGTATTTTATTCAGTATTATGTATTACATTGTATTGATCCGGCCTTGAAAATAAATGTTTTAAAAATGTGTGCTTTTGATGTTTTTGTTTGTTGTTTACTTTCTATCATCAAATTATTGATTAGCAAGTGGGCTACCTAAGAAGCTGTCGGGCTACTTCACTTTGCAAGATTGGTAGCCCAATTGGCTACCTTCCATGACTTGCTAATATATATATATATATATATATATATATATATATATATATATATATATATATATGTCAGCAGCGCTATACTATATAAGGGTATAACACTGATTCCCCTAACACTATCAGAGTGTTGAGGTGAGAGTAAGCCAACATACCAGGGGTCTTGACACAACTTTATACCAGATGTCTAACCCCTTTAATAATAGTTAATGTATTGTTTTACCTGTATTTCTAGACTCTACATTCTGACCATGGTGGAAAATACTAGACTAGACATTCAGATGTTGGGCCACTGCAATTAAACACTATAATTTTCCTTCTTAGAAGTCCTAGACCCGTGCATGGCTCGACCCCACCTGCAGTAAACACAGGAATCTAGGTCAAGTCAGGTGAATATAGTGATCTTGATTGTATCTTAGTATAACCAGGAATGCACTGTAACCACAACTTTTACCAACCACATGGTTCTATTTTATTTGTATTCACTGACTTAGACTGAGCTAAATCATCACAAACTGCTACATATGTATATAGAGTTTAATATGATTTCTTGGAATTAATTAAGTGTGTGCCTGTGATAATTCAGTTTTATATAGGAATAGCATGTTTAATAACATATATGGATTATCTATGAGCTGGTGTAGAGGAGCGATACATAGGGATTGCGCATTCATTAGAGACACTCTTGAGACTGTTTAATCAATAGAAAGCCAGCACACGAATGTTACTAGAAGACCACTTAGTAGGCCAGTTGGTGTTACTAGAAGTTTGTAGGCCAGTTGGTGTTACTAGAAGGTTGTGGGCCACTGAGTAGGCCAGTAGTGTTGGTGTTACTAAAAGGTTGTGGGCCACTGAGTAGGCCAGTGGGTGTTACTAGAAGGTTGTGGGCCACTGAGTAGGCCAGTTAGGTTGTGTACACAAACATGGCTTCCAACATTTAGCAATGCTGTCTACATTATAAGAAGTAGATGGAATTTGGAAAGCCATACTTCTAAGTGTGTAGTTATTATGCAGTTGATAGTGATGCTATTGAAACTTTGATCAGGTTTTTTTAAGGCATCTCACTCATATGGTAAAATGCCCATATGAAAGACTTTTTCTTATTTAATTTATTTATTTAATATGTATATATAATTTAATTTAATTTAAACTAGGAAAAGAGCAACTTCATCTGAAGTTTAACAATAATCATAATTAGTTTTAAAACTTCCCCGATCATAGCAGCCAAAAATACGTAAGCCTGTAATTTTGCGTAGCAGCCAGTCTGCCGACCGTTGCTTTTCATAATTTATAACCCGATCAGATTCAAATTTCAAACACAACGAGATATGATAA
This sequence comes from Lamellibrachia satsuma, assembly GCA_033239005.1. Classification (NCBI taxonomy): domain Eukaryota; kingdom Metazoa; phylum Annelida; class Polychaeta; order Sabellida; family Siboglinidae; genus Lamellibrachia; species Lamellibrachia satsuma. Next base: position 3,140,858 of record BSQZ01000030.1, on the reverse strand, counting down.
TGAGGCAACCACGTGCCATCGCCATTTTGGCATAGTAATTTTTTGTGTCCTGCCCTTTTGTTGATTGTGGCATCGTCGGTCATTAGTTTGAAATTTTCTTTGTTTATTTAAATTGTATATTAACAACTTTTCATTATATTGCTAAGCACACAGTGTGAAAGAGTTTGTTATCTTTCTGGTGTTTGTTTTATGTAATTTTAATTTGAAACAAAACATTCCAGTCACACTTCACAAACCACAATTGGTACCCATCTAGAAAATTATGTTTTCGTGCATGTTGATAAAAATGTGCAAAATAGATAGTTAAAAGTAACAATAAGAATTTAATAATTGTTTTAGTGGAACAAAACTAAGAAATATGCTTCTCTGGGTTGATGGCAAAGACATTGGAATTCTGTACAGCATGGTGATGTTTTTTGGTCAATATTCCCTAAAGTTCGCATCATGATTTGAAAATCAAATAATTGTACCACAGCAATTCTTACAGACAATTTTTTTTTATTCAGTGGTTGTTGGGATATATATACTCATTTTGCTGCAAGCTATGAGCGACATAAAACACAATTGGTGACCATGTTAAGGACAGGTATAACTCAAACAACCTATCTTTCTTGTTATAAGTCTTAAAATATGAAACTTGGGCAAGTAAGTTCAATAATGTCACAAAAAAGAGACAATGACCTAATTATGACAAGTCACATGATCCAAGATGGCCATTTTCGCCATTATTAGTCAGTGTTGGTGGGTTTCTATTTGTGCTAAAGTCAATTACAATTTCGTTGGTGTTCTTTACATTGAACTGCACCATGAAGTTAGCCTTTGCACTTCTTCTTTATACGTTGTGTTGTCGTCACGGCAGATGAATCCAGCCAAACATTTATCATCGGCATATTAGAGAAGTACGTCCGTGCTGTTTTGTTGGATTGGCCTACAGTCACTCATCATTTATGTACAAACATTACAGAAACATATTTTCAACGTGGACAAAATATGCCATGTCTCTGTAAATAATTGAACAATATCACACAGGACATTTTTCCAAAAAACTAAATGAAGAAAATGGCATTTGAAAATTTTTATTACCTATACATTACATTTTAAATAAATAAAATGCACATTTCTTGGTATTGATCAGCTTCATTCAGATGTAGAATTTTTAGCGTGTTTAAAATGAAAATGTGAAATAAATCTTGTGAAAAAATCCTAATTTGCATTTTTTTATCGAATCTATGGGGTACACCTGTCCATGAGGTAAACCAGTTGTCAGAAATGTTGCCTCTATGAAACTTTGCACTGCCTGTATGAACTGAACCGTAACAAATCCAGATTCGGATATATTCTAGAATTGAGTTTTGCATCCACTTGGACATAGATTGGAACTGCCATCAATGGCGGATTGAGAATTTTAAAACATGTTGAATTGGAATTGATTTTCTATATTCATGATTTTGTATTAATGAACATGTGGGTTGACAGTTGCCAACAGTGACGCACCACAACCAGTCTATGTAGACATGAGGTCATCAGGGCCCAGAAACGGAGTGGGAGACAATCAAGTGTTATCTGGTCATTTTTTCTCTGGTGTGTCAAACAGATAATCTGCTTTGTTGTCAGATTGTGGCAGATGCTCTGAGCATCTGGTGGGGGCGGGTGGACTGCCCCTCTGCCTTGGCCAAACCATTGGCTTCTGTTGTACAATGTGAGTTCACTGGAGTATTGATTGCCTCTGCAAAATTAATTACCACACCACCATTGCAGTTGTCTCCTGTCTGTTGTCTCCCAATCCAGACACTTCCCTGATAGATGTAAACACACAGTCTTGGTCAGATTTAGCAAGTTGTGAAATACTAATGATGTGTATTGTCTTCTTTGTTCAAAAGGAAGTATTGTAATAGTATGTTCATTACAGTGCACATTGTGTTCATTACAGTGCACATTCTGTTCATAACAGTGCACATTCTGTTCATAACAGTGCACATTGTGTTCATTACATTCAAAAACAAGAATACAAATGGTTTCAGATTTACAGAAATACAAGAGGAATCCGTATCACAAATAATCAACAACCTTCCAAATAAAAATAGCTATGGTTTTGATGGAATATCCAGCAAATTATTCAAACTTATTGAACCAGACATAATGAAACCTTTAACATTATTAATAAATCAAGTGCTGAACACAGGACAATATCCTGAAAAACTTAAACTAGCAAAAGTTATTCCCATATTTAAGAAAAATTATCTCACATTATTCACAAATTATAGACCAATATCCCTTTTGCCTGTTATTTCAATAGTCTAGGAAAGAATTATGAATAACCAATTGCTCATGTATTTTACTAATACAAAACTGTCTAATAATCAATATGGATTCAGACCCCACCGTTCAACTGAATATGCAGCTCTAGAAATAGTCGACAGGATCACTACACATTTGAATAACGACCAATTATCCATCAGTATATTTCTTGATTTATCGAAAGTATTTGATACACTTGACCACACAATCCTCCAAAAATTAGAACATTATGGGTTGGAATCATCAGCATTACAATTACTAAAGAGTTACTTAACAAACCGTGAGCAATTTGTCAAAATTGATGACATAAAATCAAATGTCTTACCTATAAACACATGGGGTCCCACAAGGATCAATACTAGGTTCTCTATAAACACAAGGGTCCCACAAGGATCAATACTAGGTCCTCTGTTATTCATTATATATATTAACGATTTCTCACAAGCCAGAACTGTCATTAAATTCATTACATATGCCGATGAAACCATATTTAAAAGCCTCACTGTTCTAAAGGTTGAAGACTTACTTAAAATACAGATACTATGATTTTACTATAAATTCATCCACAAACAATTACCAGCATACTTACGAAACTGGCCGATAAATTAAAATACATACGGACGTGCATACATAATCATCTCACGCGTAAACACAACAAAGTACACACATTTAGAACACAATACGAATTTGCAAAAACATTTCTGAAATACAATTTACCACATATCATCAACAGTACTCCAGACATTTTAAAAGATAAGGTGACCACACACAGCTTACAGGGATATATACATTATGCTAAAATTATATTATAAAAAGCTATCTATGCATATGCACCGATGTTAACTGCTACACTTGAATGCATGGTAAATAATGAATACTTAATCCAGCTATACGTGTTAACATTAATTTACACAAGCGGAAATATACAATAAATTCATTGAACTTATGAACTGTGGTAGGAAAAAAATTAGGAAAATGCATTCTTATGGAATCAAGGTTTTGATATCTTCTTTAAGATATTTGTACTTTTGTTACATCTTTGTATTGACAATAATAGTTCACAAAGAAAGGGTTACAAAATAGGGTTAACTTTGTATTGACAATAATAGTTCACAAAGAAAGGGTTACAAAATAGGGTTAACTTTGTATTGACAATAATAGTTCACAAAGAAAGGGTTACAAAATAGGGTTAACTTTGTATTGACAATAATAGTTCACAAAGAAAGGGTTACAAAATAGTGTTAACTTTGTATTGACAATAATAGTTCACAAAGAAAGGGTTACAAAATAGTGTTAACTTTGTATTGACAATAATAGTTCACAAAGAAAGGGTTACAAAATAGTGTTAACTTTGTATTGACAATAATAGTTCACAAAGAAAGGGTTACAAAATAGTGTTAACTTTGTATTGACAATAATAGTTCATAAAGAAATGGTTACAAAATAGGGTTAACTTTGTATTGACAATAATAGTTCACAAAGAAATGGTTACAAAATAGGGTTAACTTGAGAGTGCGTGAAAACACTCCCCAGCGTTATTAGAAACCATTAACAACCAGATTAAGTACTGAATTATTTATGTCATCGCGAACAAATTCCTTTCACTGATGACATTGATCACTGCAGAAACAAGGTGAATTATATATAAAAGAAAGCCATTAGATAACTTAAACATGCCATAAAATTTACAAAATAAATTTAAAACCCACTTTTTTACATGATTTTATTGAAGCCAGTTGGTGCATTCTGGTGGAATTTACTGCATGCATGACAATTACTCTGGAAAGCGCGAGTCAAACCAGGCGTGTGATAGTTGACTGTGCTCGCAGTGGATGCTAATGGTCACTAACTGTGAGTATATTAAGACATAAACACACAGTCAATGACAACATACCACTACCTGGTGACCAAATAACACTTGGCAAATGGAAGGTGACACACACGTGCGTTATTGTGTCACTGTCACACATATAAATGATTACACAAACTTATGTCTTGCCCAGACAGGTACAATGCAGACTCAGTGCCTGTGGGGGTAATAAAGGATGTTTACTTGTTCGTACATCTTGCGTGTCCATTAAGAAACATGTCTTATTAACTAGGTCAGTGGACTAGGGGTTGAACATACAAATTATATTGTGCTTAGATTGGGAATATTGTGTTTAAAAATTTTTTTAATTATCAGTAAAATAAAAGTTATCAATAAAATGAAAATGATCAATAAAATAAAAAGATAAATAAAAGAAACGAAAAAAGATCAGTAAAAAGATAAATAAAATGTACTGATTAATAAAATTATAAGTAAGCTTAAAATTATAAATACAAAACAAAAAAGTGATAAATAGTAGTATGATAGCGTGGATCACTTGCTTGTATAAAACATTTACATCTCATCACTGCACTTTGCAATCTTAAAAAGATGGCCCAAAAACATGCTGTGAAAGAGGGGCCATATGTATACAAGTTTGACACCATCTCTAGACTGACAGGTGGTTCACAATGGGTAATATGCTTCATCACGTTATAATAATTATAGTTCAGTGTATGTATGACAGAACTAGATCAACCTCCCAGCAATCACCTATCACTGTCAGGAAAGCAACTTATTTCTTAGAAACGTATTCAAAAGTAACATAAGACTTTATAATATTGGGTCACCCGAGCACAGTGATATGAAACAAATGTTTTTTACTTTCACTACTGGTAGTGCAGATTGTAAACCACATAAAACCAATTGAAACATGAACATAGTGACAAGATAATTGGTTCTTAATAACAAGGGTTATTAACCCAATTCTTTTTTCAAAAGGTGTCTATCATTCTGAGGTGGTTGAAGGGTGACACGAGGCAGTTTGTGGGGTTATGTAGAAATGGCAAGTGTGTATACCCCTTTACTGAATTGTTTATGTGTTCAAAGCAAAATATTGCAATCTGTTGATTTTCAGGGAGAAAAGATGCCTTCAACGCTTTGTCAAAAAAATAGTCTGCTGGATAAGAGGGTTAAAGATTAAACTACCAGTAACCCATTCTCAATACATGTGCATACAGAAAGTATAGAAACAATGCTTTCATGCCAACAACAAATAATGCCTTATCACTGTTTATTAAAACAGTCCTTCATCATTGCCACGAAGAAGCATTCTAGTCCGAGTTCACTCTTGTAACATTTTTATAGCATCTGTAAGACCAAACAGTAGCCAGATATTAAATTAGTCTGCCATTGTTACAAGTGAACAATTAACTTTTATTGATACCTACAATCGTGACGTCAAAAAAAAATCAAATATAATTAAATATTGAAATGTGACATAAGCAAGCAAAACATTTAGGTAAAAATTAATATAAAAAGGAAGATTATGAAAACAGTATTTGGTGGTTTTATAATGGTCAACTCAACTGCATGTCCAGTATAGAGGTTATCATCTCTTGATGTGGAGTTAGCTACAGAGACGAGATAATACACTGAACCAGCAGACACTGGGGGTGATTTATACATTCAGTGTGACTGTCACTGCCCAACTGTCACTGTCTGGCCTTCGCTCAAGCCTCATCATTCACCTGTACAGAAATGGAAAGTACAAGACAGTTCATTGTTACCTGATGACTAAATTGGTTGTTCACTCTATATCCAAGCGCTCCAGGGTTTGAAAACCCTGGCCAACCAGTTCATTAACAGAAATTGGGTAAACTTATATTTGGACCCACTTAGGGGTTATCTTGAAACATTGATGTTTGATAAACAACAACATTGGTTTGATTGTGTGGGGGGGTTACCACAGGTCTGTTTCATGTACCAATGTTGGGAGGGTGGGGAGTTACCACAGGTCTGTTTCATGTACCAATGTTGGGAGGGTGGGGAGTTACCACAGGGCTGTTTCATGTACCATTGTGGGGGGAGTTACCACAGGTCTGTTTCATATACCGTTGTGGGGGGAGTTACCACAGGGCTGTTTCATATACCATTGTGGGGGGAGTTACCACAGGGCTGTTTCATATACCGTTGTGGGGGGGAGTTACCACAGGGCTGTTTCATATACCGTTGTGGGGGGAGTTACCACAGGGCTGTTTCATGTACCATTGTGGGGGGGAGTTACCACAGGGGTGTTTCATGTACCAATGTTGGGAGGGTGGGGAGTTACCACAGGACTGTTTCATGTACCATTGTGGGGGGAGTTACCACAGGGCTGTTTCATATACCATTGTGGGGGGAGTTACCACAGGGCTGTTTCATGTACCATTGTGGGGGGGAGTTACCACAGGGCTGTTTCATATACCGTTGTGGGGGGAGTTACCACAGGGCTGTTTCATGTACCATTGCCATTGTGGGGGGGGGGAGTTACCACAGGGCTGTTTCATATATACCCTTGTGGGGGGAGTTACCACAGGTCTGTTTCATGTACCAATGTGCAACGGCTTCATGAGTAGTTGAGAGAGTTCTCATGAGACCATCAGATTCTAGTAACCATAACAACGGCATAACCTGTTAACAGACTTGTCAGTTTATAGAGCTCTCCAAGTGCAGGAAACTAACTAGGACCAATGTAATAAAATGTATGATTAAATTGAACAATTTCATAATAATAAACTTCTGTATCACCTGAGCCCTCAGGACCCAAGCTCAGAGGTGCAGGGAATATTGACTTACAACTTTCTAATGTACCTGGCTACCTGTATTGCTATATGGCTTTATTTTTAAAATGCAGGCTGTTATAATGTTATTTACTTTAAGTAAATAGCCTAACTTTTATAGCCTCAAAGACTTAGTGTATCAAGACTTTCAATGTTTAAAATTTTCCATCACAGACTGTAAATGTTGGCTCAGCTTTGTTAACCTCAGTACATTCATAATCATGGGTATCCACCAACATTCATAGTGAACACAATGAAACAACTTACTAATGGTGAATGCCAATGTATAGGATATAACAAATATATTGGCCTAGCACTTGGCCAAGTTTGTGTCAATATGTATGTGTTTGACCAGGTACATTGTTATTGGCATACATGTACATTGTTATTGGCATACATGTACATTGTTACTGGCATACGTGTACATTGTGACTGGCATACATGTACATTGTTACTGGCACACATGTACATTGTTACTGGCACACATGTACATTGTTACTGGCACACATGTACATTGTTACTGGCACACATGTACATTGTTACTGGCACACGTACATTGTTACTGGCACACATGTACATTGTTACTGGCATACATGTACATTGTTACTGGCATACATGTACATTGTTACTGGCACACATGTACATTGTTACTGGCACACATGTACATTGTTACTGGCACACATGTACATTGTGATTGGCATACATGTACATTGTTACTGGCACACATGTACATTGTTACTGGCATACATGTACATTGTTATTGGCACACATGTACATTGTTACTGGCACACATGTACATTGTTATTGGCACACATGTACATTGTGATTGGCATACATGTACATTGTTACTGGCACACATGTACATTGTTACTGGCACACATGTACATTGTGACTGGCATACATGTACGTTGTTATTGGCACACATGTACATTGTTACTGGCACACATGCACATTGTTACTGGCACACATGTACATTGTTACTGGCACACATGTACATTTTTACTGGCATACATGTACATTGTTATTGGCACACATGTACATTGTTACTGGCACACATGTACATTGTGACTGGCATACATGTACATTGTTACTGGCACACATGTACATTGTTACTGGCACACATGTACATTGTTATTGGCATACATGTACATTGTTATTGGCATACATGTACATTGTTACTGGCATACATGTACATTGTTACTGGCATACATGTACATTGTTACTGGCATACATGTACATTGTTACTGGCATACATGTACATTGTTACTGGCATACATGTAAAGTTCTTATATAGTGCGGTATCCAGTCCGTAGGACGGCTCAAATCGCTTTACACTTCACCCCCTGGCAGACCTGTTACTTTACACTTCACCCCCTGGCAGACCTGTTACTTTACACTTCACCCCCTGGCAGACCTGTTACTTTACACTTCACCCCCTGGCAGACCTGTTACTTTACACTTCACCCCCTGGCAGACCTGTTACTTTACACTTCACCCCCTGGCAGACCTGTTACTTTACACTTCACCCCCTGGCAGACCTGTTCATTCCAAGGCCATTTCAACTTCTCTGGGAAGTATTCAGCCACGCTGCAATTGCTGCGCGAAGGCTATTCATTCACATATCCACTGTCTGTATTACCAGGTACTCATTTATACACCTGAGTGAACTGTAGCAACGTGGGGTGATCAAACTTGCCAAAGGTTCGAAGCGACCACAGTGGGATTTGAAACCGGGTTCTCTCGATTGAGAGTCCGGCCTTCTAACCGGTATGCCATCGCGCCCCACAAATGTAATTGTTACTGATGTACATTGTACAATTGTACATTGTTACTGGCATACATGTACATTGTTACTAGACAATACTCTTATTTATATGTTAGTCTTAACAGAAAGATAACAGGTCTAACATAAATGTTCACATTCAGCTGAGTCTTCAGTGGTGTTTTCTCTTCTTTTGTGGCAACTGAGAACCTTGGTACAGAAGTAAGGGTGAGGCACCGTGATGGCTTCGTCATAATCTACTGGATTTCATGTGTAATATATGTATATATTACACATTAACTTATGTGTGTTTATAAAATCTGACTTCCTATCCGCAGCCAACATTTAGTAGTTTCTAGATGTGCAGTTCCTTTCCGCCTGGATAAGACAGGTGATTAACTGTAGCCATAGACATCACGCACTCACATTGGCCAGTGTTGTCATTGCTGGATATCTAAAGTACCTTGAGTCTGTGTGGAAGGCTGGACATGTGAGTGCATATTGGAAATATATATATATATCATATGGCCTTAGAACAGCTTATGTGTTTACTAGACCCAGTAAAATGGTGTGTCTGTGGTACACAAAAGAAAATTATGGAGAATAATCTGCCATGTTAGTTTACTGAAACTTTCCATAAGTGAGCCTGGTCTATCCCTTGGGGGAAATAACCTTGGGGAAGATATGAACTTGTTGGACATATATGTTGGTGGAACAAACGACAGGAAGCAGGTCTTCCTACACATGTCTTACTCCGATGTCGGCCGTAGAGATGACTCTGTAGATAAGTTGACCATAGACAGTGTCTTGCTTGTGTTTGATTTCTACGTCAAAGTGTCTCCGCTGTCCTACTCTGATGACTCCAGTGAGTCTTTGATAATCACTCAACCGTGACTGCTACATTCTACGGCGGACTGAATAGACCAACCTCAGGGAACATGAAGGTTGGACACTGGTAGTCTTTCAGTTGATCCAGACAATGGCTAGAGAGTGAAATTACTGTCTGTCAACCTACAACTAATGGCCTGCAATATATGATGGTGTTGAATGTCTACAATTCTGCTGTATCATTATTCAGAATTTGCTGGTTCTTGATTCTATGAAGGAGTTGTCAGCCAACTGGCGGCAGAACGTGTCGTACGATAAATGATTTCCATTGTTGATCTCCCATCCATAATATATTATTATTCCTTTTTGTAAGACGACAACATGGGTGTGACTGTTGGTGCAAGTTCACTGTGTTGGCCGGGGCAGGTCATGTGGACAATTGTGTGCATGCATGCATTAGTGTGTGCATGCATGCATGCATTAGTGTGTGCATGCATGCATGCATGCATTGGTGTATGCATGCATGCATGCATTGGTGTGTGTATGCATGCATGCATTGATGGCAAGCTGGCAAGCTTCATTTCACTAGTATCTCTGTTGAAAGTCCACAAATCGATGGATAGATCTGGTTATATTGATTTAACCTCAAGCATACGTCTTAATCATGGCTGCTAATCTGCAGTATTGCTAACAGTCACTGTTGACATTGTACAGGTATGAGCTACAACACTGCTGTTTTGACTGCGCATCATGTATCTTGCTATATTCAAAGAAGAAAGCCTAGACAACTTTGATCACCTAGTTCTGATCTACTATTTAAAGGTTTGTCCCCATAGTTCAAAGCAAATATTGCAAGTAGGGTTATCTTGGTTGCTGCACCAACTCTTTGGAATACGCTCCTACTAGTGTTACGCCGTCATCTGAGAACATTTGAACCCTTTTTGTTTTGATGCACTTGTGAACTCAGGTCTCCGGGGATTTAGGTGCAATACAAGTTTTTGTATTGTTATTGTATATAAAGTGTGCATGGATGTCTGCTTGTCAATACCATGCTTACTTTTATTATCGCATGTGTTTTATCTGAGATGAGTCAGAACAAACCAGCATTATCAACATTCTATGCCAGTTTGACTGTATACAGGACCAGTAGGTTGATGTAGGACATAGTAGCTCAGACGTTAGAGCACCAGACTGCATACAGGACCAGTATGGTTGATATAGGACATAGTAGTTCAGACGTTAGAGCACCAGACTGCATACAGGACCAGTATGGTTGATATAGGACATAGTAGCTCAGACGTTAGAGCACCAGACTGCATACAGGACCAGTATGGTTGATATAGGACATAGTAGTTCAGACGTTAGAGCAACAGACTCAAGAAGACCAGGATTTGAGTCCACTTGCTGCTCTTTCAAAACTTAGGCAATTTAATTCACCCCACTTTCACCCCACTTTCCCTGTGTTTTTCAGATGAATCAGATCAAACACTAAAACTGTAGGTCCCTATTGCCCCTATTGCCCCTATTGCCTGTTGTCTAAGTCAGGGAGAGCAAAAAATCAATTCCCACACAGTGAATAAATGTGTCACCTTTCGTGAACCCACAGAGCTGCTGATTTCTATATGTAAAATTCACTAAAACGCTACTGTGTTAGCCCTAGAAAAGGGCTGTTTGGTGATATATACGCACACCCATCCACACACACATACATGCACACACGCACGTACGCATGCACGCACTCATAAGACAAATAGCTAAGACGGCTGTGGTTGAGCTCAAAGAAAGAGAAACAACATAGCAGGGCCAACATGTGTCGTCAATCAGCCGAACTGAGCAACACCAGTGAAGGCCTGTCCTCACAACAATACAGGTGGATTGAGGTATCATCAATCACACATTCACCTGGCATTGCCACCTGTAAGGGGTATGGAGGAAACTTCTACTGGCTTCTGTCTGTGGCAATGTATTAACTCTATGAATTGACATGTCAGCAGATTGAGATCTGCCGACAGCAGCCATAGCAAGCATGTATTGAGTAGCGCATATTGACATAGTAACACGTACACACACACAAGTCAGTGCAAGCATGTATGTTGAGTAGTGCATACGGAGTACTGACGTAGTAACACGTACACACACACAAGTCAGTGCAAGCATGTATGTTGAGTAGTGCATACTGATGTAGTAACATGTATACACACACACAAGTCAGTGCAAGCATGTATGTTGAGTAGTGCATACTGACGTAGTAACACGTACACACACACACAAGTCAGTGCAAGCATGTATGTTGAGTAGTGCATACTGATGTAGTAACACGTACACACACACAAGTCAGTGCAAGCATGTATGTTGAGTAGTGCATACTGACGTAGTAACACGTACACACACACACAAGTCAGTGCAAGCATGTATGTTGAGTAGTGCATACTGATGTAGTAACACGTACACACACACAAGTCAGTGCAAGCATGTATGTTGAGTAGTGCATACTGATGTAGTAACACGTACACACACACAAGTCAGTGCAAGCATGTATGTTGAGTAGTGCATACTGAGTACTGACGTAGTAACACGTACACACACACACACAAGTCAGTGCAAGTATGTATGTTGAGTAGTGCATACTGACGTAGTAACACGTACACACACACAAGTCAGTGCAAGCATGTATGTTGAGTAGTGCATACTGACGTAGTAACACGTATACAAACACACAAGTCAGTGCAAGCATGTATGTTGAGTAGTATATATTGACGTAGTAACACGTAATAATACGTAGTAACACGTACACACACACACAAGTCACTGCAGCATTCCTATGTACAGTCATTTAATAATGTGATGGCTCATCAATTGTGGTATTTATCCAGTTATCAGGATATTCAGGAGTCTGACCAGGATTACGTTCTACTACTGTACACCAGCAACTGTTTGCGAGCGTTGAAAGTTCGTGCTTTTTGCATTTCTAAAACAAATTTCAAACGTCGTCATAAACAATCCACTTCTTTGAAATATTCATGTTACGTTTCAGTAGTACCAGTAGTAGAACAAATCCCCAAAATAAATCTACAAAAAGGGTCTCCTTGCAAAATAAATCTACAAAAAGGGTCTCCTTGCAAAATAAATCTACAAAAAGGGTCTCCTTACAAAATAAATCTACAAAAAGGGTCTCCTTACAAAATCGCCAACATCTAAACTTTTTCTGGCATTCTGCAGAATTCATTCACAAGTCATGACTTTGTCGGAATTGTCGCATAAATATTACAGATAATTTTCATAATAACATTAACAGTTATGATATATATATATATATATATATATATATATATATATATATATATATATATATATATATATATATATATATATATATATATATATATATATATATATGGCATGTAGGCCTTGGTGCAGATGACTCGACCAGCCTCTTCACAATAATTGGATACTTGTGTACACAGTCAGCTATGATACCATCTTATCAGACAAGAGTATTGCAGATTGCAGGGGACATTTTGTATCATTATTAATATTATTTGTGCCATCCTAAACTTGATCTTTGAGGCATTTCAAAATATGCCACACCCAAAACACGTGAAGTAGTTCTCCAAGGCTACAAATAAACAAATTAAATGTAGATGTGACTATTTTTATCATACAGATCAGCAAAAATCATCATATTTGTTGACAATATTGGCATTGTATGATGTTGCTTTGCAAAATTGAGCTTCCTATAGCTGTGTAGTCATCTCTAAACTCTGTAGTCATCTCTAAACTGTGTAGTTGTCTCTAAACTGTACAGTAATCTCTAAACTGTGTAGTCGTCTCTAAACTGTGTAGTCGTCTCTTAACTGTGCAGTAATCTTTAAACTGGGTAGTCGTCTCTAAACTGGGTAGTAATCTCTAAACTGTGCAGTAATCTCTAAACTGTGTAGAAGTCTCTAAACTGTATAGTTATCTCGTAACTGTGCAGTAATCTTTAAACTGGGTAGTCGTCTCTAAACTGTATCATTGTCTCTAAACTGTGCAGTAATCTCTAAACTGTATCGTCTCTTAACTGTGCAGTAGTCTTTAAACTGGGTAGTCATCTCTATATTGTGTAGTCATCTCTAAACTGTGCAGTAATATCTAAATTGTGTAGTCGTCTCCAAACTGTGTAGTCATTTTTAAACTGGGTAGTTGTCTCTAAACTGTGCAGTAATCTTTAAACTGGGTAGTCGTCTCTAAACTGTGCAGTAATCTTTAAACTGTATAGTCGTTTCTAAATTGTGCAGTAATCTCTAAACTGTGTCATCATCTTTAAACTGTGCAATAATCTTTAAACTGTGTAGTTGTCTCTAAACTGTGCAGTAATCTGTAAACTGTGTATTCATCTCTAAACTGTGCAGTAATCTTTAAACTGGGTAGTCGTCTCTAAACTGTGCAGTAATCTTTAAACTGTATAGTCGTTTCTAAATTGTGCAGTAATCTCTAAACTGTGTCATCGTCTTTAAACTGTGCAATAATCTCTAAACTGTGTAGTTGTCTCTAAACTGTGCAGTAATCTCTAAACTGGGTAGTCATCTCTAAACTGTGTAGTCATTTCTAAACTGTGTAGTAATCTCTAAACTGTGTAGTCATTTCTGAACTGTGTAGTCGTCCCTAAACTGTGTAGTCGTCTCTAAACTGTAGTCATCTCTAAACTGTGTAATCGTCTCTAAACTGTGTAGTCGTCTCTAAACTGTGTAGTTGTCTCTAAACTGTGTAGTCATCTCTAAACTCAAAAAATACAGTGCGGTAATAAAAATCATATGTAGATAAGGCCATTCTGAGTTTATGCATGTCGTGCATTTTGTAGTCTGGATGCATTTCATAACACCTCACAAGTTGTGACAAAACCAATATGCATTTATAATTGTCACTTTGTATAAATTGCCAATAAAATCTCACTTGTAATTTTTTATTCACTCAATCGAATGTATATGTTGGCATGAACTCATGTTGAATGAATGTACTAATTTAGTTTACCATACCTTGAGCAATTTTTTCATTCAACTATGAGCATCTGTTCTCAGACTTGACATGTGAATATTCCCACCAAACCTATCAAGTTCCACAGCCTCATGTTATAAATACACCGCATCAATTGTTGTTTTATGCATGGCTTCATAATTTTTTTTTACTTTTAGAATTCGCCCGCAGCTACCCAAGGAACGCATTGACATGTGTCAGGTTTGCACTTCGGTGACACCAGGGGTGCCACAGGTGTTCCTTGGCAAAGACAAGGCCTTCACCTTTGACTATGTGTACGACATGGAGAACAATCAACGACAGATCTATGAGAGCTGTGCCAATGCTCTCATTGAGGGGTGAGTTTATTATGTCGGTTTACATAAGGGGGACGGGGAGGGAGGGAGGGAGGTGGAGAATGAGGAGAGAAAGGGACATAGGGTAGAAAAGATAGAAAGGATCACATAGAGAGATAGGAAGAGGGATGAGACTTGAGAGAGGCAGAACAATTGACAGAGGGACAAAGGGGGTAAATAGAGTAGGAGAGGGTCAGAGGGGGTAGACAGAGTGGGAGAGGGACAGAGGGAGTAGATAGAGTGGGAGAGTGACAGAGGGGTAGATAGAGTGGGAGAGGGACAGAAGGGGTAGATAGAGCGGTACAGTGTAAAGGGACAGAGGGGGTAGATAGAGTGGGGGAGGGGCAGAAGGGATAGATAGAGTGGGAGAGAGACAGAGGGGTAGATAGAGTGGGAGAGGGACAAAAGGGGTAGATAGAGTGTGAGAGGGACAGAAGGGGTAGATAGAGCGGTACAGTGTAAAGGGACAGAGGGAATAGATAGCGTGGGAGAGAGACAGAGGAGCAGATAGAGTGGGAGAGGGACAGAGGGGTAGATAGAGTGGGAGAGGGACAGAGGAGTAGATAGAGTGGGAGAGGGACAGAGGGGTAGAGAGAGGGGAGAGGGACAGAGGGGTAGATAGAGTGGGAGAGGGACAGAGGGGTAGATAGAGTGGGAGAGGAACAGAGGGGTAGATAGAGTGGGAGAGGGACAGAGGAGTAGATAGTGTGGGAGAGGGACAGAGGGATAGATAGAGTGGGAGAGGGATAGAGGGGTAGATAGAGTGGGAGAGGGACAGAGGGGTAGGTATATATATATATATATATATATATATATATATATATATATATATATATATATATATATATATATATATATATATATATATATATATATATATATGTATATATATATGTATGTATATATATATATATATATATATATATATATATATATATATATATATTATTATGGTCCTATCAAATATATCAAAGTATCTGGGAACATAGAGAAAGGGAGCAGAAAGTAGGCTTGAAATATTCTAAATATAGTCTTATTTTCCTGGAGGAAGTGGCTGTAATATTATGATTTCCTGTGCCTGAAGCTATCTGGTGGGTTGACAAATAGGATGAGATGGAAAGGGTGCCATAGGAAGCTGTACAGCTGGGTGGCGAGTGACTCTGACAGGCAGGAAGGGAACAGGGCAGCTCAGAGTCAGTTAAACATGACACAACATGGTGCGATTTGTCACCAGTCATCTTCCTTCCATCACTTGACCAACATAGTCTACCTGTCATGCTGAACTTTAGAGCCAGTTTACCTGGCATGCACATTACAGATCCAGTCTACTTGGCATGCTGTAGTAGAGAGCCAGTCCACCTGGCATATGCAGTATAGAGCCATTCCACCTGGCATGTGCAGTATAGAGCCAGTCCACCTGGCATGCTGCAGTATAGAGCCAGTCTTCCTGCATGCTGCAGTATAGAGCCAGTCTGCCTGGCATGCTGCAGTATAGAGCCAGTCCACCTGGCATGCTGCAGTATAGAGCCAGTCTACCTGCATGCTGCAGTGTAGAGCCAGTCAACTTTCGCTGTGTTTATTGGAAGCCTCTTGAGGATGTCTAAATAGAGCATCTCATCATCACTAAGGTGTGTTTGGCCTGCACTTGAGCTGACCACAGACGTGTCTTACAAACACTTCACTAGGTCAGAGTTTGGTGTTGAGAGCTTGTACATCAAGTACATGTGTACTTAGTGTAGTAGTCTACTCTTGATAGGCAAGCATGCATGTACAACTGTACATGGTTTAAACCTACACTCAGCTGTTTCCACAGTATTAGTAGGTGTCCTTTGATGCTGTCATATCCAACTCCTAATGTGAAGCTTAGTTTCTCTGTTGTAGTCAGTTGTCTATTGTGTACTTACTACTTAATGAGCCCCTATGAATGTATTCCATGGACATTGCATGAGAAGCTTGGAGCAGTTGAACGAATCAGGAAGCTGTTGTGGCTAATGTTGCAGTGACTGCTCGTGACTCTAGGGGTATTTCTCATAAAAAAGATATCACATACTAGCGTGGTGTGACCAAAGGACATTATTTGCCAGTACAGGTCCATACATATACATAAAATTGTTTGGAATTAAGACACTAAAACCCCAGTCCCTGATAACAGAAGTCTTTAGTTGTCAAATTTTGGAATGACAACAGTAAATTGACAACTTATGAGACCCTGTGCACAGTGGAAGAAGTACAGTAGCCTGGATGTTATTGTACACCATAAGGTCCCTTCTGTAGCCTGGGTGTACATCACAAGGTCCCTTCTGTAGCCTGGGTGTACACCACAAGGTCCCTTCTGTAGCCTGGGTGTACATCACAAGGTCCCTTCTGTAGCCTGGGTGTACATCACAAGGTCCCTTCTGTAGCCTGGATGTACACCACAAGGTCCCTTCTGTAGCCTGGGTGTACACCACAAGGTCCCTTCTGTAGCCTGGGTGTACATCACAAGGTCCCTTCTGTAGCCTGGGTGTACACCACAAGGTCCCTTCTGTAGCCTGGGTGTACACCACAAGGTCCCTTCTGTAGCCTGGGTGTACACCACAAGGTCCCTTTTGTAGCCTGGGTGTACACCACAAGGTCCCTTCTGTAGCCTGGGTGTACATCACAAGGTCTCTTCTGTAGCCTGGATGTACACCACAAGATCCCTTCGATAGTTTGCACCCCACAAAATGCTGGCAGCATTCACTGCTTGGAAGGAGAGAGGTGACAGAGAATTTGTATTCTGACATTTCTTTTGACAAATCAAGTCATTCATACATTGTGTATCATATCGGTGTAGTTTGGCTGTCATGTTGTGCAGATAAACCTGTGAGTGTTCTTTGTATTTTTCTGGACAACTGCACACTTATAATTATAGCTTGACCTACTGGCCATGGGACCCACAGCTTCAGGTGATAACTGTCCCTGGTGTGAACAGGTCAACATCTGATACTGTGTATGCCCTATGAACAGTGCTGAAAAGGTTCTTTCAGCATGATTATAGGCACACTGAAACTAGACTGTGAATGCGTTAGATATGGTTATCATAATGAGGGTGCAGACTTGTTAGACTCATGGCTGCTTATGTTCAATGTCCTTATTAAAGTTTCTTTTATTTTATTTTATGTGCAGTTCTAGATGGGGCGATGGTGAATACAACTTGTACGCCTCTAATGGCAATAGTAAACAGATTAAGAAATACATATAATTGCCTGTGAAAATTGCTATAAAGTACAGGGTGTGTCTAGGTGATAATTATATATTGTTGTGGCAGAAATTTAATGTTGATTTTACAGATAATTACCTAAGAGAAAAGTATCTGAGTGTGCTGAATAGAACCACTGAGGTTTTAACAAGATTGAGTTGGGTCAATGTCCTAGGATGATCCAGCGTTACCGGCGGATGGAATCACTCAACTGTCTATTAGAGTCAAAGACATTCCTGTTAGGGCTAATGTTTAGGCACTCTTAGCATGGTGGCTATTCTCATCGATTCTTACCTATTGTGACAACTCTTGATACATAACAGCCACTCTTGTTAAAGCTAATGCCTATTTACCTGTAATAGTTGATGCCTATTATGGCCCTCCTGTTGTGGCCAATGTTTATCATAGTCACTCCTGATACTGTTAGGGTCAATGCCTATTAGGGCTAATGCTTATTGTGATCAATGCTGACCAGTGATCACTCCTGTTATATGGTCAATGCCTGTTGTGACCACTCCTGTTATGGTCAATGCCTATTATGTTATGGTCAATGCCTGTTAGGACCACTCTTATTACAGTCAAAGCCTATTAAGGTCCATTTCTGTAAATTGTTAATGCATATTATAGTTGCTCCTGTTAGGGCCAATTCAGTCCATTGTTGTCAGGGCTAATGCCTATTTAAGTACTGTAGATACATATGTTAGTACCAATATATATTATAGCCATTCCTTTTAAAGCTAATGCCTATTTAAGTACTGTAGATACTTATGTTAGTACCAATATATAGTATAGCTATTCCTTTTAAAGCTAATGCCTATTTAAGTACTGTAGATACTTATGTTAGTACCAATATATAGTATAGCCATTCCTTTTAAAGCTAATGCCTATTTAAGTACTGTAGATACTTATGTTAGTACCAATATATAGTATAGCTATTCCTTTTAAAGCTAATGCCTATTTAAGTACTGTAGATACTTATGTTAGTACCAATATATAGTATAGCTATTCCTTTTAAAGCTAATGCCTATTTAAGTACTGTAGATACTTATGTTAGTACCAATATATAGTATAGCTATTCCTTTTAAAGCTAATGCCTATTTCAGTACTGTAGATACTTATGTTAGTACCAATATATAGTATAGCTATTCCTTTTAAAGCTAATGCCTATTTAAGTACTGTAGATACTTATGTTAGTACCAATATATATTATAGACATTCCTTTTAAAGCTAATGCCTATTATTGTTACTCCTTTCTATAACATGTAATGTAATCTTCAGTGAATTTATTGTTAAACTGGGTCATTTTTTATTTGCAGGACCTTTGACGGATACAACGCTACAATCTTTGCTTATGGCCAGGTAAGTTATTGTGCATGCAGGCATAATATCCAGTATGTCAGTGTGACATCAGTGTGACATCAGGGCTGGTGTGTTTGTCAACAGTGGTTTACCTTCCTGTTGGCCCATCTGCCCAAGGCCAATATCTTTTCAGTCGGGCCAGTAACTATCTGGAGTTGTTGGCTGGTGGCCCAGCATTCTTGTTTAAATAGATAAATTAATTTTGCCTAAATTTGCAAGCTTCAGGTTTCTGGTTACTATATGTCATCATAGATCAAGCTTATCTGCTCATTCAAACTGCAAAAGCATATTTATTTCCAAAACAGTAGACTGCTAAATATTTTATGTTTCACAATATCCAAATTGGCCAGTCATATTTTCTACAGTATCAGCTTGAGTTTGTAGACACGTTTTCATCTTCAAAATGTTGGTTCGTTTATTTGGATAAAAGCTGAAATTCAGGCCCCAAATGGACAGAAACACGTGAGAATAGCAGGGTAAAGGAGGAATGTGAAGAAAAGACAGGGCAATCAGTTTACTGTGTTTAAGTTTTCACAAATTTTCATGAAATGTGTTTGGGCAAGCGACTTTTAAAAGATGAAAGTCATACACTGTCTCATTGTGGCCAGAATTAAATGCTCATATACATATCAATATGTATGCTGATTGTATACAATGTGCATTGTATTCTGATTGTATAGAATATGTATGCTGATTGTGTACAATATGTATGCTGATTGTATACAATATGTATGCTGATTGTATACGACTTATAAAATGAGGAGGGTTTGTCAATTGTCTGTTCATCTGATCACTTTCACACACAATTGACGGCTAACATTTTGATCCATTTGATCCATCAGTTAATTGAATGTTGTTTCCCCAAACATTTTGATCCGTTTGATCCATCAGTTAATTGAATGTTGTTTCCCCAAACATTTTGATCCATTTGATCCATCAGTTAATTGAATGTTGTTTCCCCAAACAACTGATGCTCTCAGCTCCTTTGTTCTCCAATAAACTGAAATTATTGTTGACAAAATAATCTCTTTGATGCATTATATCATTTCTATTTATGACCATATTAACACTAACCCATTTTTATAATAAAATGTTCTTTTAATGGTAGAATTTTAAGCTCAAACCTTTGATAAATAATAATTTTTTCATGTAAGCCTACCACCGGTGTATTTTATTTCATCATGCCACTTTCCCTACCCACCACCCCCACTGACAGGTTTATATTCCCCTAGCATACAGCACAATCAATATCCAGTATTCCGCTACACTTGACAAAGGTAGCTGTGTTTTAATTGAGCCAAGTTAAATACTGTTACATAAATGCTAAACTGAGTTTGAATAACACTGTTTTTGTGTATTTACAACCTCCGTAACATCTGTTCCTTATATGACACAACAGGTCACAATGCTAGAGTTGAGATTACAATACTTTATTATCTAATAGTGACCAAATCACTTGTATAACTGGCCAATGACATTGAGCTGCTGATAACTGCAAACGACAAAATTGTGTGGAGGGTCATTGATCGGCAACATCACAAGACACAGAAGAAAAAGATTACATGTATTCCTTCCCCACATGCCTCTGGTTAGACAAGGGTTGGAAGAGACAGGGAAGGGATGAAGGCCTTTTGATCCCTCGGCCTGTGCCACACCCATATTCTGTCTGCCTTCCCTGCTGCATCATTCTAGGCTTCCTGGTACATTCCCTTATCCCACTAATCTGATGCCAGATGTCTGAACCAGCCTCTGTCTCATACAGCTTGTCTGTGGTGCTCCTGCTCATAGATTCATTATGTTTCTAGAACATCAAGTGATTCTTGCCATTCATGTAATGCATGAAATTGCTTTGAGTCATTATTATTTATTAAAGATATGCATTAAGCTCACACTTTGAATGTTTGAGTTGACATGTGCTCGCATAAATATGTGTGCATTATAAAACAGACAGCACGTTTAGCATGTTAGTGAATCGCTCATGGTATGTGACATGTAACACTCTTAAATTTACATTTTCGGATGTTTCACAACTGATTGAAAAAATATTGCATATCCATTTACCATCAGTGATGGCTGCAATGTCCAGTATGTCAACACCAGTCAGGTCTGAGTCCACCCCCCTTAGCTAATGGCATGGAAGAGCATGTTGTATCATCAGTCATGCCTGTCCCCCTCTAACTGATGGTGTGGAAGCCATTGTTACATCATCAATCATGCGTGTCCCCCTCTAACTGATGGTGTGGAAGCCATTGTTACATCATCAGTCATGCCTGTCCCCCTCTAACTGATGGTGTGGAAGCCATTGTTACATCATCATTCATGCGTGTCCCCCTCTAACTGATGGTGTGGAAGCCATTGTTACATCATCAGTCATGCCTGTCCCCCTCTAACTGATGGTGTGGAAGCCATTGTTACATCATCAGTCATGCGTGTCCCCCTCTAACTGATGGTGTGGAAGCCATTGTTACATCATCAATCATGCCTGTCCCCCTCTAACTGATGGTGTAGAAGCCATTGTTACATCATCAGTCATGCCTGTCCCCCTCTAACTGATGATGTGGAAGCCATTGTTACATCATCAATCATGCATGTCCCCCTCTAACTGATGGCGTGGAAGCCATTGTTACATCATCAGTCATGCCTGTCCCCCTCTAGTTGATGATGTGGAAGCCATTGTTACATCATCAGTCACGCCTTCCCCCTCTAACTGATGGTGTGGATGCCATTGTTACATCATCAGTCATGCCTGCCCCCCTCTAACTGATGATGTGGAAGCCATTGTTACATCATCAGTCATGCTTGTCCCCCTCTAACTGATGGCGTGGATGCCATTGTTACATCATCAGTCACGCCTATCCCCCTCGAACTGATGGCGTGGATGCCATTGTTACATCATCAGTCACACTTGTCCCCCTCTAACTGATGGTGTGGATGCCATTGTTACATCATCAGTCATGCCTGTCCCCCTCTAACTGATGGTGTAGATGCCGTTGTTACATCATCAGTCACGCCTATCCCCCTCTAACTGATGGGGTGGATGCCATTGTTACATCATCAGTCACACTTGTCCCCCTCTAACTGATGGTGTGGATGCCATTGTTACATCATCAGTCATGCCTTCCCCCTCTAACTGATGGTGTGGATGCCATTGTTACATCATCAGTCATGCCTTCCCCCTCTAACTGATGGTGTGGAAGCCATTGTTACATCATCAGTCACGCCTACCCCCTCTAACTGATGGTGTGGATGCCATTGTTACATCATCAGTCATGCCTTCCCCCTCTAACTGATGGTGTGGAAGCCATTGTTACATCATCAGTCATGCCTTCCCACTCTAACTGATGGTGTGGATGCCATTGTTACATCATCAGTCACGCCTTCCCCCTCTAACTGATGGTGTGGATGCCATTGTTACATCATCAGTCATGCATTCCCCCTCTAACTGATGGTGTGGATGCCATTGTTACATCATCAGTCACGCCTTCCCCCTCTAACTGATGGTGTGGATGCCATTGTTACATCATCAGTCATACCTTCCCCCTCTAACTGATGGTGTGGATGCCATTGTTACATCATCAGTCATGCGTGTCCCCATCTAACTGATGGTGTGGATGCCATTGTTACATCATCAGTCACGCCTTCCCCCTCTAACTGATGGTGTGGATGCCATTGTTACATCATCAGTCATGCCTTCCCCCTCTAACTGATGGTGTGGATGCCATTGTTACATCATCAGTCATGCCTTCCCCCTCTAACTGATGGTGTGGTGCCATTGTTACATCATCAGTCATACCTTCCCCCTCTAACTGATGGTGTGGATGACATTGTTACATCATCAGTCATGCCTTCCCCCTCTAACTGATGGTGTGGAAGCCATTGTTACATCATCAGTCATGCCTTCCCCCTCTAACTGATGGTGTGGATGCCATTGTTACATCATCAGTCATGCCTTCCCCCTCTAACTGATGGTGTGGATGCCACCATTGCTGACTACTTATGTGGACCCACTGGGTCTACAAAGTGACATTATACTTCCGCCATTTAACAAGCAATTCACCATTATCTTTTTATGAATAGCAATGTTGTCATTCTGCACTCAGTATAAACTTCATATTCATGTCGAAACATTCAATTTAAACAGATACACTGAAATTATATTAAAACATTATACCCAGGTAGTTCATTAAAAACATTTGGGTGGTCAAAACATTAGTATAACATTATTTTACGATTACAAACAATTAGACTTTAAAGATGATTGAGTGTGTCAGTTCTATTCATAGACACCCTGTGGTGTCTTAAATCACTGTCTAATATAGACCATGTTGCGGTCTGTGCCCAATCCACTACACTTCACTTGCAGACTGGGTCTGGCAAGACCTACACGATGGGGACTGGGTTCGGCTTGGGCATCATGGAGGAAGAAATCGGGATTGTTCCCCGGGCAGTCGAGCACCTGTTTAATGGAATCGAGGCGCGCCGGAAAGCAGCCATTGAGAAAGGCGAACCACCTCCAGAGTTCAAGGTTCTCGCACAGTTCATGGAGGTCAGTTGCATGTCATGAATATATCATTGTTCTCTTCTACTAAGTGCATTAAAACAGTGACATTGTATTAGTTTTGTCATGGGGGTCAGGGAGTCAGAGGATCAGGGAGTCAGAGGATCAGGTGGTCAGAGGGTCAGGGGGTGAGGCGTAGGTCAAATGTTCTCATAGCTTAGCCTATGTTATGTTCTGGTGTAACATTGACAATTTAATATTTCTGGCGGGTGTGCAATGCCCTTTGCATGCATAGATGTATGTATATATACTCTGTGTATAGATAATATTATATATTTTTATATGCAGACACACAGAGATACATATGCACCCACGCACGCACGCACAAACGCACGCACGCACGCACGCACGCACGCACGCACGCACACACACACACACACACACACACACACACACACACACACACACAAGGTTGTCATGTGTTGGCCAGCGTTTCTCACATGTTGCTTCTCTTGTAAATAGATAGAAACATCAAGAATGTAAATTTGTTAAGACATGTATAGCCTGATAGATTGTAGATAGAGACACTAGCAACAGCGACACATGCTACACAAGTAATAGTAAAAACTGGCCCCACATGACACACATGTAGTGCCGCGGGGGTCTGGACATTGACTGGACTACTGGTCTGATGGTCACACATTCCTGGCCAACAGACCGGGTACTTGGCAGCAGTGTTGGGAATTCCAAAGAGAAAGCTTCCTAAAAACCCACACTAGAAATCCAGCTGTTTACAAATGGAACTACTTATCAATTAGGAACTGCTTAACCCCTTTTGTTTTGGTGCTTTGCGGAGATTGGTTCTCTGGAGGATTTTAGCACAATAGAAGTGTTTAATATTGTATTGTATTGTGTTGTATTGTGTTTCCTCCAGACTGCCTATTTCCTCTTGTGTTCCTGCCTTGGAGCAATTAACTCCTGCATTAACTGCTGTTTAATTAAACATGACAGATTGGCCTGAAAGATAACTGCACTGAATGCTTGACTGGGTCTAGTCACTGTAGCAAAGTGTTGACAGAACAATGCTACAAGGGCAGAGGTATTTACCCTCGGGGTGTATATGTGTCTAGTTTCTGACATGTCATCGGCATTCCTTCTTCTGTAGTCATTTATTGCTGATGTTTGTCCATAGAAGGGTTCACTCATTGTCTTAGTACAAGTCTTATTTACTACCAGCGTTCTGGTATTTTGTAATATTGGGCAAAGAAACATGAATATCTATCAAATGAATAAAAAATCAACAATTGATAAGCTCCATACTGTTGGAATAAGTAACATTGTGAAAGCTGGCAGCTAGATCAACCAGCTAATGTCCTTTGCTTACCTCTCTCTCTCTCAATCTCCACATTCTCGCCACCATCTCACCCCCTCTTCCTGTCATGTGTGTCTCTCCTTGCCCTCCCTCTCCTCTCCTCCCTGTCCCCTCCCTCGCCCTATCCCCAGCCCACTTCCCCTCCCTCCTCTTCCCTGCTCCCCTCTCTATCTCCCTGTGGCATCACAATGTAATAGGTGGAATCAGTGATGAACAGGACAGTTACTTGTAGACCCCCTACATGGCCTACTGTAACACCTAGCAGCACTGGCACTGACCCCCTACATGGTCTACTGTAACACCTAGCAGCACTGGCACTGACCCCCTACATGGTCTACTTTAACACCTAGCAGCACTGGCACTGACCCCCTACATGGTCTACTGTAACACCTAGCAGCACTGGCACTGACCCCCTACATGGCCTACTGTAACACCTAGCAGCACTGGCACTGACCCCCTACATGGCCTACTGTAACACCTAGCAGCACTGGCACTGACCCCCTACATGGCCTACTGTAACACCTAGCAGCAATGGCACTGACCCCCTACATGGCCTACTGTAACACCTAGCAGCAATGGCACTGACCCCCTACATGGCCTACTGTAACACCTAGCAGCACTGGCACTGACCCCCTACATGGCCTACTGTAACACCTAGCAGCACTGGCACTGACCCCCTACATGGCCTACTGTAACACCTAGCAGCACTGGCACTGACCCCCTACATGGCCTACTGTAACACCTAGCAGCAATGGCACTGACCCCCTATATGGTCTACTGTAACACCTAGCAGCACTGGCACTGACCCCCTACATGGTCTACTGTAACACCTAGCAGCAATGGTACTGACCCCCTATATGGCCTACTGGATCACGTAGCAGCAATGGCACTGACCCCCTACATGGCCTACTGTAACACGTAGCAGCACTGGCACTGACCCCCTACATGGCCTACTGTAACACCTAGCAGCAGTGGCACCGACCCCCTACATGGCCTACTGTAACACCTAGCAGCACTGGCACTGACCCCCTACATGGCCTACTGTAACACCTAGCAGCACTGGCACTGATCCCTACATGGCCTACTGTAACACCTAGCAGCACTGGCACTGACCCCCTACATGGCCTACTGTAACACCTAGCAGCACTGGCACTGACCCCCTACATGGCCTACTGTAACACCTAGCAGCACTGGCACCGACCCCCTACATGGCCTACTGTAACACCTAGCAGCACTGGCACTGACCCCCTACATAGCCTGCTGTAATTCCATGTTGTTATTTGTTTTCTTCTGTAGATCTATTATGAAGAGATCCTGGATCTGTTGGATACAACGAGAGATGCTTCAGACAAGGTAATTGCTACCAGAGAAGGATGTCTCATGTGTTCAAACTCCAAACACTGGTTTAGCAGCTTAAGGTCTAACACAGGATAAATATTTGTTACATAGTCATGTAGAAATGTGGTAAATGTTGCTTTATATATAATTTTGCAATATGTGCAGCACTAACAGGTCAGGCGCATTGGCGTCCAGTTGTCACCACTGCACACGCGCGGTCGATAAGCCGAACACTATGCCAAGTGCCAAGACCATCAGGTCGATATCACGATTCACACGTCTGACATGCTCCACGACTGTTCCTAAGAAAGATGTGCCTGCCGAACGTTCACAGCCCCAGCCATGAATCAGCAACAGTCCCCATGTGGGAACATGGGAGAGAACAGAAGTTACGACTTTTGTGCCAACCAGCCAACGACTAACTACTCCGCACATATATAGCACGAGTAGGTGACCTGTATGCACAGGCAAGATGTCAATGTATCATAAACTTTTCACATCGGCCAAAATCACGTCCCCGATGCTTGTGTGGGACAGAAACGTCATTCGGGAGCTTGTAATTGTCCTTGTGTGACCTGCCTGGAAAATCACTGTTGTGAATTTGCTGAGAAAGTATCGTTTTACTGTTTTAGCCTGTCAAAAGTCTGTTTTATTGAATGTTCATTTGAATTGTATGCATTCTTTGAGTTAGCAAAAGTTATCAGGAAATTTAATCTTGAATGTTGTAAATGGCATTTTTTTTTTAGCTTATGGGGCTGTGCCCCCTGACACCTGCTTTTTGGGAGGGGGGCACAAGGAGGTGTTACAGTAGGCTGAACCCACCTCCCACCAGATATTCTGTTTTTGGGTTTCTAAAGGTTGGCCGCTATGTATCTAGCTATTTAGCTGTATGTTCAAGATGAATATTTGGTTTCCTTAGTTAGTTCACACAACATGAATGATGTGTGTGTGAGTTCTCTGGATGGTTGTTATACAGTGCACATACAAATGGTGAATGACACTTATGTATTTAGAAAGTGATACCCAATGTCAGTGTTTTCTATTTATGATATACAGTAACTCGGCAGTCAGAGTGCTGGACGGTCAGTAGCTCGGCAGTCACAGCGCTGGACGGTCAGTCGACAGAACCAGGGTCCGAGTCCACCTCTGCCATTTTGAAACTTGGGCAATTTCATTCACCCCTCTTTGCCTGTCTTTTGGAAGAGACACTACGGGTCGTAGGTCTCTTCCATCTGGAGTCTATGCCATGGGATTTAAAAGATCCCACACAAGGGGCAAACATGCAACATGGACCCACAGAACTGGTGGTCCCTATCTTTACAACTCACTCAAACACTTAGCCCTTGAACATGGCTGTTTGGAGTATATGTTTGGAGTATATGTTTGGAGTATATGTCATAAGACAATCCAGGAACCCGCTGTCATTGCTGCTGCCCCAGCTACTACTGCCCGATACTACTGCCCGATACTACTACCCGTTACTTGGACACTGGCATGGCTTTGAGTGCTTTCTACGCTGCATTTGATGACACTGTCGAGCGGCTGACGGGGAATTCCACAAGCCATAATATCTGCATCGTCTCCACAACATACAAAACAGTGGCCTCCTTCTTCTTAGTCTTGTTGCTTCTCAAAAACACCAGGTCTGAGCTTTTGAAGTCAGATTGTAACTCTAGGAAAACGTTACCTGTAGGGGGGTGTTGTTAAACTGAAAAGGATATAATCAAATGCTGTGTTGTAAATCATGTTATCTAAAACAGTGTATCACCGGACCATCTTGCATTTTTTGTACCATGAAATAATAATAATTAATAACAATAATAAGTATTATTATTTATTATTGTTACAGTTAAATCAGAGCAACAGTGTCAGTACGTATCATGAACATATTCCTTTTTATTTCTGGTTTTGAGACTGTCCCCTATTGGTTTGTGCCATAGCTCCTGGCACAGTTCTGGTGTAATAGATGCCACTGTTAGTGGTTCTGGTTCAGTGCACAGAGGTCATGGCTATATTGTGCAACATAACTGCTTTATTCAGACCCTACCACAAGGTCTTTATTCAGACCCTACCACAAGGTCTTTATTCAGACCCTACCACAAGGTCTTTATTCAGACCCTACCACAAGGTCTTCTGTGTTTGCTCACTGTATAAATGGCATATCCGTCTACATTCCTCTCAAACTCTGAGCTAGGCTAAAATACACACATTTGTAGGAGGAAGTGTTGGTATTTGACTGAAAAAGAACTTTTGTTGCATTAGTTGTTAATCAATGTGGAAATGTTTGTTTGGGGAAGGCATTGAATGTGGAAATACAAAATCACATTTCATTGTGCAGTTTAACAGCAAATAAGCACAGAAATGTGACATGTTGATACCACTACGTAGAAGAGGATATAGAATGTATTACCTTAACCTTTCTGTTTGTACGTGAATGAACATATGGCTAGTCCACTTTATCATGTGTTAGTCCACTTTATCATGTGCTAGTCCACTTTATCATGTGTTAGTCCACTTTATCATGTGCTAGTCCACTTTATCATGTGTTAGTCCACTTTATCATGTGCTAGTCCACTTTATCATCTGTTGTATGGTTTATCTGCATGATTGTATGTACGCCCCTAGAGTGCAACTCACCGAAACCAACGTAAGGTCTTTTTCACTTCTAGCTAGGGACTTCCACATCCCACACCTATTATTAAGTCGGTGTTAGATAAGTGGGATGCCATTTTACTTACACATGCATGTGTTCTTGTTTTTACAGATATCTTCAAGATATAATGAGCTCAGGTTCCACATTAGTTTATAATAACAATTTTGTCTAATTTATTTGTGTTTTTTATTTTAATGACATGACGCAGGCATGCAGATGTGTGATTACCGCTATTAAGAGATATGAAACATGGACATCGATGTCCCATGTCCATGGCCTGGGAATTGTACAAGATAGAAGCCATCTCTAGTTGACAATACAGCTACTCATATGACACCTGGACGGGAGCAGGGAACTACAGGGAACCACACACACCTGGGTCAGCCACGGCTGTGGGTCAGCCACGGGCTGTGGGTCAGCTACGGCTGTGGGTCAGCCACGGCTGTGGGTCAGCCACGGCAGTGGGTCAGCCACGGCTGTGGGTCAGCCACGGCTGTGGGTCAGCCACGGCTGTTGGTCAGCCACGGCAGTGGGTCAGCCACGGCTGTTGGTCAGCCACGGCAGTGGGTCAGCCACGGCAGTGGGTCAGCCACGGCTGTGGGTCAGCCACGGCTGTGGGTCAGCCACGGCAGTGGGTCAGCCTCGGCAGTCGGTCAGCCACGGCAGTCGGTCAGCCACGACAGTCGGTCAGCCACGGCAGTGGGTCAGCCAAGGCAGTCAGTCAGCCATGGCAGTCGGTCAGCCATGGCGGAGGGTCAGCCATGGCAGTGGGTCAGCCAAGGCTGTGGGTCAGCCAAGGCTGTGGGTCAGCCAAGGCTGTGGGCTGTATGGAGTTTAGAAAACAGAGAAATGGTGTTTTCTTAGTTAATTGTTTCTCTTTGATGCGAGAAGGAAAACAAGCAAAAATTTATGACCAGTATCGGTGCCAGCCTCACCCCTGACTTCAACTATTGGTGTCAGCCTCTCCCTGAACTTCAACTATTGGTGCTAGCCTCTTCCTGGACTTCAACTATCGGTGCCAGCCTCTCCCCGGACTTCAAGTATCGGTGCCAGCCACACCCTGGACTTCTAGTATCGGTGCCAGCTTCAACCTGGACTTCAACTGTTGGTGCCAGCCTCACCCTGGACTTCAACTATTGGTGCCAGCCTCACCCTGGACTTCAACTATTGGTGCCAGCCTCTCCCTGGACTTCAACTATTGGTGCCAGCCTCTCCATGGACTTCAACTATCGGTGCCAGCCTCACCCTGGACTTCAACTATTGGTGCCAGCCTCTCCCCGGACTTCAAGTATAGGTGCCAGCCTCACCCTGGACTTCAACTATCAGTGCCAGCCTCACCCTGGACTTCAACTATTGGTGCCAGCCTCACCCTGGACTTCAAGTATAGGTGCCAGCCTCTCCCTGGACTTCAAGTATAGGTGCCAGCCTCTCCCCGGACTTCAAGTATAGGTGCCAGCCTCACCCTGGACTTCAACTATTGGTGCCAGCCTCTCCCCGGACTTCAAGTATAGGTGCCAGCCTCACCCTGGACTTCAAGTATAGGTGCCAGCCTCACCCTGGACTTCAACTATTGGTGCCAGCCTCTCCCCGGACTTCAAGTATAGGTGCCAGCCTCACCCTGGACTTCAAGTATAGGTGCCAGCCTCACCCTGGACTTCAAGTATAGGTGCCAGCCTCTCCCTGGACTTCAAGTATAGGTGCCAGCCTCACCCTGGACTTCAAGTATAGGTGCCAGCCTCTCCCTGGACTTCAAGTATAGGTGCCAGCCTCTCCCCGGACTTCAAGTATAGGTGCCAGCCTCACCCTGGACTTCAAGTATATGTGCCAGCCTCACCCTGGACTTCAAGTATAGGTGCCAGCCTCACCCTGGACTTCAAGTATAGGTGCCAGCCTCACCCTGGACTTCAAGTATAGGTGCCAGCCTCACCCTGGACTTCAGGGATAATGAGAAGAACAACAGCAACAAGGCATTCCTACATTTTCCACTGTCCCTCTTCCAACATTTTCCCACCTTCCTCCCAAATCAACCATGCCGACCTAGTGTCCCCCTTACAATGCCCCTCCTCCTGGTTGCCATACACAATGTGTCTAGCCTGCCTGCCTGTCTTCTGTCACACAGATCAGGTGATACTTCCATTCCCACCTACCTGTTGTCTCACCATAAATATTTATTTCCAGAAGGGTAAATCCCACATAAAGATCCACGAAGATGCAAGTGGCAGTATCTACACGGTTGGCGTGACGACACGTCATGTGACTTCACTACAAGAGGTGAATATGTGACAGCTAATTGGTTCATCTGATGAATGAGTCTACTCAACTATTCTAAAAGCTTAACTGTTCAGAAGGTTATGAAAATTCTGAACCCCAGTGATTGCCTGGTTCTTAGGGGTGATCTCAAAACAATGGTCCCCTGAGGGGCCAGAGGGGGAACAAACCTATTCTTTGAAATGTACAATTTCTTCATTTAATAAAATTTACATTTTTGTAAATTTGGCACAGAAACCTCTAGATGTGCTACAACAAGAAACCCCAGATGTGCTACAACAAGAAACCCCAGATGTGTTACAACAAGAAACCCCCAGATGTGCTACAACAAGAAACCCCAGATGTGTTACAACAAGAAACCCCAGATGTGTTACAACAAGAAACCCCAGATGTATTACAACAAGAAACCCCCAGATGTGTTACAACAAGAAACCCCCAGATGTGCTACAACAAGAAATCCCAGATGTGTTACAACAAGAAACCCCAGATGTGCTACAACAAGAAACCCCAGATGTATTACAACAAGAAACCCCAGATGTGCTACAACAAGAAACCCCAGATGTGCTACAACAAGAAACCCCAGATGTGTTGCAACAAGAAACCCCCAGATGTGCTACAACAAGAAACCCCCAGATGTGTTACAACAAGAAACCCCCAGATGTGCTACAACAAGAAACCCCCAGATGTGTTACAACAAGAAACCCCCAGATGTGCTACAACAAGAAACCCCCAGATGTGTTACAACAAGAAACCCCCAGATGTGCTACAACAAGAAACCCCCAGATGTGCTACAACAAGAAACCCCAGATGTGTTACAACAAGAAACCCCCAGATGTGTTACAACAAGAAACCCCCAGATGTGTTACAACAAGAAATCCCAGATGTGTTGCAACAAGAAACCCCCAGATGTGCTACAACAAGAAACCCCCAGATGTGTTACAACAAGAAACCCCAGATGTGTTACAACAAGAAACCCTCAGATGTGCTACAACAAGAAACCCCCAGATGTGTTACAACAAGAAACCCCAGATGTGCTACAACAAGAAACCCCAGATGTGTTACAACATGCAAGTCTCCTTTTATTACACACACACGCACGCACGCACGCACACACAATAAACTCCCAGATGTGTCACAACAAGAAACCCCCAGATGTGTCATAACAAGAAACCCCAAGATGTGTTACAACAAGAAAGAGAAAACAACTGGGTATTAGTTGTAGTAATAAAAAAATAATCTTAAACTATATTTTATTGAAATATAGATGCAATAGAAAGTCTCCTTTTATTATGCATGTCTCTCAGTAAGTTAACATAGGAAGGTGTCACCCATTGACAATATCATACCAGCTGATGTCAACATACATATATATGTATGTATGTATGTATGTATGTATGTATGTATGTATGTATGTATGTATGTATGTATGTATATATAATAAAAGGAGACTTGCATGTTGCATATATATATATATATTTATATACGAATTATTTTTTGTTGCATGTATACTTTTGAATTATTGTTTTTAATAGAATTGTAAGTCATGATTGCATGTATATAAAGCACATGAGAACAATCTTGATTGATTGGGCGCTATATGCTTTATTATTATTATCATATGTAAGCATCATTTCTATCCAGCTGCACGGTTCGCTGCTTGTAGACTATGCAATGCCTCAAGAACGGGGCTCTCTCTCGGACGACGGCAAGCACGAACATGAACGCCGAGTCATCACGGTCACACGCAATCTTTACACTGCATATCAAGCAACAGAGAGTTGTTCTGGATGCGGTAAAAGCACGCAGTCTTATTTACCGTTATCACAAAAATTGTATCAATAGTTTGACTAATGTTAACATATTCTGCGGTGGTTTACAGAAATTACTACAGTTTTTAAAGTGTTAATATTAGTGTAAAATTTATTTCTCTAATATTTATGTACAAGAATAATGTAAACTTTGTATTTGTTGCCACTGAACTACAAAATTTTTAATTTCTGTAGATTTAACAAGATTGCCACCCCAAACAACAAGTTCCAGATGGCAAGTGGACAAGGAAGCCATTGGCTTATCGAGAGTCCTCATCTATGTGTAGCCCGCCTTTATCAAATATCTGTCAGTTCTATTTTTAAACATATTCACACTACTAGCATTAACACAATCATTTGGCAGTTTGTTCCATTCATTTATCACCCTCTGTGAGAAAGAGTACTTTCTCATGTCCAACCTACACTGCTCCTTAACTAATGCTGCTTTGTGTCCTCTGGTTCTACTGCCTTCTTTAGGTTTGAAGACCATATTCCTATCAACATCCTCATAACCGTTCACTATTTTAAACACTTCTATTTGGTCTCCTCTTAGTCTCCTGGTCTCTAGTGTTGTCAAACCACATTGTAATAAGCAACTTTCGTAACTGAGGTCTCTCAATTCTGGAATCATTTTAGTTGCTCTTCATTGTATTCTTTCTAGCTTGTCTATGTCCTTTTTAAGATATGGCCTCCATGCTTGAATACAATATTCCAAATGTGGTCTAACTATTGCTTTGTACAAGGGTACAATTAGCTGTTTCTCCTTATACATGATAGTTCTCCTAATTAGCCCTAGAATTTGATTTCCTTTCGAAGCAGCAATCCCACATTGCTCTGAAACTTTCATGTCAGCACTAAATGTTACTCCTGAGTCCTTTTCTTGTGTGGTTCTACCTAGTACAGCATCCCCCATTTTATATTCTTCGTCCACGTTTCCATGTCCTATGTATATACATTTACACTTCCCAAAATTGAATAACATTTGCCATTTTTCTGACCATTTAACTAATTTATCTAGATCATCCTGTAAACTTTGTTTATCTGTATCATTAGTAACCTTTCTAAATACTTTTGTGTCATCAGCAAATTTTAGTACTTTGCTAGATATGTCATCTTCCAAATCATTTATATATATTAAAAACAGTATAGGGCCTAATACTGATCCCTGTGTTACCCCTCTCAAAACAGATTTCCAGTTTGAAATTGTTTAGAGTAATTTACATACAACTGATGTTAAACTCACTGGTCTGTAATTTTCTGGCTTGTTCCTCGATCCCTTCTTAAATAGCGGCGTAATGTTCCATTCTGAAGGAATATTCCTTCTTCTAGTGACAAGTTAAACAATTTTGCAAGTGGTGTACTAATTTGCCCAACAATTTCCTTAAGCAGTT
This sequence comes from Lamellibrachia satsuma, assembly GCA_033239005.1. Taxonomy (NCBI): domain Eukaryota; kingdom Metazoa; phylum Annelida; class Polychaeta; order Sabellida; family Siboglinidae; genus Lamellibrachia; species Lamellibrachia satsuma. Next base: position 3,106,086 of record BSQZ01000030.1, on the reverse strand, counting down.
TTGGTGGTATCTCATCAACTCCAGATGATTTATTATCTTTCATCTTCTTAATTTTCTTTGCTATCATTTCAGGAGTTACAAATAACTGCCCTAAATGTTCTGATGTATTGCCCTCAAATTTAGTAAATGGAACTGGAAGTGAGCTGATATCTTCTGTGGTAAAAACTGAGCTGAAATGCTCATTCAGGACCTCTGACATTTGAAACCCGTTAATATTATTTACTCTGAGCCTTCAAATGTTAATATTGTTAATATTGTTAACTCCATGCCTTCAATGGTTAATATTGTTAACTATGTGCCTTTAAATGTTAATATTGTTAACTCCATGCCTTCAAATGTTAATATTTTTAACTATGTGCGTTCAAATTCACAGTATAAATTTTTGTTTACCATAGCAACTTAGAAGTTTTATGGAAACATCAGAAACTGACTCCCAGTTTCCTCCCTGTTTGCTCCCAGATGCCAGATGACGGGAAGGAACAGGACACAACAGAGATGTTCACGGACTTTGAGACTCTGACTGCCAAGTTCCACTTCGTTGACCTTGCTGGCTCAGAGCGACTGAAGCGCACCGGAGCGACAGGCAACCGTGCCAAGGAAGGCATCTCTATCAACTGTGGACTGGTCAGTTGATATAACACGCTAGTTTCATGCTCGTTTCGGAATTGGAAGTGTTTATTTCGGCCAAAAAAGATACAACATAACACAGTCACAGTTAGCATTCAAAACGGCATCTCTTGACAAAAATTACGAATATAATTCTTATGTCGTATGTAAAACAAACATGACACAGATTAATTCATTGCAATTGAAAAAACTTAATTGTTGGCATTTACCCATTCACCAACTGCTAATTGTTGCTTATTTCAATGGGTCAGGAAGAATGCTGCTAAACCAAACGTGATCGCTACCGTGTCAACCACTTTGGTGTTATATAAATGTTAAAATATAAAGGGTAAAACTACATTTTAAACTGTACGGTATCAGGTCCATGGGACCTACTCAAAACACTTTACACTGCACCCCCTGGCAGACCTTACACTCCACTGCCTGGCAGATCTTACACTCCATCCCTGGCAGACCTTACACTCCACCCCCTGGCAGACCTTACACTCCACCCCCTGGCAGACCTTACACTCCATCCCCTGGCAGACCTTACACTCCACCCCCTGACAGACCTTACACTCCACCCCCTGGCAGACCTTACACTCCACCCCCTGGCACACCATACACTCCACCCCCTGGCAGACCTTACACTCCACCCCCTGGCAGACCTTACACTCCACCCCCTGGCACACCATACACTCCACCCCCTGACAGATCTTACACTCCACCCCCTGGCAGACCTTACACTCCACCCCCTGGTACACCATACACTCCACCCCCTGGCAGACCTTATACTCCACCCCCTGGCAGACCTTACACTCCATCCCCTGGCAGACCTTACACTACATCCCCTGGCAGACTTTACACTCTGCCCCGTGGCAGACTTTACAATCTGCCCCGTGGCAGACCTTACACTCCACCCCCTGGCAGACCTTACACTCCACCCCTTGGCAGTCCTTACACTCCACCCCCTGGCAGACCTTACACTCCACCCCCTGGCAGACCTTACACTCCACCCCCTGACAGACCTTACACTCCACCCCCTGGCAGACCTTACACTCCACCCCCTGGCAGACCTTACACTCCACCCCCTGACAGACCTTACACTCCACCCCCTGGCAGACCTTACACTCCACCCCTTGGCAGTCCTTATACACCACCCCCTGGCAGACCTTACACGCCACCCCCTGGCAGACCTTACACTCCACCCCCTGACAGACCTTACATTCCACCCCCTGGCACACCATACACTCCACCCCCTGGCAGACCTTACACTCCACCCCCTGGCAGACCTTACACTCCACCCCCTGGCAGACCTTACACTACATCCCCTGGCAGACTTTACACTCTGCCCCGTGGCAGACTTTACAATCTGCCCCGTGGCAGACCTTACACTCCAACCCCTGGCAGACCTTACACTCCACCCCCTGGCAGACCTTACACTCCACCCCCTGGCAGACCTTACACTCCACCCCCTGGCAGACCTGTTCATTCCAACATCAACATGCCTTCTCTGGGAAACGAAGACTATTCTTTCACGTGTATTCCTACTGTACATAGACACTCATGGGTGAACTGAGGCAAAGTGGAATGAATGAAATTGTCTAAGCTTTGAAATGGCACAAGAGGGTTCGAACCATGGTACCCTCAACTGAGATTCCCAACAATTTAAAATGGAATTTCCTAAATTTTAAATCAGTACACCTGTACCAGCCAGAAAGTATATTTAATACTTTAACAGTTTCTTCATGGTGAAATGAAACTAGCAGTAACACATGAAACAGTATACTTTCTTTTGGTTTAGCATTAAACATTGATCTATGACATATTTAATTATGTAATATGTTGCTTTCATTTTGATCTTTTCTTGACAATTCCAGTGTATATAAATATGTAAATTAAAAATGTTAAACAGACAGTGGTTTTACGTTTCCCTGTCTCCCTCTCCCTACAGTTAGCCCTGGGCAATGTGATCTCAGCCCTGGGGGACAAGGCCAAGAAGGGATGCCACGTTCCCTACAGAGACTCCAAGCTTACTCGTCTCTTACAGGACTCACTCGGAGGAAACAGGTGAGTCCCACAATGGAGAACACACAACCTGGGAGCTGGAACTAGCCTGGGAAGAGGAGTATGTATATTGCTCAGTGCCACACAGTTTCTTTCACTCGTCCTCAGCAGAATTCCATCCAATCAGAATACATAACAATAAGATAAACAGACAAGTCTTCAGATGTTTCCTACTGACCTACACTAACAGAGTGAATTCCAAAGAGTTGGTACAGCAGCCGAGAAATCCCTGGTTACAGTCTTTGTTTAAACTCTGGGAACAAAAAGTAGTTGACAACTTGATGTTCGAAGCTGTCTGGGCTTTCTTGCAACTGTTAGCAGTAAATGTAAATATGGATTGTGGCTTGTTTAGGAGCACGAGAAGCTGTTCAATATTCATGAGATGCAACAATGTACGCTCTCATGACCAAAACATCAAATTATTAATCGGCATAGAAATGTGAGCAATTTATATTTAGCACCACTTGAAAGTCTCAGTTCAATTGTTTATTCATCGCATGTCATGAAAATTCATTAGTGTTCTTCTGGTGCCTGTAAACCGATCACCACCAAATTCATGGTTTGGGTGATTCCCATTAATTCTAATAAGGTCATCTCAGGAATCAGGAATTAACACATTAAATGGTTATTTAGGGTTTCATGTTATAAACATATATAGTTACCTTGGAATCCTATCATATAATTTGTTATTTTGTATACTCTAAATATTGAAATGGATGAAATCAAGCCAGTTGCTGATTACTTCTGTTGTAACAGTTGCACGGATGCGGATAATTGACTCAAGTTTAGCCAATCAGGATCCAGTGGTGAACAAGCTTACATTATGCTAAGAAATTCCAATAATAAAAAATTATGCATATGGGTGGGTCAATGTGTGTGAGTCAGTCAGTTGTCCATTTGGATTAAAACAACAAAATTGGAAAGGCAGATTTTAAAGCTTTTCATGGTTAAAATTGTGCAATAATCAACTTTCCATTCTCTGCATTGGCAATGCGTGTACAGTGCCTGCAATGTGTTGTGTTTTGGATATTGGCCAAGATGGGGGTCAATTCTGTCCAACAGTTTGTGGGATTATTGGAATTTTTGTATAATTCCCATAGTGAGGGATTCAGTGTCCCCACTGTAGTGACAAACTTGTGACGTTTCCAGCCGGACTGTGATGATTGCGTGTGTCTCTCCATCCGACCGTGACTTCATGGAGACACTCAACACATTGAAGTACGCGAACCGTGCCCGCAACATCAAGAACAAAGTGTGCATCAACCAGGACAAGACGAGCAGACAGATGGCAGCACTGAGGGCGGAGATCCTTGACCTTCAGCAGGAGCTCGTCCTCTACAAGACGGTCAGTCCCTTCCCGGCACACTCTCACAGTCGCTGGCTGGAGTGTAAACCTTGATTTCTTGTTCTTTCTGTGGGTTCCCTTTATAAAGGGGTGAGGTCGACTAGTTCTTATACTGCTGCACTCCCTTGGTTGTCACTTATTCACTGCTCCTATCAGCAGCCTTCTCCCTCCACTTCTCCCTGTCAGCAGCCTTTTCCCTCTACTTCTCCCTGTCGGCAGCCTTCTCCCTCCACTTCTCCCTGTCGGCAGCCTTCTCCCTCCACTTCTCCCTGTCAGCAGCCTTCTCCCTCCACTTGTCTTCTATATCTCCCTATCGGCAGCCTTCTCCCTCCATTGGTCCCTATCAGCACCCTTTTCCCTCCACTTGTCTTCCACTGCTCCTATCTGCTGCCTTTTCCCTCCACTTGTCTTCCACTGCTCCCATCTGCAGCCTTCTCCCTTCACTTGTCTTCCACTGTTCCCCATCAGCAGCCTTCTCCCTTCACTTGTCTTCCACTGCTCCCCATCAGCAGCCTTCTCCCTCCACTTGTCTTCCACTGCTCCCCATCAGCAGCCTTCTCTCTCCACTTGTCTTCCGCTGCTCCCCATCAGCACCCTTCTCCCTCCACTTGTCTTCCACTGTTCCCTATCAGCAGCCTTCTCCCTCCACTTGTCTTCCACTGCTCCCCATCAGCAGCCTTCTCTCTCCACTTGTCTTCCACTGCTCCCCATCAGCAGCCTTCTCCCTTCACTTGTCTTCCACTGTTCCTCATCAGCAGCCTTCTCCCTCCACTTGTCTTCCACTGCTCCCCATCAGCAGCCTTCTCCCTCCACTTGTCTTCCACTGCTCCCCATCAGCAGCCTTCTCCCTCCACTTGTCTTCCACTGCTCCTTGTCGGCAGCCTTCTCCCTTCACTTGTCTTCCACGGTTCCCCATCAGCAGGCTTCTCCCTCCACTTGTCTTCCACTGCTCCCCATCAGCAGGCTTCTCCCTTCACTTGTCTTCCACTGCTCCCCATCAGCAGGCTTCTCCCTTCACTTGTCTTCCACTGCTCCCCATCAGCAGGCTTCTCCCTCCACTTGTCATTGCTCCCCATCAGCAGCCTTCTCCCTTCACTTGTCTTCCACTGCTCCCCATCAGCAGCCTTCTCCCTTCACTTGTCTTCCACTGTTCCCCATCAGCAGGCTTCTCCCTCCACTTGTCTTCCACTGCTCCCCATCAGCAGGCTTCTCCCTTCACTTGTCTTCCACTGCTCCCCATCAGCAGGCTTCTCCCTTCACTTGTCTTCCACTGCTCCCCATCAGCAGCCTTCAGATCACTGTTCATAAAGGTGCTACCTTCGAGCGCATACAGGCAATGTAGTGTTATAACAGTTGAAAGGTCGCCTGGCAAATATGAAGTTTCCATTGCAATGTCTGTATGGGCAAGGACATTTTCATAGGTATCCACTAGTCAATGTAATTCAAAGTTTCATAGCAGGGGAGAGGGCCTGAGGGGGTCTGGGGATTTGAGGGTATATGACATTTGTTTTGTGTAGTATCGTAGATCAATTAGTTATCTTTTCTGCTCCCTTCACTTATACTAAAAATTGTTTTGTTTTAGTAATCATTTTAATGTATTTTGTGTTGACTTTTTTACTAAAATCTGATTCCAATTAATCAAATATCTGTTTCATTGCAAGAACAAATGCAAACGTTGTTCATGTGGAATCATGACTGGGTCATGATGGCTCTGTGGTAGAGCATCGGACTGTTTTTCTGGGGGACCAAGTCTGAAACCACCTGCTGCCGCTTCAAAACTTGGGCAATTTCGTTCAATCCACTTTGCCTGTGTCTTTCTTAACGGACACAAAAAGCCTTTGGTCCCTTCTACCTGGTGTCTGTTCCTTCTGCCTGGTGTCTGTGCCAGGGGAAGTAACAGATCCCATAAAGGCTAAATGTTATAGACTCCATCTCTCATGAGCAACTGCAGAAGAGTTCATGATGCAGCTCAGTCAGTTCTGCTAGCTACTTCACAAGAAGATGTAATTGAATGAATGAATGCTGGGCTAGAGTTGAGCGATTACATAGCGCTGATGTTGTGTTTGTAGGGCAAGCATATGGTGGACGCAGACGGTGTGGAGAGTATTAACGACATGTTCCACGAGAACACGATGTTACAGACAGAGAATAACAACCTGCGTATGCGTGTGAAAGCACTACAACAAACAGTTGATGCCATCACAGCCAAGAACATCGCCTTGCTGGCCGAACACAGCACAGCACTGATTGCCAGTGGTGACGGTAAGAACAAACTCTGGCATTTTATTTCAGTTTGAAGTTGGGTAAAAGCACTTTTATTTACTATATGCACATTTTTTAAGATTGCCTTCCAAAGCAATAAGTTCCAAATCCTAGTGGATTAGGAAGTAAAAGTCATTGGCTATATTCGTGCTGCTAGTAGTAACAACATCAGTAGATAATTTATTCCATTCAGTTATTGTCATCTGCGAGAATAACTACTTTCTCAAGTTTATTCTATATTGTTCTTTTATTATTGCTACCCTATGACCTCTAGTTCTCTACCCTGTGACCTCTAGTTCTCTACCCTGTGACCTCTAGTTCTCTACCCTGTGACCTCTAGTTCTCTACCCGGTGACCTCTAGTTCTCTACACTGTGCTCTCTAGTTCTCTACACTGTGCTCTCTAGTTCTCTACCCTGTGCTCTCTAGTTCTCTACCCTGTGCTCTCTAGTTCTCTACCCTGTGCTCTCTAGTTCTCTACCCTGTGCTCTCTAGTTCTCTACACTGTGACCTCTAGTTCTCTTTACTGTGCCCTCTAGTTCTCTTTACTGTACCCTCTAGTTCTCTACCCTGTGCCCTCTAGTTCTCTACACTGTGACCTCTAGTTCTCTTTACTGTGCCCTCTAGTTCTCTTTACTGTACCCTCTAGTTCTCTACCCTGTGACCTCTAGTTCTCTTTACTGTGCCCTCTAGTTCTCTTTACTGTACCCTCTAGTTCTCTACCCTGTGCTCTTTTGTTCTCTACACTGTGACCTCTAGTTCTCTACCCTGTGACCTCTAGTTCCCTACCCTGTGCTCTCTAGTTCTCTACACTGTGACATCTAGTTCTCTTTACTGTGCCCTCTAGTTCTCTACCTTGTGCCCTCTAATTCTCTACCCTGTGACCTCTAGTTCTCTACCCTGTGACCTCTAGTTCTATACCCTGTGCGCTCTAGTTCTATACCCTGTGCCCTCTAGTTCTCTACCCTGTGCCCTCTAGTTCTCTACCCTGTGACCTCTAGTTCCCTACCCTGTGCCCTCTAGTTCTCTACCCTGTGCCCTCTAGTTCTCTACCCTGTGACCTTTAGTTCTCTACCCTGTGCCCTCTAGTTCTCTACCCTGTGCCCTCTAGTTCGCTACAATGTGCCCTCTAGTTCTCTACCCTGTGACCTCTAGTTCTCTACCCTGTGACCTCTAGTTCTCTACCCTGTGACCTCTAGTTATCTACACTGTGCCCTCTAGTTCTGTACCCTGTGCCCTCTAGTTCTCTACCCTGTGCCCTCTAGTTCTCTACCCTGTGACCTCTAGTTCTCTACCCTGTGACCTCTAGTTCTCTACCCTGTGCCCTTTAGTTCTCTACCCTGTGACCTCTAGTTCTCTAACCTGTGACCTCTAGTTCTCTATACTGTGCCCTCTAGTTCTCTACCCTGTGACCTCTAGTTCTCTACACTGTGCCCTCTAGTTCTCTACCCTATGCCCTCTAGTTATCTACCCTGTTCCCTCTAGTTCTCTACACCGTGCCCTCTAGTTATCTACAATGTCTTGCCAGATAATGTAGGTTTAGATGAAGGTTGCCTATTGTGCCTATTCTGCTTCAGGAACAGATGAGAATGCTGACCAAGTGAAAGCATTGATAGAAGGATATATGAAGGAAACAGAGGAACTCAGGTAACTAACTTCAACAATAATTCTCATATTCTGTTGAGTTTCTCTGTACAATGTGCCATGTGAATGTAAGGACACCCATGTGAATGTAAGGACACCCATGTGAATGTAAGGACACCCATGTGAGAAATGCCTGACTGTTTCCCCTGTCATTGATGTGGCTGAATGCTTCCCAGAGAAGTGGAGATGGTATTGGTAGGACCAGGTCTGCCAGGGTGAAGACCAGGTCTGCCGGGAGTGAAGTGTAAGGCACATTGAGTGAATACTGCGATATATAATAACTTTCCTTTATCTTTTTTCGATCATTGTTGGTATTTGTTGATGAAACCTGCTGATATGAGGTGATTCCTATTGCGGAAGGCCTGTTTCTTCAAGCCTGGTTCCAGAATTGGTCTGTAGGAAATATTTCCTAATCAGAATTTAAGTGCGATTCTGGAAAGAGAATCGGATAATCTAAAAAAAAATCGAATCGGAAATGCCATAAGGCAGATAGAATCGCCATAGGATGGGTAGAATCGCCATAGGATGGGTAGAATCGCCATAGGGTGGGTAGAATCGCCATAGGGTATGTAGAATCACCATAGGGTGGGTAGAATTGCCATAAGGTGGGTAGAATCACCATAGGGTGGGTAGAATCACCATACGGCAGCTAGAATCACCATAGGGTGGGTAGAATCGCCGTAGGGTGGGTAGAATCACCATAGGGTGGGTAGAATCAACATAGGGTGGGCAGCATCACCATAGGGTGGGTATAATCAACATAGGGTAGGCAGAATCACCATAGGGTAGGCAGAATCACCATAGGGTGGGCAGAATTGCCATAAGGTGGGTAGAATCTGAATAAAAATTTTTTTTTAAATAGCTTACATGGAATTAATTGCTTACAGGTTAGGCTAGTAATTTACCAGTCAACACTTTAGATTCTTGTCAGCGGTGAACGTTGTGTCACAGTTGACATAGCACACACCAGTGTCAAGTGCTGACAACTTGTGCGAAGGCAGCCTCACACAATAGAACTTGACTGGTGATATGTTCAATAACCTATCTATCTTCAGGGCTAAGCTGCTGGAGTCTGAGGCAATGTGTCGTGTCAGTTATCGCTGTGAGTCCGTCCTGTCGTCTGTACGCGATTCTCACAGTCAGATGTCATTCACCAGCATCGCTGACTCAAACGTCTCCGAAGTCCTCGCTCTAGCGAAGCGCGAAGTTAAAATACTCAAGAAGAAGACTCACAAACAGAGGCAAGGGTGAATGAAAGTGAGGCCTGGTTGGTGAGAGTGAGACTTGGTTGTTGAGAGTAAGACTTGGTTGGTGAGAGTGAGACTTGGTTGGTGAGAGTGAGACTTGGTTGGTGAGAGTGAGACTTGGTTGGTAAGAGTGAGACTTGGTTGGTGAGAGTGAGACTTGGTTGGTGAGAGTGAGACGTGGTTGGTGAGAGTGAGACTTGGTTGGTGAGAGTGAGGCTTGAATGAAAGTGATGTTCTGGGTAATTAGAAACATACATAATGCACACGCACACATTCACACATGCATGCATGCACGCACACACAGGTGGACATACATGCATGCCCAGAGTGCTCGTTGTCACAACTTATTACATAACACACATTAGAAGCCAGGAAGACACAGATGATTAGTTTGTCATCTTTGCCCTGTCAGGGATGAGAAGACGGAGAGGGAGACGTTGAGTGAGGATGAGAAGCAGGAGCATGAGGCTGCGGAGGGGGAGGAGCTGGTGGAGGGGGAGGAGGAGAAGGAGGAGGAATCAGATGAGGTAAACTCACCTACAAGCGTCATCTTACCTCATCACTCAATTTTGTTGTCATTCAATTTTGTATTAATTAATTATTTAACTATTATTATTATCAGGACTCTGGACCAAAGAGTTAGATCATTTCAAAATTGGCAAACAATGTTGAAGTTGTCAACCGATGATTACGCTGAGCAGCTGAGGATAAACAAGGTTAATAAAGAAGTCTTCAGCTGACTGCAATATTTTACTAACAGTAAACAAAGAGTGACTTCCAAAGAGTTGGTGCGACAGCAGAGAAAGTCATTGCATTGTTTGTTTTAACTGTGTCAACGAAAAGTAGATGAGAACTAGATGATCGAAGCTGTCCAGGCCACATTTAGATTGATGGTTGTCACATGTTTTGAGACATACCCTTGTTGTAGGAGATGGAGGAGAATGAGGGGTCAGACGAGGAGGATCTGGAGCTGGAGATGAGCAGTAACTCTGAGTCAGAAGAAGGTTTGTAGGAGCAGCTCTTGTCAGGCTCTCGTTATATTCCTTCCCATCATTAGTATTGTCGTGTCCTGACCAAAATCGGAGAGATTAATTGTTTCTTGCAAAGCAAGCCTTTTTTCTTGTCATTTTGTTTTATTTTATTTTGTTTTAACTAAGTATATATTTTATTTATGCAATTTTATGTAAAGCACCCAAGAACTCTGTAAATTTTATGTAAAGCACCCAAGAACTCTTTGTAAATTTTATGTAAAGCACCCAAGAACTCTTTGTAAATTCTTATTATTGATATTCTTATTACCATTATTCTGAAATGGTGAAAAAAAAATTTCAAGAATTAAATTAAATATTTGGCCAAAGTATGGTTTGTTATAATCCTTGCTGCATGTTTTTGTTACTATAGGAGAAGCTTGAGTAAATGAAAGATTTAAAACTTGTAGTGAAACGTGTGTTCACATGTGTACCTGATGATGCGTGTTCTCAATGGACGACCAGGCCACATGAAATATTTCAATTAAACTAGAATTATTGTCATCTCAAAATGTCTCGAAGACATTCAAATGAAACATCTGTTGATATCAGGATCAAATTGAAAGCCTTGCTTGTGCAATAATGTGATCTAGTGGTGCTGTACTAGTGCATGTTAAGTCATGTTACATTGCACCCAAGGTTCTGTCATTAGATGTAGCTACACGTCATTAGCAATAGCATAGACTGCATTAGCTGTGCATGTTTAGCTAGTAGATAGCTGATGAACCCAGATAGCTTCCCTACTTGCATGAACAAGAAAGAGCGCGTCTGTTAATTGGAGTGTACAGTGGTTGACCCATACACAGCTAGTTGGGGGTTATGTATTATTAATATGCCCAAATTCTCAGAATTTCTTGTTTTAATCTTTATTGTATATTTACTGTCAGGAATGATATAAAACTGAAATTTTACAGACAAGTAAATCATCTGGTGAAAATTTATTATTCTGTATTTTAATGCAGCAAAGAGGTCTCTATTTATATAACAAAACTAGCATATTTTAATTCAGTGCTTTTACGTTACTATTAGGAGGTGAAGATTGATGACAATAACAAGGTCCATGTGGATATTATTCTAACAAATCGAGATGTTATAGATAATGGTAAATTCTGTATTGCAGTGTTGTGTATAACAATCAGTCAGTTAATCAATTAAAAGTGTTGTAGATTCTCTGTAATGAATGGATTCATGTAATGTATGCATTCATGTAATGGATGGATTCATGTAATGGATGCATTCATGTAATGGATGCATTCATGTAATGGATGCATTCATGTAATGGATGCATTCATGTAATGGATGAATTCATGTAATGGATGCATTCATGTAATGGATGCATTTATGTAGTGGATGCATTCATGTTCAAGTCTGTGCACTCATGTAAACTTGAGTCGAGATTTGTGCTTGAGACATTTAGAACGTTGAACTGCTGTTATTGTGGTCAGATACTCCTGTTTTTGTCTATGCCACAACACCCCACCCCTATTGTTGTCTAAGCTACAATACCCCACCCCCATTGTTGTATATGCCACAACACCCACCCCTATTGTTGTCTATGCCACAACACCCCACCCCCATTGTTGTACATGCCACAACACCCCACCCCTATTGTTGTCTAAGCTACAACACCCCACCCCCATTGTTGTATATGCCACAACACCCACCCCTATTGTTGTCTAAGCTACAACACCCCACCCCTATTGATGTCTAAGCTACAACACCCCACCCCCATTGTTGTATATGCCACAACACCCACCCCTATTGTTGTCTAAGCCACAACACCCCACCCCCATTGTTGTACATGCCACAACACCCCACCCCTATTGTTGTCTAAGCTACAACACCCCACCCCTATTGTTGTATATGCCACAACAACCCACCCATATTGTTGTCTATGCCTCAACACCCCCATCCATATTGTTGTCTATGCATCGACACCCCACCCCCATTGTTGTCTATACCTCAACACCCACTGTTGTTGTCTTTGCCTCTCAACACCCCACCCCTTTTGTTGCATGTGCGCCCTCATCACACTACCTGTATTGTTGCATGTGCCCCTCCACCCCAGCCCCTTATTACCCCTGTGTGTAACTGGAGTGTCTATTGATTTCAGCCCAGTTAATAACCATTGTAGCGGAAGGTAATCCTCGTGTCACGTGACACGCGAGTACTCACGCATGCATACACTCGTATACACACGTGCATTCGGGGTTGACAATGTTGCAGACTGATCACATAGCCACATAGCTGCTCAGTCTGCAAGTTATGGTTAGTAGATATTCAATAAAAAAAGGAAAGACTAAAAGTTGTCTTTTTTAATGATTAATATGTAATAACTCTATTTCACTTAGACGTATAAAATTATGAATAAGTAAGATTCATGTCATGCCCAACGTGTCATGCCCAACATGTCTGCCAAATTTCACCTAAATCAGAGGTGGTTGAACATATTTTTGCCCTTTCTTCGTTGATTTCATAAGGAATAACTAAGACAATTAAGATTATTTTAGTTGTAGCCATTGAGATGGGGACTGGGATTGAGATGGGGACTGGGATTGAGATGGGGACTGAGATTGTGGCGTCTGTGATCAGTTTGTGACTGTTTTATTCTCAAAGGTTTGATCCAGGTGCCAAATTTAAATTTACAATGTACTTACACAAAAATCTATTAAGACACAAATCCACACAAGCAGTGGAAACTATTCTGTCATTCTGTGCAGCAATAGTTAGTTTTTTGTTGGCATTCCAAACTTAGAAAAATAACAATTTCTCCCTGGACCAAACCTGATTATTCTCTTTGTTAACGTTTGTGTTGTTGATGCTAACAAAACCACTGTCTGCATGAATGGCAAACAATTCACTCGATGTTAGCACAGTGGGTTGCATCTTTTAATTACTTTTTACTAACGAGGGTCGGCTATCTTGAGGCAAGGTCATAGGTCAAGGTTACACGTGGGCTCTCCTGATTGTGATGATTAAATAGTTTCTAAACTGCATGTTGTCTGATGTTATTGTTTCGCTAACGTTACACGCATGTCAATAGTGACTTTCTGTTTGAAAAAATCACCTTTTTGTTGTGTTCTTGCTAACAGGAAACATCGTCATTGCATGTACTTAGCCGCAATTAACACTCATTAATTGCAGACTACCCAGGTGGTGATACCCGGCGGGCTGAGCGTAAGCGTGAAATTATAGAAATTATAGAAATTATGCTGGAGTAGGGTCTGTTTTATGTATGAATTAAATGTATTCATGTTTGTAAGTGTACTGGTGCAGGTCTGCTATTAGTTTTATTTTATTAATTATGAAACAGAGGCATTGGATTAAAGTTAAGAACCACAATCATTCATTTATGTTGGATTTTGTGTTCATAATATTATTAATATAATTTTAGACATCGACATTGTGAATTGATCCCAAATCTTGTGATGATGATAGCTTACCACCTTGCTCTTTAATGTGACCTCAGTATGTTTATACATATATATACCTTGCTCTTTAATGTGACCTCAGTATGTTTATACATATATATACCTTGCTCTTTAATGTGACCTCAGTATGTTTATACATATATATATATGTATATATATATATATATGTATAAACACATAAATATATATATATTATTATATATATATATATATATATATATATACATGCCGAGGTCACATTAAAAAGCAAGGTATATATATATATATATATATATATATATCCTTCTTTGCTAACAATAGTTATTTTATGAAAAAAAACCTACACATATATATATATGTATATATATATATATATCCTTCTTTGCTAACAATAGTTATTTTATGAAAAAAAAACCTACACACATGCCAGACTCCTTCCTGTATAAGGTTCTGCAGTCAATCAAGATAGGCTGTTGTTTTGATTGATAAATTCTGTTTCAAATTTAAGTTAAATTTCATAGGTGAAATGTTTTACATCTGTCTTTGTCAGTGATATCTGTTATACACACAATTGTTTCCCCTCTGCAGAGGCGGAAAACTTACATGAGGACCTCGCCGACCTGACGTGTGAGATCTCCATCAAACAGAAACTCATCGAACAGTTGGAGCTGAGTCAGCGTAAACTGGCTGGTCTGCGCAGTCAGTACGAGGGCAAACTGCTCGCTCTGACGACCAGAATCAAAGAAACAGAAGTGGAGAGAGACAAGGTCCTCTCTAACCTCGGTCAGTAATTCATACTGTTTTACTATTCTCCACACTTACCTTGTTATATGTAAGCTGTAGATAGGGTTGATCTATAGTATGACCTTGATGGATTGTTCAATTCTATATTTCCAAATGAAAATATTGTGACATGTAACATACACACACTAGGCTTATGCCAACTCACCAAGAAATATTGTGACATGCAACATACACACACTAGGCTTATGCCAAAATGGAAGACCTTTTGCCAATTTGGCTGAAAAAAGTTGCCAAAGAAAAAAATCACATTAGCCATATGGCTAAGTGATAAAGTATGTTATTGTGAGCCAATAAACCTTTTAAAGTCAATACAACTGGCCGCTCATCATAACTTATTATCCGACAGATTTGTGCCAGAACAGAAAGTATGTTAATATTTGCAAGTTTAATTAACCGTAAAATAATAACAATAGATAAATTAGAAATTTATTAAATGCATGCAGTGTAACATAAATTAATTATTACCTTAATAATTGTATTGTTTTAGTATAACAGTGTATGTTATTTGGTTGAGCAGGTGAATATGAATCGCACTCTCAGGATGCGGCCAAGCGTATCCACGAGCAATATGAGAAGAAGCTGAATGACATGCAGAATGAGCTGAAGAAACTGAATGCGGCCAAGCGCGAACACGCCAAGCTTCTGCGCAACCAACAGCAATACGAGAAACAGCTGAAGATGATGCAGACTGATCTTAAGGAGATGAAAAAGCTCAAGGTTAGTTCAAGGACGTTTCACTCGCTATATCTAGTTGCATGTTTATTTATTAAACGTCTTCTTCCACAACAACGTTTGTTCACTCTTTCATTCTTTTAAATCATTTCATGAGAAATAAAAATATCTAGTTTTTATTATGACATGATTGCACTACTATCCACTACTACATGCTAGCTGTAGTATCCACTACTACATGCTAGCTGTAGTATCCACTACTACATGCTAGCTGTAGTATCCACTACTACATGCTAGCTGTAGTATCCACTACTACATGCTAGCTGTAGCATCCACTACTACATGCTAGCTGTAGTGTCCACTACTACATGCTAGCTGTAGCGTCCACTACTACATGCTAGCTGTAGCGTCCACTATTACATGCTAGCTGTAGCGTCCACTACTACATGCTAGCTGTAGCGTCCACTACTACATGCTAGCTGTAGCGTCCACTACTACATGCTAGCTGTAGTGTCCACTACTACATGCTAGCTGTAGCGTCCACTACTACATGATAGCTCTAGCTTCCACTACGACATGATAGCTGTAGTTTCCACTACGACATGATAGCAGTAGCATCCACTACGACATGATAGCTCTAGTTTCCACTACGACATGATAGCTCGTTTGTATAAATGTGTCATTTAGTTTTGATGAAATTGTCAGACAAACTTTTATATTAATTTTACAGGCAAAAAAGTGCAAAAGTGATCCTCCTCTATATACTATGACATAAGCCGAGTCACATTTTCACAAGTTACCCGATCAATGTAAACTCTTTTGATGGCTATAACAAAAGTATGCTCTAAGCTGTTATTAAATCAACTGCGCATATTAAATTTGTCAATGGCCCGTGCTCCCGTACGAGCCAATGGGCGTAAGTAAGTGAGTAAGCATATTGCTTAAGCTATTCGAAGAATTTTTATGTTTTGAACTCAGGTAAGTGTGAAATAAAACTCTTAGGTTACATGCTGAATTTAGCTAGTTTTCTTCAAAATGTCTGAGAAGGTAACTGATAAACATTAAGTTTGCTGTTGATACTCATTATATGATGATACAGTTGATACTCATTATATGATGATACTGTTGATACTCATTATATGATGATACTGTTGATACTCATTATATGATGATACAGTTGATACTCATTATACGATGATACTGTTGATACTCATTATATGATGATACTGTCGATACTCATTATATGATGATACAGTTGATACTCATTATATGATGATACTGTTGATACTCATTATATGATGATACTGATGATACTCATTATATGATGATACAGTTGATACTCATTATATGGTGATACTGTTGATACTCATTATATGATGACAGACGGAGCAAAAACATTTTGCTTGGTGAAAGAGGTTTTTTTAGTTTGTGCATTGTCCACCAGGTGAAACTAATGAACCAGATCAAAGACGAATCAATGAAGGTTCGGCGGGTGGAACAGCGTCGCTCGAAGGAAGTGGCACAGTTCAGGAAGGAACAGAGACAGAAGGACAACCAGATCCGCTCTCTCGAGGCAGAGACAAAAAAGAAGGATGTTGTGATACGCCGCAAACAGGAAGAGGTGAAAAGGCAGAAAATAGTTCAGGAAATTAAATTACTATGGTCACTAAAGTAGAATAGTACACCATAGCATGGTTCAACGCCGTCTGTATACGACAATCCTTAAAAGCAGGGACCATTTCATATTCACTGCCACTTTGTTTATATATAACTTGAACCTGGAAGTCAATTAATTATATGTCATTGACTTGAAAACTGCAAAGTTTGCATGTTTGTGTTGCCAGATGGCGCTACTGAGGAGGTTGCAACAGCAGAGACCAATGTCCAGTAAAGTGGCTGGGAGGGTCGGATGGTATGACCGCCCAGTGACAGGTCAGTGTCCACCTCCAATAATTTTTAACAAGATTTAACAAGATTGCCATCCCAAACAAGTTCCACATGGCAAGTGGACAAGGAAGCCATTGGCTTATCAAGAGTCCAACAATTTTCTCATCTATGTGTAGCCTGCCTTTATCAAATATCTGTCAGTTCTATTTTTAAACATATTCACACTACTAGCATTAACACAATCATTTGGCAGTTTATTCCATTCATTTATCACCCTCTGTGAGAAATAGCATTTTCTCATGTCCAACCTACACTGCTCCTTAATTAATGCTGCTTTGTGTCCTCTGGTTCTACTGCCTTCTTTAAGTTTGAAGAACATATTCCTATCAACATCTTCATAACCGTTCACTATTTTAAAAAAACTTCTATTTGGCCTCCTCTTAGTCTCCTGGTCTCTAGTGTTGTCAAATCACATTGTAAAGCGACTTTCATAACTAAGGTCTCTCAATTCTGGAATCATTTTAGTTGCTCTTTGTTGTATTCTTTCTAGCTTGTCTATGTTACTTTTTACGGGTATGTCATCTGCAAATTTGAGTACTTTGCTAGATATGTCATCTTCCAAATCATTTATATATATATATTAAAAACAGTATAGGGCCTAATACTGATCCCTGTGGTACCCCATTCAAAACAGATTTCCAGTTTGAAATCTCACCATCTACTATTACTCTCTGTCTTCTGTGTGTAAGCCACTTTCCTATCCAGTTGATTACATCATTGCCTATACCATGGGCTTTTAGTTTAAGTAACAATCTTTGATGTGGCTCTTTATCGAAAGCTTTCTGAAAATCTAAGTAGACAACATCCACTGGTGACCCGTCATCTACCCATTTTGTAATTTCTTCCAAAAAACATAAGAGATTGGTTAGACATGACCTTGCTTTTAGGAACCCGTGTTGAGATGTATTTATTAATTTATGTTTTACAAGGAATTCCACCATGTGGTCTCTAATTAATGTGTCGAGTAATTTACATGTAACTGATGTTAAACTCACTGGTCTGTAATTTTCTGGCTTGTTCCTCGATCCTTTCTTAAATAGTGGCATAATGTTTGCTTCTTTCCATTCTGAAGGAACTATTCCTTCTTCTAGTGACAAGTTAAACAATTTTGCAAGTGGTGTACTAATTTGCTCAACAATTTCCTTAAGCAGTTTTGGTGGTATCCCATCAACTCCCAGTGATTTATTATCTATCTTTCATCGTCTTAATTTTCTTTGCTATCATTTCAGGAGTTACAAATAACTGCCCTAAATGTTCTGATTTACTGCCCTCCAATTTAGTAAATGGAACTGGAAGTGAGCTGATATCTTATGTGGTAAAAACTGAGCTGAAATACTCATTCAGGACCTCTGCCATTTGAAACCCTGTCTGAAATTATGTTTCCCCTGTTGTTTTCCAGTGGTCCGACCTTATCTCGAACTTTCTGGTTACTCCTTACATAAGCATAGAAACTCTTGATGTCATTTTTTTATATTACCTGCAAACTTCTTTTGAAAGGCTCTTTTAGATTTTCTAATTTCAGTTGTAGCTAGGTTAAGTGCCTCTTTGTAATTTGCAAAGTCTTCATCCTTTCTGGTATGCCTATAAACCCTCCACATAGTTTGCTTAAACACTATTTTTCAAATAGCTTGTTTTGACAAGTGTTTCTTTCTAGACCATTTTCCTTGTTTTTTCAAGGGAACAAATTTATCGATGATACTCTCATTTTCATATTTTAGAATATTCCAACATTCAGTTGCAGTCTTATTAATCAGCATGTTATTCCAATCTAACTTTGCTAAGTATTTTCTCATATCTTTATAGTTACCTTTGTGGAAGTTTCTCTGATACGTTTTTTTATTTTTACTTTCTTATTTTACATTGATGTCAAAATGTATTTGATCGTGGTCACTGTTACTCAATGGTTCATGTATTTTTGCACTGTCCACTAATTCTTTTTGTGATGACAAAACTATATCTAATACATTATCTCCCCTGGTTGGTTCTAGCATGTGCCGAGTAAGGAAGCTATCCTGAATTAAAAATAGAAATTGTTGGTCCTCACCCCCTGTACTCTCAAGAGATTTCCATTGTATGTGTCCATGGTTAAAATCTCCCATTATGATACATTCCCCTTTACTAACTTCCTTTATAACATTTTGTGTTATCCTCTTCGTTTATGTTTGGACTTCGGTAAACTAATCCAATAGTTCATTTTGAATTTCCTGGCACACAACTCTTCTATCAGTTAGACAGTTTAGACTTAGGATATAGTAAACATATATTTTATTGATAACTCCTTCCACAATTGATTTAGCACATCCTGAATCAGGTTTTTTGATGTTCAGATTTGTAGTGCATGACTAGTGTTGGTCGGATCAATAAAAGAGTGTGAACCTTTGTTGAAATCATTGAAAGAGTTGACATTGATCATTACGTCTGATAACTTACAACAGTGTGAATAGCATTATGTCATAGTATATAGAGCCAGACAACTTATGTCATAGTATATAGAGCCAGACAACTTATGTCATAGTATATAGAGCCAGACAACTTATGTCATAGTATATAGAGCCAGACAACGTTTGCTCATTTTTTGCCGAATTATGACCAAACCCAATTAAAAATAATTTAATTGTTTGTCGAATGATTTCACCAAAACTAGATAATAAATTTGCACAAATGAGATAGCATGTTGTAGGTAGCATGTTGTAGGTAGCATGTTGTAGATAGCATGTTGTAGATAGCATGCTGTAGATAGCATGTTGTAGATAGCATGTTGTAGATAGCATGTTGTAGATAGCATGTTGTAGGTAGCATGTTGTAGGGAGCATGTTGTAGGTAGCATGTTGTAGATAGCATGTTGTAGGTAGCATGTTGTAGGTAGCATGTTGTAGGTAGCATGTTGTAGGTAGCATGTTGTAGATAGCATGTTGTAGGTAGCATGTTGTAGATAGCATGTTGTAGGTAGCATGTTGTAGATAGCATGTTGTAGGTAGCATGTTGTAGATAGCATGTTGTAGGTAGCATGTTGTAGATAGCATGTTGTAGATAGCATGTTGTAGGTAGCATGTTGTAGATAGCATGTTGTAGGTAGCATGTTGTAGATAGCATGTTGTAGATAGCATGTTGTAGATAGCATGTTGTAGGTAGCATGTTGTAGATAGCATGCTGTAGGTAGCATGTTGTAGGTAGCATGTTGTAGGTAGCATGTTGTAGGTAGCATGTTGTAGGTAGCATGTTGTAGGTAGCATGTTGTAGGTAGCATGTTGTAGGTAGCATGTTGTAGGTAGCATGTTGTAGGTAGCATGTTGTAGGTAGGTTTGATTTTTGATGAAATAATTATAAAATGCGACAATAAATTTTTTTTATTGCGGAGTCAGTTTTAATTGTCTGTCTTATGTCAAAGGTTCCTTGTGCATGATTCATATGTTCACTCAAAACTTAGTTTAGCCTTTTCATATTACCGGTGTCAATCTTCGGAGTCATTCACAATTCAGTCATATTTAGGAATTAATTTTTTGTCTCTTTGTTTAGTCAGTTCGTTCACTCAATCAGGTCCTCGTGAGGTATTTGACAACATTGTCTAAACTGTATCATGGACACTTCTGCCGTGACTCATGATGTGGTTGAGAGATGTGAGTCCACAGCAGATTACACATTTACCCCCTGTGTGGGGGCCTTACTTACCCCTGTGTGGGGGCCTTACTTACCCCCTGTGTGGGGCCTTATTTTCCCCCTGTGTGGGGGCCTAACTTCCCCCCTGTGTGGGGGCCTTATTTCCCCCGGCATACACACCAGGTTTAGCATCTCTTCGAAAGACAGAAGCAACATGGGGGAAGACAGAAGCATTGTGGGGGAAGACAGAAGCAATGTGGGGGAAGACAGAAGCAATGTGGGGAAGACAGAAGCAATGTGGGGGAAGACAGAAGCAATGTGGGGGAAGACAGAAGCAACGTGGGGGAAGACAGAAGCAAGAAGCAATGTGGGGGAAGACAGAAGCAATGTGGGGGAAGACAGAAGCAATGTGGGGGAAGACAGAAGCAATGTGGGGGAAGACAGAAGCATTGTGGGGGAAGACAGAAGCAACATGGGGGAAGACAGAAGCAATGTGGGGGAAGACAGAAGCAACATGGGGGAAGACAGAAGCAATGTGGGGAAGACAGAAGCATTGTGGGGGAAGACAGAAGCAATGTGGGGAAGACAGAAGCAATGTGGGGAAGACAGAAGCAATGTGGGCAAGACAGAAGCAATGTGGGGAAGACAGAAGCAACATGGGGAGAGACAGAAGCAATGTGGGGGAAGACAGAAGCACTGTGGGGGAAGACAGAAGCAATGTGGGGGAAGACAGAAGCAACATGGGGGGAGACAGAAGCAACATGGGGGAAGACAGAAGCAATGTGGGGGAAGACAGAAGCAATGTGGGGGAAGACAGAAGCAATGTGGGGGAAGACAGAAGCAATGTGGGGAAGACAGAAGCAATGTGGGGGAAGACAGAAGCAACATGGGGGAAGACAGAAGCAACGTGGGGGAAGACAGAAGCAACGTGGGGGAAGACAGAAGCAACATGGGGGAAGACAGAAGCAATGTGGGGGAAGACAGAAGCAACGTGGGGGAAGACAGAAGCAACGTGGGGGAAGACAGAAGCAATGTGGGGGAAGACAGAAGCAATGTGGGGGAAGACAGAAGCAATGTGGGGGAAGACAGAAGCAATGTGGGGGAAGACAGAAGCAACATGGGGGAAGACAGAAGCAATGTGGGGGAAGACAGAAGCATTGTGGGGGAAGACAGAAGCAATGTGGGGGAAGACAGAAGCAACATGGGGGAAGACAGAAGCAACATGGGGGAAGACAGAAGCAATGTGGGGGAAGACAGAAGCATTGTGGGGGAAGACAGAAGCAATGTGGGGGAAGACAGAAGCAATGTGAGGGAAGACAGAAGCAATGTGAGGGAAGACAGAAGCAATGTGGGGGAAGACAGAAGCAATGTGGGGGAAGACAGAAGCAACATGGGGGAAGACAGAAGCAATGTGGGGGAAGACAGAAGCAATGTGAGGGAAGACAGAAGCAATGTGGGGGAAGACAGAAGCAATGTGGGGGAAGACAGAAGCAATGTGGGGGAAGACAGAAGCAATGTGGGGGAAGACAGAAGCAATGTGGGGGAAGACAGAAGCAATGTGGGGGAAGACAGAAGCAATGTGGGGGAAGACAGAAGCAATGTGGGGGAAGACAGAAGCAATGTGAGGGAAGACAGAAGCAATGTGAGGGAAGACAGAAGCAATGTGGGGGAAGACAGAAGCAATGTGGGGGAAGACAGAAGCAATGTGGGGGAAGACAGAAGCAATGTGGGGGAAGACAGAATTACATTGTGGAATTACATTGGCGATGTGTACAATTACCTGTCGTGTCCTTTCATCCAAACAACCTGCATATTTACATTTTATGCTCAATCCAGCAAGACAGCCCAGACAGCTTCGGTTGTCTGGTTCTAATTTACGTTCTGTTCCCAGAGTTAAGACAAACGCTGGAACTCGAGCTTTCTCAGTTGTCGCACCAACCCTGTGGAATTCACTCCTCGTCAGCGTTAAATCAGCAGGAAATACAGTTTCATTTCACTGTCATCTGAGAACCTATCTTTTTAATATTGCCTATCCTCCTTAGCTTCTTGGCACCTCCATCCATCTGTTGATGACTTTTCACATTGTACATGATCACGAGAATGCCTAATCCTTTGGTTTTGTTGCGCCACTGAGCTCGAATTTTCCGAGGATATTGGCGCCAAAGAAGCCATTTTATTATTATTACAAGTTTTGAAACAGGTTGACTTGAGCCACGTCCCCTCACGTGACAGTCCAGTGCTCTACCACTGGGCCACTGTGCCCACTTAAGTTAGCTGATCCAATAAGTAATTTATAAAAAATAGTTGATCAGTTAATTCTAGCCTGCGCTCACTCAGTCATTTCAGCTGCAGAACGTATTTTAGAACTACTCATATTTAGAAACCCTCCCTTATATTCAGTTGTTAAGCAGCTGCCTAATGCAATGTCTGAACTTTCCAGTTCCCAAGAATCCAGTTGGTGTACGGAAAAAGAAACGAGAATTCTCAGCAAAAGCTGCGAAGTCAAAATGGGATGCTTTGGAGAAATGTGTAAGTGCCAATTCTTTCAGTATTCCCTTTTTTATTTTAAATAAAGTGTGCCAGTTAAAAAACATTTATCGTCATGATTATTCAACATCTATTTCACACCACTATATGCCCATATACCCTAGCTGAAAAAAGTAGTAGTATTTAACTTTGTATTCAATATCACCATGCAAACTAGGATACATTGATTGGATCTTGCTACACTAACTAAACTAATCGTGTTTTCAACATGTTTTGAAGTGATGATCTATTCATCTCATGCCATTTGAGAAACACAAGTGCTCTGTCCCGTAATACAAAAAAGCTTGTTCAAAACACACAAAGGAATGTTTCCTGCACTCGTAAGACCGTCAAATCTCAGAAAATCCAAAAGAGTTACAGGCAACACATTGGCATGTGTGCATTTGTTAAAATTCCAATCAATTATACTTGCTTTTCATTCCTCTGTATACTGGGGTCACTCACAGGTTCACATCAACAGTGTTCATGTACACTGCTCACAAACTTCCAGCAAGGGAATAACAATATGTTATGTTATGTTAATTTGTATTATTTTACAGGTTTCCCAGATTATTATAAAACGCCAGACATTAAGTCACATGGAGAGAGACATGGAACGGTGGCTTAAGGTACGTAGATGTCGTCATTGCTTTGGTTTCGTACACAATAATGCAGGATGTGGAATATGTAATATTAATCACAAGGGAAAAAAATAAAAACTGTTGAAAGGGAAAGTGTTGATATTGTGTGTAATGTACGGGTTGTACGGAGACAGAGCAGCAACAACTGAAGCTTTGTTTGTGAGAACAACTAGGTCCGGAGACTTACAGGAGCAAAGGGGCGGATAGAGGGAGAAGATTGGGAGGATGAATGGCCCGAGGAAAGAGATTGGGAGGATGAATGACCAGAGGGAAGAGATTGGGAGGATGAATGACCCGAGGAAAGAGATTGGGAGGATGAATGACCAGAGGGAAGAGATTGGGAGCAGGAATGACCAGAGGGAAGAGATTGGGAGGATGAATGACCCGAGGAAAGAGATTGGGAGGATGAATGACCAGAGGGAAGAGATTGGGAGCAGGAATGACCAGAGGGAAGAGATTGGGAGGATGAATCACCAGAGGGAAGAGATTGGGAGCAGGAATGACCAGAGGGAACAGATTGGGAGCAGGAATGACCAGAGGGAACAGATTGGGAGGATGAATGGCCAGAGGGAAGATATTGGGATGAATGACCCGAGGGAAGAGATTGGAGGATGAATGACCCGAGGGAAGAGATTAGGAGGACAAATGACCTGAGGGAAGAGATTGGGAGGATGAATGACCTGAGGGAAGAGATTGGGAGGATGAATGACCCGAGGGAAGAGATTGGGAGGATGACTGACCTGGGGGAAGAGATTGGGACATAGGTGAGCTTAGCGGGAAGAACTTAACAAGCCGGAAGTGTGCAGGATACTTGGTGTGGATGGAGGCAGGCCGCAGAGAGCAGAGGCAGGGAAAAGATGAAAGTAGAGATTAGTGGGAAAATTAACAGCTAAATCAATGCAGCAGTATAAAAACTAATCAACCTTTATTAAAGGGAACTATGAGGAAGAACATACATTTAAATGATCAAATGTTGTATGTGCTCTTGTGATCATGTTGTGTCTGTTGCCAGCAACGAGCGAGTCTGAGCAAGAAACTGGAGAAGTTTATGAGGAAGAAGGAGAAAGCTGTGTCAGAGAACAAGGTGAGATGACGTCTCGATGATTGTGGCATTTCTTGTCTTTTAATTTCTACTTCAAGGCCATTTGTGAAGACCTCGGTGTTAAAAAATAAGTTGTCGTGTACGTAGGCTGACAAACCTGAATGTGTGAGCATTGTCAAAAACTACATTTGTATGTCATTTATTTCCTAGTTTTAATGTATAGCACTGTTACAGACAAAGCTCCTTTTACAAGTAGAAAGTTTCAAGACTGGACACAGATGATTACAGATGTTTGTTGGTGTTAGTCAAGTTAGGAGAATAATTTAATAAAAAAAGATATTCTTTTAAATGCAACTGTTCAAGTTGACTCACTTCAACGTTTCAGCAACCATTAGCTGCCTTCTTTAGGAAGTGAATTCTGGGACTTAGTTCGTCTGCTGCCAGATAGTATGGCCAGCAGGCATCCCATACACGACTAAGTCGATGTCCCACTTTGTCTTGACTCATGATGCATGGCATACTTTCTCATACAGAGGGCCTCCTGTGTCTCACACTTCTGCTGCTTTCCCTGTCAATTGCCGTGGCTCACTCCCAGTTAATAACACAGTTGTTTCTATTGGCCTGGTCTGTGATTGCTGACTTATATTCTTCTGTTGATGGATCTCTCTTCTATTCACAAGTAAACAGTCTGGTTGTGATGGTCTCAACCTCCTTCTTGTGCTCCTCAAGTCTTCTTCCAAATGTTTTCCCTGTTTCGACAATGTACGTGTGATTACAACTGTTGCATGGGATCTGGTGTACACAGTGTGTGTTTGTGTACACAGTGTGTGTTTGTGTACACAGTGTGTGTTTGTGCATTGCAGGAGGAAGACTTGATACAGGAGCTGGAGGAACAGATCTCAGGTCTACAGGACAACATCGCCTATGTGCAGGAGAACATCTCTGACTGCCAGAGCAACATCATGCAGATGGAGGAGAGCAAGGTGACACTGTCATTGTCAACCAGCCACTGTCTCACTCATTGTCACAGTCATTCATCACTTAAGCAAACCCACTGGTCGAAAATACCTCTTTGTCAAATCTCAGCAACCACACAACGGATCATTGCCAAGTGTTCAATGCATGTTATTTGTGTTAAATAAAGGCAATATTATAAAGTTCCAACTCATTTCAATATTGGCAACCATGGTAACCACTTAACATGTCATTCATAAATTGGGGAAGGTTGTAAGCGGAAATGTGCAATTATCCTTTGTATACTTTGCCAACATGTTACTGTGCAGTGTGAATATATTGATATTTGTCTCTCTGTGGTGGCCTTAAACACAAATAGAATTTTTTTTTTCAAAATTGATTTAACATCATCCTTAGGTTACTGCACACACAGTATGGTGGATGAATACCCAGGGAGCTAAGGAGGGTAAACAGTATGGTGGATGAATACCCAGGGAGCTAAGGAGGGTAAACAGTATGGTGGATGAACACCCAGGGAGCTAAGGAGGGTAAACAGTATGGTGGATGAACACCCAGGGAGCTAAGGAGGGTAAACAGTATGGTGGATGAACACCCAGGGAGCTAAGGAGGGTAAACAGTATGGTGGATGAACACCCAGGGAGCTAAGGAGGGTAAACAGTATGGTGGATGAATACCCAGGGAGCTGAGGAGGTTAAACAGTGTGGTGGATGAATACCCAGGGAGCTGAGGAGGGTAAACAGTGTGGTGGATGAACACCCAGGGAGCTAAGGAGGGTAAACAGTATGGTGGATGAACACCCAGGGAGCCAAGGAGGGTAAACAGTATTGTGGATGAATACCCAGGGAGCTGAGGAGGGTAAACAGTATGGTGGATGAACACCCAGGGAGCTAAGGAGGGTAAACAGTATGGTGGATGAATACCCAGGGAGCTAAGGAGGGTAAACAGTATGGTGGATGAACACCCAGGGAGCTAAGGAGGGTAAACAGTATGGTGGATGAACACCCAGGGAGCTAAGGAGGGTAAACAGTATGGTGGATGAACACCCAGGGAGCTAAGGAGGGTAAACAGTATGGTGGATGAACACCCAGGGAGCTAAGGAGGGTAAACAGTATGGTGGATGAATACCCAGGGAGCTGAGGAGGTTAAACAGTGTGGTGGATGAACACCCAGGAAGCTGAGGAGGGTAAACACTATGGTGGATGAACACCCAGGGAGCCAAGGAGGGTAAACAGTATTGTGGATGAATACCCAGGGAGCTAAGGAGGGTAAACAGTATGGTGGATGAATACCCAGGGAGCCAAGGATGGTAAACAGTATGGTGGATGAATACCCAGGGAGCTAAGGAGGGTAAACAGTATGGTGGATGAATACCCAGGGAGCCAAGGAGGGTAAACAGTATGGTGGATGAATACCCAGGGAGCCAAGGAGGGTAAACAGTATGGTGGATGAACACCCAGGGAGCTAAGAGGGGTAAACAGTATGGTGGATGAATACCCAGGGAGCTAAGGAGGGTAAACAGTATGGTGGATGAATACCCAGGGAGCCAAGGAGGGTAAACAGTATGGTGGATGAACACCCAGGGAGCTAAGAGGGGTAAACAGTATGGTGGATGAACACACAGGGAGCTAAGAGGGGTAAACAGTATGGTGGATGAATACCCAGGGAGCAAAGGAGGGTAAACAAGGTTAAAAAGACAAGTCTTTAGATGACAGTGAAATGTTATTGTGTTTCCTGCTGACCTAGCACTAACACGGGGTGAGTTCCAAACAGTTGGTGCAGCAGCCGATAAAGTCACAGTTCCAGTGTTTGTTTCTATTCTGGGAAGTGTTTCCTGCTAGTATTGACTGTCACCAGTGTGTGTTATTGACAGGACGTTGATCAGGAGCCTGTGGTGACATTCAACAGCTGTGACTCGCTGGAGGAAGCCAAGTATCTACTGGAGCACTTTGTGACAATGTCCATCAGCAAGGTAGGTCTCGTCCCTGTCTCTTATTCTTGCAGACTGAGGCTCCCTCCTCAGTCCAGTCTTCACTCGTTTTCTTTTATAATAATTTTGCTAAAAATTATACATATCCATATGGTGTCTGTCCATGATCCATGTGGTGCCTATCAATGATCTGTGGTGTCTGTCCATGATCCATGTGGTGCATATCAATGATTTGTGGTGTCTGTCCATGATCCATGTGGTGCCTATCAATGAACTATGGTGTCTGTCCATGATCCATGTGGTGCCTATCAATGAACTGTGGTGTCTGTCCATGATCCATGTGGTGCCTATCAATGATCTGTGGTGTCTGTCCATGATCCATGTGGTGCCTATCAATGATCTGTGGTGTCTGTCCATGATCTATGTAGTGTCTATGTCATGATCCATGTAGTGTCTATCCATGTGGTGTCTATCAATGATCCGTGTAGTGTCTATTCATCCTCCCCTGACCCCTGTTGTTTGTTTCCCCAGGGCGTGCTGGCGGCCCAGAAGGAGTCGGAAAGCAAGGAGCTTGTGGCCAAGCTGCACCAGGAGCGCATGGACGGCACCTTCCAGAGAGACATGCTCCAGTATCTCATCCGAGACAAGGTCGACATTGACATTGATGACAGTCTACTTATGCAGCACAATGGTGAGACCACCCCTGTCATTAATGAGATGGTTCCTATTGTCGTGGAGTTGGCTCAGACCAATTGCAGCCACTTGGTCCAGTCATTACATATATAACCAGAGGCTCCATCAATTCATAATTATATGACATGGGGGGCTAGTTGTGTAAGATTACCTGTATTAAGTACAGATTGCAAGGAATATGGCTGTATCCTCAATTTATATGGAAATTCAAGAAAAAATCTGTCATTATTTATTTTGTTGGCTTATCGACCAGAATTGGAATGCTGTATTAACCATTGAAATTTTCTTTACAGAATTTCAAGTCAAAAATATGAATTTCAACAAAAGGAAAATGGTTTGTCTGAATTAGGGTTGAGTCAGTTAACTAAAACCAACACTGCGTCCTGGCAACAATTCACTTGTGTTCAATGCAAGCCAACGCAGTGGTTTAACCAAGGTGATAGGTGACAGGTGACAGGTGGCATGACAGGCAGAAAACGTGTGATTTGGATGGTCACAAAAACGCAGCAGAAGTTGATTTTTATCCAGACATTTCTAATGATGTAATCTTTAAACAGAAATATTTTTCTGGTAGACTCGGCCTGACAGATTTGTTTTTCTATTCTTATTGGCAGCTGGGCTTTGTGCAGGAATGTAGATATTCATCATTCTGGCATGAATTCATGCAGCAGGTATACAGTGGAGAAGAAATCTACATGTTCTCATTTTTTTTTATGCGGATTTATATACCTTTGTATGCTGTTATATAACTTTGTATGATCTGCTTCTAGTGTGCACAGTTGCTTGCATCAAACTATTAAGTCAAACCATCATTGTTCAGTATTATGCAAAACTTGTTTCATGGAATGGTAAGCAGTTATTTCATTTAACGTTGTATATTGATGTATTTATCCCAAACGTTGATTATTTTCCGACCACTGTTCAAGCGAGTGCTTGTTGAAGGAGGCCCTCTGAGTGTTCATGCAAGCAGTCTTGCATTATGGTGGCTGAATATGAGCAGTATGTAATGGCCACAGCATGAAGCAAAAAAAAACGAACGGAGCATATTTTGTAACTGGGTGTAACAGATGATGATGAAAATCAGAAATCCATAAGACCCACAAACAATCCTTTATGATAATTTGCTAATTATCTAATAAACAGAACGAAGCATAATTTGTAATGGTATGACACATGATGACTGAAATCAGAAATCCATAAGACCCACAAACAATCCCTTATAATTATCAACTAATTATCTAATAAACAGAACGAAGCATAATTTATAACTGGGTGTGACACATGATGACGGAAATCAGAAATCCATAAGACCCATAAACAATCCCTTATGATTATCTACTTCCAAGTGCAAGCTCAACAGGAGTTATCTATGCAAACTGGGATATATTGATTGGATCCTGTGAGACTTGATGTAGCTGACCCTGAACAGCTAAATATTTACTCCAATAACATATGAAATAGTGGAACTCACTGAATGTTGTTTCTTGTCACCAGATAGTGACAGTGACAGTGACACATCATCATGCTCAGCCTCCCTCATAGAAAGGTGAGTTCTTAAATTGTCACTTATTACAAGTTAATTTCTGGCTGGTTATTAAAGTGACAAACTTGTAGCTACTTAGCTGTCCTTTTGTTCCAGATACTGTAGATAGTAGATCTGTGTCAGAGTCAACCATGTTGTGATTGTTCTTTGTGTGGGTTCGAAGTAATTTCTGCTGGGGCTACCAGATATTTCAACAAGGTAACCTAGCTGGCGTAGAAGAAGGAATTATTGCTCATCTGAGTTTGTGTTTGGTCCTATATTGTTTTGTAGTTTGGTGATATATATATCTATATATATATATATATATCAATATAATAAAAGAATTCTTATACTGGTCTCCTGTTCAGCGTAATATTTGCTTCTACTTCCAAAACTTTATAAACTTGATTCATGTTGTTGATACTACGTTTCTGTCAGTGTAGGTAATGAGTGTATTTAAAACAAACTTTGAAAGCTTGTGTGAAGCTGTATGCTCAGAATATTTACTTTACGTTGCTGTAAATACATGGAACTGATGGTGGACACATTGCGCCTACTAATTAGTGAATCAAACACTATATTGAGCTACTTAAACATTCCATCTTGGATAATGCTGGTCAGTTTCTCTATGTTTGTAAACCTATGTGGTTAATAACTCTATTGTCCTGTCTCTCTAGTCTTTATAGTTGACCAAGTATTCTCCCTTTAGCCTGCCGGGTGGCACTGAGCTATTATGTGGTCACTTCATTGAAACTAGTGCATTCAGCCTATGGCATACAAACTCAATGAATTATATCTTATCTAGTATGCATTTTACCAGTGTACATAATTATGACTCCATTTGTGACAGTGATCATGCATACATGTCATTCTGTGTATGCATAAATGTATGTGAGTGCTTACATACATGTAACATGTGCATTCATGTGTGCATACATGTGCGTTCATGCATGTGCGTGTGCATGTATACATGCATATGATTGTTTAGTTAGAGTTCACTTGTCCCTTGTTGTATAAATGTAGTTATTGTTAATTATAGTTGAACTGAATTAATTACCATCTGGTTATAGTTGTTATGGGTGCATGTATCTTTGATATTAATGTAGTATCTTACTAAATTACTCTATGTAAATCATAAATTTCATCCCAAACTAAGTACATTAAAAAAAAACTTTAAAATAATTTTTAGCAGTATTGCTGTCTGGAATTGTTTGCATATGTGAGATATTCATACGTTTGGTATTTTATGTTTCTTAGCATGTTGCTAGCATACACATTCATAGCGTACATATTCCTAGTGTACATAATTACTAGCGTACATATTCCTAGTGTACATATTCAGTCACTCCATTAATACTAATTTATTTTTCTTCTTTCTTTTCCTCACTCGTCTTCGTGCGGCTTCGTCACACGCCCGGGAACTAATGAACCCTTGCTAGACCACCTAACACTGTGTGTCCTGCTAGCGACTTCTGTTGCTTTGCTGCCATTCTTTTGCTTGCTTTTGTTGCACTCAATTTCTCCTGGTCCAGTCTCTACTCGCCCTGATGCCAAGCTGTTGACCAAGTCCAGTTTCTCCTGGTCCTGACACCAAGCTGTCGAACAAGTCCAGTTTTTCCTGGTCCTGACACCAAGCTGTAGACCAAGTCCAGTTTCTCCTTGTCCTGACACCAAACTGTCAACCAAGTGCAGTTTCTCCTTGTCCTGACACCAAACTGTCAACCAAGTCCAGTTTCTCCTGGTCCTGACACCAAACTGTCAACCAAGTCCAATTTCTCCTTGTCCTGTTACCAAACTGTCAACCAAGTCCAGTTTCTCGTGGTCCTGACACCAAACTGTCAACCAAGTCCAGTTTCTCCTTGTCCTGACACCAAACTGTCAACCAAGCCCAGTTTCTCGTGGTCCTGACACCAAACTGTCAACCAAGTCCAGTTTCTCCTTGTCCTGACACCAAACTGTCAACCAAGTCCAGTTTCTCCTGGTCCTGACACCAACCTGTTGACCAAGCTCAATCTCTCCCTAGTGACACTAAACTGTTGACAAAGCCCAATATCTCCCTAGTCATGACACCAAGCTGTTGACCAAGCCCAATCTTTCCCTAGTCATGACACCAAGCTGTTGACCAAGCCCAATCTCTCCCTAGTCATGACACCAACCTGTTGACCAAGCCCAATCTCTCCCTAGTCATGACACCAAGCTGTTGACCAAGCCCAATCTCTCCCTAGTCATGACACCAAACTGTTGACCAAGCCCAATCTCTCCCTATTCATGACACCAAGCTGTTGACCAAGTCCAATCTCTCCCTAGTCATGACACCAAACTGTTGACCAAGCCTAATATCTCCCTAGTCATGACACCAAGCTGTTGACCAAGTCCAATCTCTCCCTAGTCATGACACCAAACTGTTGACCAAGCCCAATATCTCCCTAGTCATGACACCAAACTGTTGACCAAGCCCAATCTCTCCCTATTCATGACACCAAGCTGTTGACCAAGTCCAATCTCTCCCTAGTCATGACACCAAACTGTTGACCAAGTCCAATCTCTCCCTAGTCATGACACCAAGCTGTTGACCAAGTCCAATCTCTCCCTAGTCATGCCACCAAACTGTTGACCAAGCCCAATCTCTCCCTAGTCGTGACACCAAGCTGTTGACCAAGTCCAATCTCTCCCTAGTCATGACACCAAACTGTTGACCAAGCCCAATCTCTCCCTAGTCGTGTCACCAAGCTGTTGACCAAGTCCAATCTCTCCCTAGTCATGACACCAAACTGTTGACCAAGTCCAATCTCTCCCTAGTCATGACACCAAACTGTTGACCAAGCCCAATCTCTCCCTAGTCGTGTCACCAAGCTGTTGACCAAGTCCAATCTCTCCCTAGTCATGCCACCAAACTGTTGACCAAGCCCAATCTCTCCCTAGTCATGACACCAAGCTGTTGACCAAGTCCAATCTCTCCCTATTCATGACACCAAACTGTTGACCAAGCCCAATCTCTCCCTAGTCGTGACACCATGCTGTTGACCAAGTCCAATCTCTCCCTAGTCATGAAACCAACCTGTTGACCAAGCCCAATCTCTCCCTAGTCATGACACCAAGCTGTTGACCAAGCCCAATATCTCCCTAGTCATGACACCAAGCTGTTGACCAAGCCAAATCTCTCCCTAGTCATGACACCAAACTGTTGACCAAGCCCAATCTCTCCCTAGTCATGACACCAACCTGTTGACCAAGCCCAATCTCTCCCTAGTCATGACACCAAACTGTTTATCAAAACTCATTAAAATTGTTTTTTCCTTCTTGTTATATGTTTCTTCTTCAGTTGCTGCTTTCTCTTCAGGGGTTTTAGTGGTGTTATGTAAAATGCCCTATTTTAAATTCTAGTGATTAAATTTATATGTTGGTGTTTAGTGATTGCTTAATTTTATTTATCATGTGTGGTGGTAATTTCTGTTTTGCAGTTTTAAATTTACTTTTTGTTAGTTTTAGATGTGAATCTCAAAAGTAGTTGTGAACATGAGTACACAGCAACGTAAATGTCATAATGGTATTTTTATATGCAAGAACTTTTCACATTGGGGACCAATATATAGGTAGCAAATTTTCTAATATATTTTATAGTTTTTACAGATGTTATAAAAATTAGTAGAGTAGTAGTATAATTTAATACAGAGTCTTGGTATTTAAAAATAACTTTATTTATAGTATATATGTGGATTTAAGACGAAATTAATTGAAAGTGGTGGCTATTTATGCCTGCATGCATGACAAGTCTGAATTTACATTATCAGTTCCACCTTCAGCTGCAGCTTCAGATTTATACGAATGGTATTAATTTACCCCCCCCCCCCGCTGCATGTTCCCCAATTGCCCCCACATTTCCCCCTCATCCACTTCACCTGGGCGTGCCGTGGATGCTGCTGACCTTGACCCAGCGTGAACTTTGACTTGTACAGTGCGCTGGAGAGTCCGTCCTGCGTGCCCCACCCACTAGGGAATGCCGTCATGTTAAGTAGCACGCCGACCACGGCCCTGCCCGGCGCCCTTGGCTCTCTCGACTCAGTCAGCACAAGCACGTCAAGCCTCCCTGGCCGCAAGGACAAAGTAGGTCACCACATTTCTCAGATCGTTCTGGTGTTTTGGCATATTAGTGCGGTGTTCGAAATGGTGTACACTGATTAATTGTGGACTTGTATCTATTATTTTTGTATATGTTATAATTTATATATATATATATCTATTTTTTTAATGTATATTTGTATATACAGGTATATGGATTTTTGCATCCCATCTATGTATATTCTGAGTTATCAAATAAAACATATTCTATGAATTACGATATTCTTCAACCACAACTATTTTGATTACTTACTCAACATTTCGACTGCCATCGGCAGCCTTCATCAGGAATTCTGGGATGGCTAGTTCTTCCCCTCTCGCCAGTTGTCTTGGCAGGAAAGAAAAAAATTTATAATGATTCAGCCAGCAGACAAGGAAACCACAACAGTGGTTATGGACACTGATGAGTATGAACAGAAAGTCACCACCGTGTTATCAGATGACAAGATGTATGTGAAGCTGAAGAAAGATCCAATGCAAAAGTACAAGAGAAAATTAGTGTCTGTCATGAGAAAATTGAAGGAAGATGACAAAATCGCAGAAGAACAGTACCTCTACCGACAGCTGAGAATGTACAAAGGATGTACTGCACTACCTTACAGGGTCAATAGGGTACAATGTATCAAGATCACTGGCAGACCTACTATGGGTAAGACATCACACGACATAAACAACTTGAAGCACTTAGCTAATGAAATGGCAATTATCATGATCGAACAAGATGATATATTCCTATCACATGAAGTGGTGTCTCCTCACTAACACATGAAGTGGTGTCTCCTCACTATCACATGAAGTGGTGTCTCCTCACTATCACATGAAGTGGTGTCTCCTCACTATCACATGAAGTGGTGTCTCCTCACTATCACATGAAGTGGCGTCTCCTCACTAACACATGAAGTGGTGTCTCCTCACTATCACATGAAGTGGCGTCTCCTCACTAACACATGAAGTGGCGTCTCCTCACTAACACATGAAGTGGTGTCTCCTCACTATCACATGAAGTGGCGTCTCCTCACTAACACATGAAGTGGTGTCTCCTCACTATCACATGAAGTGGTGTCTCCTCACTATCACATGAAGTGGTGTCTCCTCACTATCACATGAAGTGGTGTCTCCTCACTAACACATGAAGTGGCGTCTCCTCACTAACACATGAAGTGGTGCCTCCTCACTAACACATGAAGTGGTGTCTCGTCACTATCACATGAAGTGGTGTCTCCTCACTAACACATGAAGTGGCGTCTCCTCACTAACACATGAAGTGGTGTCTCCTCACTATCACATGAAGTGGTGTCTCCTCACTATCACATGAAGTGGCGTCTCCTCACTAACACATGAAGTGGTGTCTCCTCACTATCACATGAAGTGGTGTCTCAAAGGTATGGTCACACTCCCGTATGTCAAAGGTATGGCCACACTCCTGTATGTCAAAGGTATGGCCACACTCCTGTATGTCAAAGGTATGGTCACACTCCCGTATGTCAAAGGTATGGCCACACTCCTGTATGTCAAAGGCATGGTCACACTCCCGTATGTCAAAGGTATGGTCACACTCCCGTATGTCAAAGGTATGGCCACACTCCTGTATGTCAAAGGTATGGTCACACTCCCGTATGTCAAAGGTATGGTCACACTCCCGTATGTCAAAGGTATGGTCACACTCCCGTATGTCAAAGGTATGGTCACACTCCCGTATGTCAAAGGTATGGTCACACTCCCGTATGTCAAAGGTATGGCCACACTCCTGTATGTCAAAGGTATGGTCACACTCCTGTATGTCAAAGGTATGGCCACACTCCTGTATGTCAAAGGTATGGTCACACTCCCGTATGTCAAAGGTATGGCCACACTCCCATATGTCAAAGGTATGGTCACACTCCCGTATGTCAAAGGTATGGTCACACTCCCGTATGTCAAAGGTATGGCCACACTCCTGTATGTCAAAGGTATGGCCACACTCCTGTATGTCAAAGGTATGGTCACACTCCCGTATGTCAAAGGTATGGCCACACTCCCATATGTCAAAGGTATGGCCACACTCCCGTATGTCAAAGGTATGGTCACACTCCCGTATGTCAAAGGTATGGCCACACTCCTGTATGTCAAAGGTATGGTCACACTCCTGTATGTCAAAGGTATGGTCACACTCCCATATGTCAAAGGTATGGCCACACTCCCATATGTCAAAGGTATGGTCATACTCCCGTATGTCAAAGGAGTAACATAACCTGTACAGTGGATTTAAAACACCATGAGATTGCTAAATCGGTTAAACCTCATCAAAACATCTAGAGAATACTAGTGCATCCAAAGGACAAAGTGGAAGATAATAAAAAGATAGACTGTGTATACCAAATCCCCTGTAAGAGCTGTAACCACATACATCGGTCCCCTGTAAGAGCTGTACCCACATACATCGGTCCCCTGTAAGAACTGTACCCACATACATCGGTCCCCTGTAAGAGCTGTACCCACATACATCGGTCCCCTGTAAGAGCTGTAACCACATACATCGGTCCCCTGTAAGAGCTGTACCCACATACATCGGTCCCCTGTAAGAGCTGTAACCACATACACCGGTCCCCTGTAAGAGCTGTAACCACATACATCGGTCCCCTGTAAGAGCTGTACCCACATACATCGGTCCCCTGTAAGAGCTGTAACCACATACATCGGTTCCCTGTAAGAGCTGTACCCACATACATCGGTCCCCTGTAAGAGCTGTACCCACATACATCGGTCCCCTGTAAGAGCTGTACCCACATACATCGGTGCCCTGTATGAGCTGTACCCACATACATCGGTCCCCTGTAAGAGCTGTAACCACATACATCGGTCCCCTGTAAGAGCTGTACCCACATACATCGGTCCCCTGTAAGAGCTGTACCCACATACATCGGTCCCCTGTAAGAGCTGTACCCACATACATCGGTCCCCTGTAAGAGCTGTAACCACATACATCGGTCCCCTGTAAGAGCTGTAACCACATACATCGGTCCCCTGTAAGAGCTGTAACCACATACATCGGTCCCCTGTAAGAGCTGTACCCACATACATCGGTCCCCTGTAAGAGCTGTACCCACATACATCGGTCCCCTGTAAGAGCTGTACCCACATACATCGGTGCCCTGTATGAGCTGTACCCACATACATCGGTCCCCTGTAAGAGCTGTAACCACATACATCGGTCCCCTGTAAGAGCTGTACCCACATACATCGGTCCCCTGTAAGAGTTGTACCCACATACATCGGTCCCCTGTAAGAGCTGTACCCACATACATCGGTCCCCTGTAAGAGCTGTAACCACATACATCGGTCCCCTGTAAGAGCTGTAACCACATACATCGGTCCCCTGTAAGAGCTGTAACCACATACATCGGTCCCCTGTAAGAGCTGTAACCACATACATCGGTCCCCTGTAATAGCTGTAATCACATACATCGGTCCCCTGTAAGAGCTGTAACCACATACATCGGTCCCCTGTAAGAACTGTACCCACATACATCGGTCCCCTGTAAGAGCTGTACCCACATACATCGGTCCCCTGTAAGAGCTGTAACCACATACATCGGTCCCCTGTAAGAGCTGTACCCACATACATCGGTCCCCTGTAAGAGCTGTAACCACATACATCGGTCCCCTGTAAGAGCTGTAACCACATACATCGGTCCCCTGTAAGAACTGTACCCACATACATCGGTCCCCTGTAAGAGCTGT
Organism: Lamellibrachia satsuma; assembly: GCA_033239005.1. Lineage (NCBI taxonomy): Eukaryota > Metazoa > Annelida > Polychaeta > Sabellida > Siboglinidae > Lamellibrachia > Lamellibrachia satsuma. Next base: position 3,068,293 of record BSQZ01000030.1, on the reverse strand, counting down.
ACCCACATACATCGGTCCCCTGTAAGAGCTGTAACCACATACATCGGTCCCCTGTAAGAGCTGTACCCACATACATCGGTCCCCTGTAAGAGCTGTAACCACATGCATATCGGTGAAACAGGGAGAACATTTGGAACAAGACTCGTTGAACACAAGAAGGAGGTTGAAAACATTACAACCAGATGATTTACCAGGGAACAGAAGAGAGTGTCGACGGTGATAGAACATAAATCTACAATAACAGACCATGTAGACAGGAACAATTGCATCATAGACTGGGAGGGGGCAACAGTGATTGACAGAGAGCGTAACAGAAACGTAAGATGGATCAAAGAGAGTATATGGATCCGAAAGTCATGAATCGAGATGAGGGGGGATATAGACTGAGTCACGTATGGGACGGTCGGCTTGCCAAGACAACTGGCGAGCAGGGGAAACTGGCCATCCCAGAATTCCTGATGAAGATTGCTGATGGCAGTTGAAACACTGAGTAAGTCATTTAAACAGTTGTGGTTGAAGAAAATCGTAATTCATATATATATATATATATATATATATATATATATATATATATATATATATATATACCAACTTGATGAACATTTAAAAAAAACATATTCTATTCTTCTATAAAACTGTATTGTAAAGTGATTTTAAAAGGCCAAAGATGAAGCAGCGCTGTAGCAGTATTTGTTATTACTATCATTGTTACTACTTGTACATAGCCTTATTTGTTATTCAAAATGTCTCTTACAAAGCCTGTTGCATGTAGTGTGGAACACTGTGCTACAAGAAATAAGAAGTAGAGTTTAGAAAAGTATTACCCTTTTCTTACCTATGACCAATGGAAGCATTGTTGGTTCTTGTGTGTATAGAAATGCACTTGTTAAGACAACGTTCTGCAGAGGTGTTGAAAATAATCAACTAAAAATGTTGATATTTGTAGTACTTTTGTACTGGCAACTTTTGATGCAGGGATGCACTAACTCTGATAAAAAATTCTAACTGAAATTGTAGATACACTTCCTCTTGAATGTCCCTTGAACTTTGATGTTTGTGTTTGTCAGGCACGTAGAAAGACAGCCACCCCAGAAGACCTGCTCTACGCTGGCAGGGCAGAACCAGCCCTTCCTACCCATCCATTGGTCAAGAGCACGGAGTCGGCAGCCAAAGTCAATGGCACAACAGTTGCTATAACAACGCCATCGCCAACGACTATCACCAATTCATTTTTGATGCCACCTCCACGGACAGTGCCTGCACGGCCTCGCATAGCCATACAGACGGCCCAGGCTAGGTGAGGTCACAGCAATGGGTGTCACATGTCATGTACAGGTCACAGAGCACTGCCCAAGCATCACAAGATGACCAGTTATGTTATATGAATTGTCATATGTTTCCCATGCTGTCCTAAATGACCAAATGTCCCATTTGACAATTTTTTATCAGATAATTAAAAGACCTTCAAATGGCGTAGAGCCTATCATTGTTTGATAAATACAACATATGTCAGTGACGATCCCATTTATCCTTGAGGCAGTGTGTCATAATCTTATAATTGTATTACAATTTAAAATAAACACAATGCTTAAGTTACTATAAACTAATGCAACACAGAATACAAAATTAATGAAGCCTAACACAATGCAGAGTACAGGGAACGTAGGAATTTCAATTTAGTACATGTCAATCAATGACACAATAATGCAAATTTAGTTACTATTAAGTAGGGGCTGTGTAAATATAGACAATTCCAGCAATAAAAAATTGGATGTGGGTCAATGGTTTATTTGGTCAGTCCTATCCAATTTATTTGGGATTTGTTGTATTTAGCCTCTTACTATTATATAGTCCGATGTTTGTGGAAAGTTGAATATATATCGTGTGAAAAGTCTCAGATGTGACATCAGTTGGGCGTGTGTGTTCCAGAGTGGAGAACGGAGCAACAAGACATGACTCCACCCCATCCCCCTCAATGCCTTATAAGGCCTTCACCAAGTCTAGTGGTGCCCCTGACATGTCACCAAGCATGAGACGGAAGACACCAGCATCGTCCACCGCTGCCACGACCTCATCATCCGGGTCACTGTCTCGACACAGCTCCACGTAAGTACACCAGCGCCACCTGATGTTTCGTTCTCAGTTATTGTTGTCAGGTGTGCTAAGGGATGGTCTCAAAATACAGATCTATGATTCTACATGAAATTGGTTTCATGAGGTTTTAGCAGCTGTTTTGTTTAGCATGATACATCAATTTTTTTTCTCTCACTAAATCAGTGTTTATTTTCATGATGATGACAATGATAACTTTTGTTTATAAAACACGGTACATCCAGAATAATGTTACAGTTATTTTAGCATGTGGTGTGATGGCAACAGCAGGAAGGACGGGGACATTGTCATGAGTATTCACAGGACAATGTAATACAAAGTTTCATGTGGCAGGGGGTAGGACTTCTGAGGTTAATGAAAAGATATCAGTGTTGTATAGTGTTGTACACTGATGTTTGACATCACCCCTACTGTCTCAGTGTTGTGTAGTGTCATACACTGATGTTTGAGATCACCCCTACTGTCTCAGTGTTGTGTAGTGTCATACACTGATGTTTGAGATCACCCCTCCTGTCTCAGTGTTGTGTAGTGTCGTACACTGATGTTTGAAATCACCCCTACTGTCTCAGTGTTGTGTAGTGTCATACACTGATGTATGAGATCACGCCTACTGTCTCAGTGTTGTGTAGTGTCGTACACTGATGTTTGAAATAACCCCTACTGTCTCAGTGTTGTGTAGTGTCATACATTGATGTTTGAGATCACCCCTACTGTCTCAGTGTTGTGTAGTGTCGTACACTTATGTTTGAAATCACCCCTACTGTCTCAGTGTTGTGTATTGTCATACATTGATGTTTGAGATCACCCCTACTGTCTCAGAGTTGTGTAGTGTCATATACTGATGTTTGAAATCACCCCTACTGTATTGTGGGTTTAATTGCAACGTTTTTATTATGATTAGAGTGGCCCATTTTAATTACAATTACTCTGTGATATATAACATTTTAATTACATAAATTCAGTAGCAATTATTTTTGCATTATTTTATATATCTTGTTAAGCTGCCAGTGAAATAAAATATCTATTTAACTAGGTTGCATTTTTATGTCTATGTCATAACTGTTAATTTTTTACATTAATAATGAACAGTAACACCTCTAGTTGGACCTGACCCCGTCTGTACAAGAACTGTGCCTTCATTGTTATACATGCGTGGTGTTGTACATGTGTGGTGTTGTACATATGTGGTGTTTACATGTGTGGTGTTGTACATGTGTGATGATGTATGCATGATATGTTGTTGTACTTGTGATGTTGTACATGTGTGATGTTGTACATGTGTTGTTGTACATGTGTGTTGTTGTACATGTGTTGTTGTACATGTGTGGTGTTGTTGTATGTCAATGTACCCATGAACAAGCCAATGACACATGGTCAAGTATCTCACTTGATCAAATCAATAGACTAGTTACTATACAGTTGCACACTTTAAAAGATCTTATTGGTAACCATACTCACAAGAATGTCTAGTCAGCAATTGTGTTAATTGTGTAGCCCACAGCTGGTGTAGAAACATACATCAATACAATGGAACCAAACTGTTTGACCTAATTGTGTAGCCCACAGCTGGTGTAGAAACATACATCAATACAATGGAACCAAACTGTTTGACCTAATTGTTTGACCTAATTGTTGAAAGCCTTGAGCATGAGCAATTATGTTTGTACATTGAGAACTTGACCTCTGTTCACTGGAGTGAGCAGTGAGCCTCATACAGTAGAGACAGAGGGAAGACTCTGTTCACTGGAGTGAGCAGTGACCCTCACACAGTAGAGACAGAGGGAAGACTCTGTTCACTGGAGTGAGCAGTGAGCCTCATACAGTAGAGACAGAGGGAAGACTCTGTTCACTGGAGTGAGCAGTGAGCCTCATACAGTAGAGACAGAGGGAAGACTCTGTTCACTGGAGTGAGCAGTGAGCCTCATACAGTAGAGACAGAGGGAAGACTCTGTTCACTGGAGTGAGCTAGAGACAGAGGGAAGACTCTGTTCACTGGAGTGAGCAGTGAGCCTCATACAATAGAGACAGAGGGAAGACTCTGTTCACTGGAGTGAGCAGTGAGCCTCACACAGTAGAGACAGGGGGAAGACTCTGTTCACTGGAGTGAGCAGTGAGCCTCATACAGTAGAGACAGAGGGAAGACTATGTTCACTGGAGTGAGCAGTGAGCCTCACACAGTAGAGACAGAGGGAAGACTCTGTTCATTGGAGTGAGCAGTGAGCCTCACACAGTAGAGACAGAGGGAAGACTCTGTTCACTGGAGTGAGCAGTGAGCCTCATACAATAGAGACAGAGGGAGAACTCTGTTCACTGGAGTGAGCAGTGAGCCTCACACAGTAGAGACAGAGGGAAGACTCTGTTCACTGGAGTGAGCAGTGAGCCTCACACAGTAGAGACAGAGGGAAGACTCTGTTCATTGGAGTGAGCAGTGAGCCTCACACAGTAGAGACAGAGGGAAGACTCTGTTCATTGGAGTGAGCATTGAGCCTCACACAGTAGAGGCAAAGGGAAGACTCAGTTCAGCGTAGTAATAAATATAACACAGCATTTGTCTTCACAATGCACTGTATGTTTATATATGAATTTTTTTAATGGGATAGATGTTATTCATTAAAATAATATTGATAATAAATAAATGAAACTGTAACATTTAAATATTAGTTGCAGTACCAGTTGAAAGTGAATAAGCACTGACATTTAGACATGAATACTAATTGTTATGTTTTTGTGGTAAAATCAGCACGAGTCCCCAACTACCTGGAAGTCTGAAGTGTGCTAATAGGGTTTAAAGAGAAAATGCACATTTAAAAAGAAGAGTCTTAAGCTGCTTCTTGAAGCTGCTTCTTGAAGCTACTATGATGTGTTACCATGTATGGCAGGGCAGATAGACTGAGAGGCGCGGTGCTGCGTATCAGATAGCTGTGTCACCATGAGTACAGAGTCTGATGTGTGGCACCTAATTGTTCCTCGGCTGTGAGGTCAGTGTGAACATTGGGGGAGTGTTGTTTTGGATCAATCTGAACATTGGGGGAGTGTTGTTTTGGATCAATCTGAACATTGGGGAAGTGTTGTTTGGGATCACTCTGAACATTGGGGGAGTGTTGTTTGGGATCACTTTGAATATTGGTGGAGTGTTGTTTGGGATCACTCTGAACATTGGGGGAGTGTTGTTTTGGATCAATCTGAACATTAGGGGAGTGTTGTTTGGGATCACTCTGAACATTGGGGGAGTGTTGTTTTGGATCAATCTGAACATTGGGGGAGTGTTGTTTGGGATCACTCTGAACATTGGGGGAGTGTTGTTTGGGATCACTCTGAACATTGGGGGAGTGTTGTTTGGGATCACTCTGAATATTGGGGGAGTGTTGTTTGGGATCACTCTGAACATTGGGGGAGTGTTGTTTGGGATCACTTTGAATATTGGGGGAGTGTTGTTTGGGATCACTCTGAACATTGGGGGAGTCTTGTTTGGGATCACTTTGAATATTGGAGAGTGTTGTTTTGGTTTCTATTCTGTTGTGTCACGTGTTGTGGTCTGTTTCTAATCAGACCACAAGTGAAGTGACTCTACATCGGATCTTATTGTCTTGTTGTTCTCGTAAATGGATTGCTATTCAAATGGTCTAGCTAGCAACATAATTACACTTGGGTCCTATCTACATGACATTGATACCTTCAGAAGTTGTGAGTAATAAAGTAACCCAATTACCCAGGAACTGTTGTGTAGGACTGAACCAATTTGAGGTTTACCACAAATTGGTCCACCATGCCTGTGGTTCCAACTTATACAGGGAAGTGCGCATGCGTCGGGGTGGTACGAGTCCGTTACATCGCTCCACACATTTCACTCAACACAACATGTTCACCAACACAACACATGACCACAATTGGTACAACAACTCAAACATAATCCACTGATCACGCAGAAACAGACAAACCAAGTGACAACAAACGCAACTAACAAAACAACGCCCTTTACCGCAACACATGAACCAAAATTTCAAAGATGGCGGACTACCACTGCCGGCGCCGTCCAGGTGAGTTCTTTTCATTTTATCGCTAAGCATTTCATTAGTAAGCTTACTTTTCTTCAAGTCGCCACTGTTTGCATTTGGATCTAACTTTCTGAAAACCATGCTACAAAATGTATTCCAATTCAGATGTCCTTTTAGGAAATATTCGCCTCACCTAGTCCAGCACTCCACGCGGATTAATCTTGGGCTAACGCAGATAATCACCGTCACTCTCCTAATAGCAACGATCATTGGAACATGTCAACGCGTATCTCGATCAAATCTCAAAATTAAACCAAAATATTATGCCCTGACTTTGAATCCCCGAATTAAATTCCCACCCAAAATCAAATTCAAATCAGACATTGTTACACATCTGTACCTCAGCAGACTGATAGCACTCTCAGGCGACATCCACCCAAACCCTGGCCCATATGGGCGCCCAATTCCAAATATTACCACTTCTCCATCTAGAAATGAGCAATTCAATTCTACCAACACCCAGTCTGACAGCTCCACGCTTAGTACCCCAACACTCCACACATCACAAAATGCATGCTTAATTTTCGCCCCAAACCCCAAAACACTTCAACCCCGAACGCCACAAGAAAACCCAAGGAAACACACTTAAAGGAATTTTGATAAATACCAACAGCGTTAAGAGCATAGAAAAAGCAACCCAACTAAAGGCAACTATTCAATATAATAACCCAGACATCATATTTCTAGTTGAAACTAAATTAGATGCAAACTATGCTACATACTCTTTCCTACCACCCAACTATGAGGCCATCAGAAAGGACAGGAATGTCCATGGCGGTGGAGTCCTTATAGCCTTCCGTGACAACATTGTAGCTGAACCCCTCCAAAATTTAAACTCAAATTGTGAAATAATTTGGACAAAAATTCACTTTGCACGAAACAAATGCATATACTTTGCATCTTATTATCGACCCCCAAATGACCACTTCCAATCCCTTGAAGCTCTCCACGACTCCCTAACTAAACTATATAGATCACAAAAACTCCCCCTAACGTAGTCATAGCTGGAGATTTTAACCTCCCTGATATCAACTGGAGAAATCACCAGACCACTAATAACAGCACTGCCAGCAAGCATAACAAACTACTAGAAATAACTAACGACTTTAGGCTGCAGAACATGGTAAACGACCCCACACGCATCGCTTCTGGCAACATTCTTGACCTCATACTCACCTCAAATCCCTCCATTATCATCAACACCCACACCACTCCTGGTATGAGCGATCACGAATCCGTGACCTTCAATGTCAACTTAAACCCAGTCAGCAACAAGAAACCCCCCCACCAAGTTTATAGTTACAAATCAGCAGACTGGGACCAACTCAAAGACGACATAGACAAACTAAATCTTGAGTACTTCGACATCGACCCCAACTCACAGGATATAGACATAAACTGGACCTTTTTCCGCGAACGCCTGACTACCTTGATTAACAATAACATACCGAGACGATACACAAAAGCTAAAACCCACCTCCCCTGGATAACACGTGAACTAATTAGAATGCAGAGAAGACGAAACAAAAGCCACAAAAAGGCAAAGCAAACTGGACTAAACAGTGACTGGGAAAAATTTAAGGAACTCCGAAAGCAAGCTACTAAAGCATTAGCAAAATCCTACAAAGACTATGTTAACAACCACATTGGAGACAGCCTGAAAACTAATCCAAAACGATTCTGGTCATTTATTAAGGCAAATAAACGAGAAAACATTGGCATCCCCACACTTCGAGTAAACGACCAACCAATAATTAATGATCGAGATAAAGCAAATGCCCTAAACAACCAATTTAGCTCTGTATTTACCCAAGAAAAGCACCCCATCCCCCAAATAGCCCCCTCTACTTACCCCAACATCCCCCTCCTCGAAATTGGCATAGATGGCGTAATAAAGCAGCTGGAAAATCTAAACCAGAACAAAGCTACAGGCCCAGATGAACTCCCAGCCAGAGTCCTTAAAGAAACTGCAAAGCAGATAGCTCCCATCATCACCCAAATTTTCCAACAATCATACAACACAGGTAAACTTCCTAATGACTGGCTACAAGCATTAGTAACTCCCATACACAAAAAGAGCCATAAATCTGACCCAGCTAACTACAGACCCATATCACTAACCTGCATCCTCTGTAAAGTAATGGAACATATAATCCTAAGCAACATGTGGAAACACCTGCACAAGCATAACATCATTCTCCACTTCCAACACGGATTCCAGTCGGGACTGTCTTGTGAATCTCAACTCATTGAGACAGTCCACGACTGGATGACTGCTATGGACAACAAGACCCAAATTGACGCAATCCTGCTTGACTTTGCTAAAGCCTTCGACAAAGTGCCTCACCTACGTCTTCTATCAAAATTGACCTCCTACGGAATCACTGGAAACACTCAAAATTGGATCAAATCTTTTCTATCCAACCGCAAACAGAGAGTCTCAGTTAACGGTGTCCTGTCGGACATCACAGATGTCACATCTGGTGTCCCACAGGGTTCAGTTCTAGGACCTGTCCTCTTCTTACTCTACATAAATGACATAAATGGGAACATCAAATCTCCTATACGCCTTTTTGCAGATGATAGTATTATATATCGTAAAATTTCTTCCAAAAACGACCACGAAATTCTCCAAACTGACCTAAACCAACTCCAAACATGGTCAGACAAATGGCAAATGGAATTTAATGTATCTAAATGCGTCCACCTTCCAATAACAAACAAAACTAAACCCAGCACACACAAGTACTCGCTTTCTGGCCAGCCATTATCCACCGTATCCAGCCACTCATACCTCGGAGTTAAATTGGATTCCAAATTAACCTGGACAAATCACGTCACTGACATAACTTCAAAATCTTCGAAATGTTTAGGCATGATTAAACGAACTCTTGGCCCATGTAAACCCGAAGTTAAACAAACAGCCTACAACATGCTAATCCGGCCAAAACTTGAGTACTCTTCACCCATATGGAATCCCCACACCTTTTCACAAATTAAAAACCTTGAAAGAGTGCAACACTCTGCTGCCAGATTTGTTAAAAATGACTACAGACGAAACACAAATCCAGCAGATCTAATTACTGCCCTTGGATGGCCAACCCTCGAACGAAGGCGCATTATCAAACAAGCCACTACCCTCTACAAAATTCTAAACAACATTATTGAGATCACCCCCCCTTCAGGTCGACTAACTCGCTCTCGAACCCGTGGACAATACATAGCCCCCAAGTGTCGTATAAATGCAATGGTCTTTTCATTTTATCCCAGAGCCATTCGCATATGGAATATGATTCCATCAAAAATTACCAACATAAAAAACCCAAAATCATTTCAAGAAGCTATTATGGAACTCCCTTTCACCACACCTCCTCACCTAAACTGCCTTTAAAACACAGTGCTCAGCGTAAATTTATCCAGGGTGTGGGTATGGAGACTGTCTATGTGTGCATGTGGCAAGGCAGCGACAGTGTCCATACACACAACCAACCTATTAAAAAATTTCGTTAAACATCCTATACATAAAATAAATAAAACTATCAAATAAAAACCATTTCAGCAACATTAATGATGAATGTACCACCCACAGCGCATGCGCACAGTCCACCACAAACTCCTGCATTAGCCCAAGTTTGGGCTGTTTGGAGTAAACCACTTGAGACTTGAGACTACCTCTGGTCACAAGGTAGGCACAGAACTGATTAATTCACCTGACATTTCTAATTTCCATGCTAAGGATACAAATCTGCATAAAAACAATTTTCCTATCAAGAAATGTATGTATTGTTTGTATGTATTTTGTTAAAGAAGAATAATATCAGGTATGTAGTGTCAAGGATGCAGTGTCAGGTACACAGTGTCAGGTAAGCAGTGTCAGGTACGCAGTGTTAGGTATGCCATGTCAGCCATGTTAGGTAAGTAGTATCAAGGACACAGTCTATGGCTGTGTGACAGCCATACTTGGATGTCTGCCATGCTGTGACAACTGCAATGCATCAAATATGTGATCCTCTTTGTCCTCCAGACCTCACTGTTGCTCTTCTGCTGTCTGCATTACCTGTGGCACAGACCTGACTACCTGTGGCACAGACCTGACTACCTGTAGAATGCAGTCATGCTTGAAGCACTGAAGATGATCTGCTTCCTAGACACACATCAGTGACTTTAATATATGGCATTCCTGTGCACATTTCTGTCACACATGTCATTAGCTGGTAAATGTCTAACAACACCAGTTGTTCTCTTCTGGTTCTGCAAATGCTTGCAGCATTAATATGTTTATTAACATAATTGGCAAATATCTTGGGTGGGTGGGGTACATGTAGACGAGTAATCGCTGGACTCTTGATAAGCTAATGGCTTCCTTGTCCACTTGCTGTCTGGTTATTTTTTGTCTTGGATGACAATCTTGTTAAATCCAAAGAATCACAGCTCTCCATGCTGCTTGTGCTGTTCTGAAAAAATCAGAACTTCTAAGACTTTGCCAATGCATCCAAAAGTGGCTGTCTCCCTTAGTGGTGATATGACACTTGTCAGTTTTGTCCCTAGGGGTGGCTATGACACTTGTCAGTTTTGTCCATAGGGGTGGCTATGACACTTGTCAGCGTTTGTCCCTGGGGTGGCTATGACACTTATCAGTGTTTGTCCCTAGGGGTGGCTGTGACACTTGTCAGTGTTTGTACCTAGGTGTGGCTATGACACTGATCAGTTTTGTCCCTAGGGGTGGCTATGATACTTGTCAGTTTTGTCCCTAGGGGTGGCTATGACACTTGTCAGTGTTTGTCCCTAAGGGTGGCTATGACAGTTATCAGTGTTTGTCCCTAGGGCTGGCTATGACAATTGTCAGTGTTTGTCCCAAGGGCTGGCTATGACACTTGTCACTGTTTGTCCCTAGGGGTGGCTATGACAATTGTCAGTGTTTGTCCCTAGGGGTGGCTATGACAGTTGTCAGTTTTTGTCCCTAGGGCTGGCTATGACACTTGTCAATGTTTATCCCTAGGGGTAGCTATGACAATTGTCAGTGTTTGTCCCTGGGGGTGGCTATGACACTTGTCAGTGTTTGTCCCTAAGCAGTGGTATGACAATTGTCCCCAGGTGGGGACATTTGTTAGCAGATGTCATCAGGGACATGTTCCTGTGTGGCGCAGTATCCAGTCCTTGGGACTGTTCAAAGTGCTTTACAATTCACCCTCTGGCAGACCTGTTTATTCCAAGGCCATCTCGACTTCTCTGGGAAGCATTCAGCCATGCTGCAATTACTGCATGAAGATTATTCATTCAGATATCCACCTCTGTCTGTAGCCAGGTACTCATTTATACAGCTGAGTGAACTGTGGCAACGTGGGATGAACAAAATCGGGTTCTCTCGATTGAGAGCCCGAGGTTGTAACTGCTACACTACCACGCCCCACAATGGTTTATTTTAAGGGTCCAAGGACCCAGTAACAAGTAACAGTACTGATGGTTTATTTGTTTCAAGGGTCCAATGACCCAGTAACAGTACTGATGGTTTATTTGTTTTAAGAGTCCAAGGACCCAGTAACACCTAACAGTACTGATGGTTTATTTGTTTTAAGAGTCCAAGAACCCAGTAACAAGTAACAGTACTGATGGTTTATTTGTTTTAAGAGTCCAAGGACCCAGTAACAAGTAACAGTACTGATGGATTATTTGTTTTAAGAGTCCAAGGACCCAGTAACAGTACTGATGGTTTATTTGTTTCAAGGGTCCAATGACCCAGTAACATGTAACAGTACTGATGGTTTATTTGTTTCAAGGGTCCAATGACCCAGTAACAGTACTGATGGTTTATTTGTTTTAAGAGTCCAAGGACCCAGTAACAAGTAACAGTACTGATGGTCTATTTGTTTCAAGGGTCCAATGACCCAGTAACAGTACTGATGGTTTATTTGTTTTAAGAGTCCAATGACCCAGTAACAAGTAACAGTACTGATGGTTTATTTGTTTCAAGGGTCCAATGACCCAGTAACAAGTAACAATACTGATGGTTTATTTGTTTCAAGGGTCCAATGACTTATTTGTTTTAAGAGTCCAAGGACCCAGTAACAAGTAACAGTACTGATGGTTTATTTGTTTCAAGGGTCCAATGACCCAGTAACAGTACTGATGGTTTATTGTTTTAAGAGTCCAAGGACCCAGTAACAAGTAACAGTACTGATGGTTTATTTGTTTCAAGGGTCCAATGACCCAGTAACAAGTAACAGTACTGATGGTTTATTTGTTTTAAGAGTCCAAGGACCCAGTAACAGTACTGATGGTTTATTTGTTTTAAGAGTCCAATGACCCAGTAACAGTACTGATGGTTTATTTGTTTTAAGAGTCCAAGGACCCAGTAACAAGTAACAGTACTGATGGTTTTTATTTGTTTCAAGGGTCCAATCACCCAGTAACAAGTAACAGTACTGATGGTTTATTTGTTTTAAGAGTCCAAGGACCCAGTAACAAGTAACAGTACTGATGGTTTATTTGTTTTACCGCGCCTCAGTATGTGAATGCACAAGATCTGTAGATGCCCGTAGAGAAGCTATGTGTGATGTAACACAATACGAATACTGGCAAGACCACACTGGAGTGGTCACTCTGGGTCTGTTGAAGTGGTCACTCTGGGTCTGTTGAAGTGGTCACTCTAGGTCTGTTGAAGTGGTCACTCTGGGTCTGTTGAAATGTGGTCACTCCAGTGCATGGTATTGCCCTATATTTTATACATGCGTACAATAATAAAGAATTATTTTGCAAATAAGTAGTTTGAATAGCTGTGTATGTACAGAGTGGTCCCCCAGACCAGTCCCGACTTACTGAATATGTTCCTGTCTGTTCTTATTCTGAGTCGTTCAGTATGCAGTGACATGGCTATTTGAAGATATCTTGAGAGACGTGTTAGCTGACTATTTGTTTTGCAGAGTTGTCATAGCTGTATAGTAGCATATGACAAATGGTTTGTCTGTGACAACATTCAACAGTGGATCACCTGGCAGTAGTAGGAAGCTTTGACATCAGAAGAAGCCATCCTCGTGCTTTAATCATACATTAATGACATGTCTCATACATGAGTTAATGAATTTTCAATTACATTAAGCAACTGAAAAATGTTTGCTTTGCAATGTAGACGATTGGAGGCCCAATATATTGTGGTAAGTATTTCTGACTGAGTAGTGCAGCAATAATGTCTCCGAAATGTCACAACAATACCTGACTAATGTCACAACAATGCCTGACAAATGTCTCAACTATGCCTGACAAATGTCTCAACTATGCCTGACAAATGTCTCAACTATGCCTGACAAATGTCTCAACTATGCCTGACAAATGTCTCAACTATGCCTGACAAATGGCTCAACTATGCCTGACAAATGTCTCAACTATGCCTGACAAATGTCTCAACTATGCCTGACAAATGGCTCAACTATGCCTGACAAATGTCTCAACTATGCCTGACAAATGTCTCAACTATGCCTGACAAATGTCTCAACTATGCCTGACAAATGTCTCAACTATGCCTGACAAATCGCTCAACTATGCCTGACAAATGGCTCAACTATGCCTGACAAATGTGTCAACTATGCCTGACATATGTCTCAACTATGCCTGACAAATGGCTCAACTATGCCTGACAAATGGCTCAACTATGCCTGACAAATGTCTCAACTATGCCTGAAAAATGTCTCAACTATGCCTGACAAATGGCTCAACTATGCCTGACAAATGTCTCAACTATGCCTGACAAATGGCTCAACTATGCCTGACAAATGGCTCAACTATGCCTGACAAATGGCTCAACTATGCCTGGCAAATGGCTCAACTATGCCTGACAAATGTCTCAACTATGCCTGACAAATGGCTCAGCAGGGCCTACCAAGTGTTGCAGCTGCACATGACATGATACAGATGTAACGCCAACATCTGTGAAGTGTAATAGCAACTAGTGAACTGGCAAAGGAGCGGTTATTGATCACACTGATACACAGTAAACAAACAAACAACAGATTATAGTAGAATATACAAGGTGTTGGCACTTATGTATTTGTTGAAAGGTTATGAGCATCGTTGTGTCTTTTTAGTTCTTTGCTCAAGGCATTCACAGTAGTTCTTTGCTCAAGGCATTCACAGTAGTCCTTTGCTCAAGGCATTCACATTAGTTCTTTGCTCAAGGCATTCACAGTAGTTCTTTGCTCAAGGCATTCACAGTAGTTCTTTGCTCAAGGCATTCACATTAGTTCTTTGCTCAAGGCATTCACAGTAGTCCTTTGCTCAAGGCATTCACATTAGTTCTTTGCTCAAGGCATTCACAGTAGTTCTTTGCTCAAGGCATTCACAGTAGTTCTTTGCTCAAGGCATTCACAGTAGTCCTTTGCTCAAGGCATTCACAGTAGTTCCTTGCTCAAGGCATTCACAGTAGTTCTTTGCTCAAGGCATTCACATTAGTTCTTTGCTCAAGGCATTCACATTAGTTCTTTGCTCAAGGCATTCACAGTAGTCCTTTGCTCATGGCATTCACAGTAGTTCTTTGCTCAAGGCATTCACAGTAGTTCTTTGCTCAAGGCATTCACAGTAGTTCTTTGCTCAAGGCATTCACAGTAGTTCTTTGCTCAAGGCATTCACAGTAGTTCTTTGCTCAAGGCATTCACAGTAGTCCTTTGCTCAAGGCATTCACAGTAGTTCCTTGCTCAAGGCATTCACAGTAGTTCTTTGCTCAAGGCATTCACATTAGTTCTTTGCTCAAGGCATTCACATTAGTTCTTTGCTCAAGGCATTCACAGTAGTCCTTTGCTCATGGCATTCACAGTAGTTCTTTGCTCAAGGCATTCACAGTAGTTCTTTGCTCAAGGCATTCACAGTAGTTCTTTGCTCAAGGCATTCACAGTAGTTCTTTGCTCAAGGCATTCACAGTAGTTCTTTGCTCAAGGCATTCACAGTAGTTCTTTGCTCAAGGCATTCACAGTAGTTCTTTGCTCAAGGCATTCACAGTAGTCCTTTGCTCAAGGCATTCAAATTATGTCAAAGGACATGACTTCCCACTATGCCATAGCACAAGGCATTCACAATAGGCCTTAGCACAAGGCATTCCCACATGCCCTACAGTACAAGGCATTCCCACATGCCCTACAGTACAAGGCATTCCCACATGCCCTACAGTACAAGGCATTCCCACATACCCTACAGTACAAGGCATTCCCACATGCCCTACAGTACAAGGCATTCCTACTATGCCTTACCACATGGCATTCCCATTATGCCCTAGCACTATGTCCTATCCTTCAGTTTGGGTACCTTAAGCGAGATGTCCACTGGCGTACTGTTTGTCACACTTCTCGGACTGACCATGTGCATGAAAGCGTCCCCACCATTGTTTGTATTCCACACGTCACGTCTAAATGCAGATGACATGTTAGCTGGCACTCGGTACATGTCGGCGAACTTCTCGTGGAACTGGGCAGCCCGGTTGGCGGAACCCCACTTTTTGTTGGGTTTTGGTGACGTGTTCCCGAGGTTGAGGAATCTACCATCAACAGAGTGGGTGCCTTTGCCGGAGATGCAGTTGCCCGACACTGACAGATTGGTTGGCTCCCTGGTGAGCAACTGTAGAATCATACCGCTGGCAAATGTTCGTTTCTCCGTTGTCGTGCCGCTGTAGAGAACCGGGGCCATCCGCCGTGGAAGTAATGGTGCTGATGAGCCATAAATTCCATTTGCATCATTTCCTGTGCCATCGATGTGGTGCCCCTTCACCGAGAACCGCTTCATGTTCACGTACGATTGTGCTGTGTTTTTGTTAAGAGTTGTCTCACGCCACCGAATCTGTTTGTGCCGCCTGTGTAGTTTGTGCAGTTGCCGCTCAGTGGTGCTCAGGGTTGATTGGATCGGGGCCTTTGCACCACCCCGACCATTTATCGGCAAAGCCTTGGTCGCATCACCAAGAAAGTTTGTGCCAACAATGGTCGACTTTTCTGCATTGATATTTGGCAGCTGATGTTGAGATGGTTCACTGGAGGAGCCACGCGTTGGCCCAGTTTTATACGGGATGACCTTCGGAAGGCGCCGGAGTGGAACAGTGCGATTTTCTTGCGATACAAACTTGACACCTGGTGCAAAGCGAACAGACTTTGTCTGCAGTGGACTGTCGCCTGTGCTGATAGGTTTCTGCCTCGGCGGTATTGTGTGTGGTTTCGGATCCAGAGTGTTGTGTGAATTTTTCAGTGACACACTGTACAGCAGTGGTTTTTCCTCAGTGCTGGCTGCCCCTGGAGAATCTGTGTGGGGCAACTTCGGAAACATGCTTGACATTTGTGAGCCAGACCTGGAGCCATTTGTATGCGGAGATGACAAACTGCCCATGTTCACTGCTCGGTCTGGTCCACTTGGCCAGTCTCGCTGTTGAGTTTATTGTCAATGGTTATCAGTCGCAGATTGCTAATTGCAACTAAGTTCATTTAAGTTAATTTAATCTTGTGTTTGTATGTAATTTTTGCATACCTGTGTGGCTTCCATGCATCCTGTCAAGGACAACGACATGGAAATACTACTGATTGTACTCAGTTCAAAACTAGTAGAAGTGTCCACTAGT
Organism: Lamellibrachia satsuma; assembly: GCA_033239005.1. Classification (NCBI taxonomy): domain Eukaryota; kingdom Metazoa; phylum Annelida; class Polychaeta; order Sabellida; family Siboglinidae; genus Lamellibrachia; species Lamellibrachia satsuma. The sequence goes on along the minus strand of BSQZ01000030.1, from coordinate 3,051,544 downwards.
AACTGTCCACTGCGGACCACTCCAGCTTCACTGACTGTCCTTGCAAGACCCCCACACTGCAGTGGACACACCCGTAGTTGGTCTGTGTGTGTCCAAATGTTGTTTTCTCTGATGTCTGATACGTCCTGGTTAACGTCGTCACTTCACTAAAGTGGTTCAGCTTTTCAATGGTGGCCTGAAATGCACAGTGGACTGATTACTACTTGACAGAACAACAATGTCTAATAGTCAGGTCAGTTGGTCCAACATCATTAAACTAGTGCTCTACATGTGCTAATTACCGTTGATTCCTTATAATATTACTGCTCCCCCCTCGTGCTGCTATTACTGGATTGTATTAATGTACGTAAAGCGAACAGGAGTGTCCGTAAAAGAGATGATCTCAAAGATAAGCTCCTACTTGCTAACAATGTATTTATCTTTGGAGTTAATCACTGCTATAATGTAAGTGATATTTTATTGCTTTGTTCTGTGGTAATAATGTAGGCACTGGAGGTAGTCAAAGAACAGGCAGAGAGCTATAGGAATCATGTGTAATGTTATATATTAAGTTATGGGTTAAATTTTGAAAGATTTAATCTGTAACATACACCTGTCTGTAACGTACACCTGTCTGTAACATACACCTGTCTGTGACGTACACCTGTCTGTGACGTACACCTGTCTGACATACACCTGTCAGTGACATACACCTGTCTGTGACATACACTTGTCTGTGACGTACGCCTGTCTGTGATGTACACATATTTCAGACATACACATGTCTGTAATGTACACCTGTGTGTGATGTACACCTGTTTGTAATGTACACCTGTCTGTAACACTCACCTTTGTAAGACGCACCTTTGTAACATAACCTGTCTGTAACATCCAACTGTCAAATAGATAATTGTCTGTGAAAAACAACAGTTTCTCACAACTTTTATCACTTGGCTCAGTGCCAAACTCCTTAAATATTGCTTTTAAAAGTCGTTAGACTATGTGACGAGATAAACTGTTCATGTGCAAGGTGCTCTGTCTCACCCACAACTACCAGCCATACATGTCCACTGGACTTCCACATGTGTGCAGAATGCTGCATGTCCGTTAACATGCACAAACGCTGACAGTTTGGCACATGACAGCAGCAACTAAACACTGCTATTATGATATTACCTTGCACGTACACAGAACTGGCGTCATGGGGGTTACTGTATATTTACACAGTGCACAGCCAACTGCTAGTGCACAGACGGTTTGGTGAAAAGCTTGCATGCGCTCTCATGGATAATGACGCACAGAAGTGATCATACTCTGGCTAAGAATCAGCCAATTTACAAAGCTCTTTTGGTCATCTCAGTAACATTTAATGAGATCCTTGAAAACAGTCTTACCTCTCTAAAAACAGATTGTCCATGTTGTTCAACTGCACTGACAACCTAGTCGCTCTCTCCATCTACCTCTCATAGTTAATTAAATTGTTCAGAAGAAAATTAAGCTTCTATGAATCTTTAAGAGTGTAAGGTCATGTGTTTCTCTAGTTTGTTTCCTAATAATTTGTGCAACCCCCTCCCCGTCCCCCTCCCCCCTCCCCCTCCCCCTCCCCTGTACAGTTTAATGTCATAAGAAGTGATAAATTATGATATGTACCTTTAATTTTTTTACCATAATTTATCAGAGTCAGACCCAAAAGAGCATCACATATGGCTTCATTTTGAAAGAGTGAGTGTACTGTATATTTTATGTGATATCTAGCAAGTCAGGATTCTGTCATTTAAAGATGGTTATTTCAGGAACAGTTTTTTTTTATTGTGTGTACATAAAACCAAAATGACATTGTTTAGAGGCAAGTTAGTGTTTAGTTATTTATTTGTCTAATTTATTAATAAGTAATATTAAGGATCAGAAATGTATTTGGATTGTCGCAGACAGGCTGTTAAGAAAGACTAACAACTGACAGATTGTCTAATTATCTCAGTTGCTAAACAGTTTGGCTGTGCATTGTTGGTCACAATAAATTATTACTGGGTGATAAGTCAAGAGATTGTTCCATTGTCAGACAGCTCTGCATAGAGCTGAGATATCCCATGCATATGTTATTGATTCTAATCAGAAGCAGTGTGAAAGCGTGAGACTGAATAGTACAGGTGAACAGTAGCTGTATAGACGTGTGTGCGTGCATTTTTGCATGCATGTCTGCATGCATGTCTGAATGCATGCGTGTGTGTGTGTGTGTGTGTGTGCCTGTTTACAATGGTTGTGTGTATGTATTTAATAAAGAATGTACATTATGTGTACAAATATATTTTTTGTGAGAGAGACTAGACATCTCCACTGGTAGCAATATCTACGTGCCACTGTCAACACCACAACACTGGTGGAGTCACCTACAGGCTACTGTAAACACCACAACACTGGTGGAGACATCTACAGGCCACTACCAACAACACAATGCTGTGTGGGATGTGTACATGTCTCTGGTAGCCCATCTGTTGCATGCTGTGTGGGATGTGTACATGTCTCTGGTAGCCCATCTGTTGCATGCTGTGTGGGATGTGTACATGTCTCTGGTAGCCCATCTGTTGCATGCTGTGTGGGATGTGTACATGTCTCTGGTAGCCCATCTGTTGCATGCTCTGTGGGATGTGTACATATTCTGTTGTGGCCTAATGAACCATGTGTGTTAGTGTTTTGCCTATCAGTGTTACTGGGTGTGATCGGCTCACTTGTGGTGTCACTGTTGTCAGTGTCATTGGCTGTGGCCTACACACCTACACATGTGTCAGTGTTGTCATTAGCTGTAGCCTATACACCTGCATGTGTGTCACTATTGTCAGTGTCATTGGCTGTTGTCTACACACCTGAATGTGTGACAGTAATCTCATTAGCTGTGGCCTACACATCTGCATGTGTGTCTGTGTTGTCATTGGCTGTGGCTTATAGACCTACGCATGTGTCAGTGTCATTGGCTGTGGCCTACACACCTGCCTGTGTGTCAATGTTGTCTTTGGCTGTAGCCTACACACCTACACATGTGTCAGTGTTGTCATTGGCTGTGGCCTCCACACCTATACGTGTGTCAGTGTTGTCATTGGCTGTCACCAACACACCTACATGTGTGTGTCAGTATTGTCATTGGCTGTCACCTACACACCTACATGTGTGTCAGTATTGTCATTGGCTGTCACCTACACACCTGCATGTGTGTCAGTATTGTCATTGGCTGTCACCTACACACCTGCATGTGTGTCAGTATTGTCATTGGCTGTCACCAACACACCTACATGTGTGTCAGTATTGTCATTGGCTGTCACCTACACACCTGCATGTGTGTCAGTATTGTCATTGGCTGTCACCTACACACCTGCATGTGTGTCAGTGTTGGTGTTGAACCCTGGGTTGCTTTTTGCGCTGTTGTCTTGATGTGGCTCTTGGCAAGTGCTTGTTTCTTGCAGCAATGATGTTGTTGAGAGCACACCTCCATGTTCTCCAATGTCCATCCGACGATCTCGCCCCGACAATGTCTTCTCAAGACTCACCAGTCGAGCCAATCCCCTGTCCCCTCACCCCAGCAGGTACAGTTACATCCCAGCAGGCACAGTTACATCCCAGCAGGCACAGTTACATCCCAGCAGACACAGTTACATCCAAGCAGACACAGTTACATCCCAGCAGGCACAGTTACATCCCATCAGGCACAGTTACATTCCAGCAGACACAGTTACATCCCAGCAGGCACAGTTACATCCCAGCAGACACAGTTACATCCCAGCAGGCACAGTTACATCCCAGCAGGCACAGTTACATCCCAGCAGGCACAGTTACATCCCAGCAGGCACAGTTACATCCCAGCAGACACAGTTACATCCCAGCAGGCACAGTTACATCCCAGCAGGCACAGTTACATCCCAGCAGGCACAGTTACATCCCAGCAGACACAGTTACATCCCAGCAGGCACAGTTACATCCCAGCAAGCACAGTTACATCCCAGCAGGCACAGTTACATCCCAGCAGGCACAGTTACATCCCAGCAGACACAGTTACATCCCAGCAGGCACAGTTACATCCCAGCAGGTACAGTTACATCCCAGCAGGCACAGTTACGTCCAAGCAGGCACAGTTACATCCCAGCAGGCACAGTTACATCCCAGCAGGCACAGTTACATCCCAGCAGGTACAGTTACATCCCAGCAGGTACAGTTACATCCCAGCAGGCACAGTTACATCCCAGCAGGCACAGTTACACCCCACAGCACTAGCAGGAAACTCTTCCCAGTCCTACACCTTCCTCCATCCTCAACTGGTGAATGCATTTTAAACCTGCTTTGCAGAACACATAGTTGCATTTAACGAAGGATGTGTTAACCCTATATCACCCAGCACAGCTAAAGGTATGCCCTCATCAAATCAGAGAATTGTGTGCCACAAATGAACTCAACAAAACAGACCAGTTCAGTTAAACAACAATATTGTTTCCCACTGTTCCTGACCACAATTTATCCCAGTTCCCTTATGGGAATGATATGTCAGTACCTTCCTAAGGAATGATGTCCTGTGACTTGTTGTGAATTGTTTAAATGAAGTGTACAATGATGTTCACTAGTCAACTGATACGGAGCTCGCTCAGAGTTTCATATAATTAAAATGCCACAATTCTCTTAATTTTTTAATCTCAAAGTACATCTAAGTTATCAGTGTTGTTCTTAATAATAATGATGATAATATAACAGAAATCAGAGGCTCATTATTCATGTTTTAATCTTTATTGTTGTAGTATTTTTATCGTTAGAAGTTGTATAAGACAATGTGTAAGACAAAGTATAAGACATTATGTAAGACAATGTATAAGACAATGTGTAAGACAATGTATAAGACAATGTGTAAGACAAAGTATAAGACAAAGTATAAGACAAAGTATAAGACAATGTATAAGACTATGTATAATACAGGAATTTAACAGATCAACAAATCATTAGTTGAAAAACGTTTTATTTCATCTATAAATGTGAAGATTTATTGGTTTGTTGTTAATTGTTGTTAACTGTTGTTAACTGTTGTTAACTGCAGTAGAGCGGTCTCTGTATACTACATTTTATTTCATCACCAAATTGTGTAATTGTTTTAATATTAAGAGATGAAAGATCACGATAGTAACTCATTTTGTATAAATGTTATTTTAACAATCGTATATGTTATAAATACTACTAAATTCAATATCGCAAAATGCCATAAAACAGTTGTTCAGCCAACTAAGATCATCCTGCCATGCGTGCACACACACTCCAGCCATCCTGTCATGCATGCGCACACACTCCGGCCATCCTGTCATGCATGCGCACACACTCCGGCCATCCTGTCATGCATGCGCGCACACTCCTGCCATCCTGTCAATGCATGCGCACACACTCCGGCCATCCTGTCATGCATGCGCACACACTCCTGTCATGCATGCGCACATACTCCTGCCATGCATGCGCACACACTCCGGCAACTAACACTGGATCATATCTATTTGCCAATGTCTACTGGCCAAATTATGTTCACTTACCGCTTATGCTTCTGTGGCTTTCCGTGCCTGTTTGGTGCTTTCCGTGCCTGTTTGGTGCTTTCCGTGCCTGTTTGGTGTTTTAAAATACCTTATTTAATGAGACACCCACAGGCTTAAAGTAGTGTGCATGACGTAGATTTTAGCAATGATTTCTCTGAGATCAGCAGGTAAACATACTAATTTATTTAATTGCCTCACCAACTTTGAAATTCCCTTTTTGGTATTATATGATGTGAGAATAACTGTTCATAAAGATCAAGGTTTTTTGTAAATGCATATATCATGGTTTGAATTATAATAGCAAGAATGATGTGGAGTTGCATTACAACTATCTTGGTTTAGATTATCATAGCAACAGGTGGTTTGTAGTAGTAAAACAATATTAGTAGATTTAATTGAATATTTGTCAAAAGTGCTCAGTAAATACTGCTTTTTCATTTCCATATTATCATATGTTGCATTATGATTTTGGTGTACTGGTCTATTTCATGAACATCATTTTGCAGTTAAGCATCTACTAAATTTATCCTACAATATAATTTATTTGGAGTCTTGAAGAATTAGAAACCATTTTTGCATGAATCTCCACTTTTTTGTCCCCACATGTCATGTGTCGTAGTTTCTATGGCAACAACCCATAACGGTGACTCTCCTGTTTCAGAGGTGTGATCAGCCAGGTGCCAAATCGGGCGCCCCCTGGTGTGATGCCACTTATCCACACCCACTCTGCGCTTGGCCATTCAAAGGCTGTTCTGTCTGTATTTGCCACCGAAGATCTACTCTTTAGCAGCAGTAAAGGTGAGGAGCTTCAACCATTACAGTACAATACAATACAGACACTTCCACTGAACCAACTCTTTGTGCTGGACGGTTATGTGGTAGTGAGACTTCATACACTATTACAGTACAATACAATACATAGACTTCCACTGAACCAACTCTTTGTGCTGGACAGTTATGTGGTAGTGAGACTTCATGCACTATTACAGTACAGTACAGTACAGTACAATACAATACAATACAGAGACTTCCATTGAACCAACTCCTTGTGCTGGACAGTTATGTGGTAGTGAGACTTCATGCACTATTACAGTATAATACAATACAGAGACTTCCATTGAACCAACTCCTTGTGCTGGACAGTTATGTGATAGTGAGACTTCATACACTATTACAGTACGATACAATACAGAGACTTCCACTGAACCAACTCCTTGTGCTGGACAGTTATGTGGTAGTGAGACTTCATACACTATTACAGTACGATACAATACAGAGACTTCCACTGAACCAACTCCTTGTGCTGGACAGTTATGTGATAGTGAGACTTCATACACTATTACAGTACGATACAATACAGAGACTTCCACTGAACCAACTCCTTGTGCTGGACAGTTATGTGGTAGTGAGACTTCATACACTATTACAGTACGATACAATACAGAGACTTCCACTGAACCAACTCCTTGTGCTGGACAGTTATGTGGTAGTGAGACTTCATACACTGTTACAGTACAATACAATACAGATACTTCCACTGAACCAACTACTTGGGCTGGACAGTTATGAGGTAGAGATAATTCATGCACTGTTACAGTACAATACAATACAGAGACTTCCACTGAACCAACTCCTTGGGCTGGACAGTTATGTGGTAGTGAGACTTCATGCACTGTTACAGTACAATACAATACAGAGACTTCCACTGAACCAACTCCTTGGGCTGGACAGTTATGTAGTAGTGAGACTTCATGCACTGTTACAGTACAGTACAATACACAGACTTCCACTGAACCAACTCCTTGGGCTGGACAGTTATGTGGTAGTGAGACTTCATGCACTATTACAGTACAGTACAATACAGAGACTTCCACTGAACCAACTCCTTCGGCTGGACAGTTATGTGGTAGTGAGACTTCATGCACTATTACAGTACAATACAATACATAGACTTCCACTGAACCAACTCCTTCGGCTGGACAGTTATGTGGTAGTGAGACTTCATGCACTATTACAGTACAGTACAATACAGAGACTTCCACTGAACCAACTCCTTGGGCTGGACAGTTATGTGGTAGTGAGACTTCATGCACTATTACAGTACAGTACAATACAGAGACTTCCACTGAACCAACTCCTTGGGCTGGACAGTTATGTGGTAGTGAGACTTCATGCACTATTACAGTACAGTACAATACAGAGACTTCCACTGAACCAACTCCTTGGGCTGGACAGTTATGTGGTAGTGAGACTTCATGCACTATTACAGTACAGTACAATACAGAGACTTCCACTGAACCAACTCCTTGGGCTGGACAGTTATGTGGTAGTGAGACTTCATGCACTATTACAGTACAGTACAATACAGAGACTTCCACTGAACCAACTCCTTGGGCTGGACAGTTATGTGGTAGTGAGACTTCATGCACTATTACAGTACAGTACAATACAGAGACTTCCACTGAACCAACTCCTTGGGCTGGACAGTTATGTGGTAGTGAGACTTCATGCACTATTACAGTACAGTACAATACAGAGACTTCCACTGAACCAACTCCTTGTGCTGGACAGTTATGTGGTAGTGAGACTTCATGCACTATTACAGTACAATACAATACAGAGACTTCCACTGAACCAACTCCTTGTGCTGGACAGTTATGTGGTAGTGAGACTTCATGCACTATTACAGTACAATACAATACAGAGACTTCCACTGAACCAACTCCTTGTGCTGGACAGTTATGTGGTAGTGAGACTTCATGCACTATTACAGTACAATACAATACAGAGACTTCCACTGAACCAACTCCTTGGGCTGGACAGTTATGTGATAGTGAGACTTCATGCACTATTACAGTACAATACAATACAGAGACTTCCACTGAGCCAACTCCTTGGGCTGGACAGTTATGTGATAGTGAGACTTCATACACTATTACAGTACAATACAATACAGAGACTTCCACTGAGCCAACTCCTTGTGCTGGACAGTTATGTGATAGTGAGACTTCATGCACTATTACAGTACGATACAATACAGAGACTTCCACTGAACCAACTCCTTGTGCTGGACAGTTATGTGATAGTGAGACTTCATGCACTATTACAGTACGATACAATACAGAGACTTCCACTGAACCAACTCCTTGTGCTGGACAGTTATGTGATAGTGAGACTTCATGCACTATTACGGTACAATACAATACAGAGACTTCCACTGAACCAACTCCTTAGGCTGGACAGTTATGTGGTAGTGAGACTTCATGCACTATTACAGTACAATACAATACAGAGACTTCCACTGAGCCAACTCCTTGGGCTGGACAGTTATGTGATAGTGAGACTTCATACACTATTACAGTACAATACAATACAGAGACTTCCACTGAGCCAACTCCTTGTGCTGGACAGTTATGTGATAGTGAGACTTCATGCACTATTACAGTACAATACAATACAGAGACTTCCACTGAACCAACTCCTTGTGCTGGACAGTTATGTGATAGTGAGACTTCATGCACTATTACAGTACAATACAATACAGAGACTTCCACTGAACCAACTCCTTGTGCTGGACAGTTATGTGATGGTGAGACTTCATGCACTATTACAGTACAATACAATACAGAGACTTCCACTGAACCAACTCCTTGTGCTGGACAGTTATGTGATAGTGAGACTTCATGCACTATTACGGTACAATACAATACAGAGACTTCCACTGAACCAACTCCTTAGGCTGGACAGTTATGTGGTAGTGAGACTTCATGCACTATTACGGTACAATACAATACAGAGACTTCCACTGAACCAACTCCTTGGGCTGGACAGTTATGTGATAGTGAGACTTCATTCACTATTACAGTACAATACAATACAGAGACTTCCACTGAACCAACTCCTTGGGCTGGACAGTTATGTAGTAGTGAGACTTCATGCACTATTACAGTACAATACAATACAGAGACTTCCACTGAACCAACTCCTTGGGCTGGACAGTTATGTGGTAGTGAGACTTCATGCACTATTACGGTACAATACAATACAGAGACTTCCACTGAACCAACTCCTTGGGCTGGACAGTTATGTGATAGTGAGACTTCATTCACTATTACAGTACAATACAATACAGAGACTTCCACTGAACCAACTCCTTGGGCTGGACAGTTATGTGGTAGTGAGACTTCAAAAAAGAAATACTCAAACATGTTGTGCTCTGTCAATAGAGGTGGGAGATCTAACCACATTCTAAGAAATCCCTATTTATATTGACGTCCATTTCCCTTTATTTGAAAAGTCCCACATATATTTGAAATGGTTATCCGCAAACCGCATTATACACAGAAATCACATGAATTGAGTTAAGAGTAGTTTTCGGCTGCCACCAAGTTGTGGCAGAGGTAACAGATGTAACAGTGTCTGTTGCATATTTGTTATACACTGCACTATTAGCTAATGAAATAACAGTTTTACTAATTATCATTGGACACTGCAACAAAAAACATTTCTCAAAATGAACAATTTATTTTGCAGATAAATGTTTAATTTATTCAGGCACTTCTTTGTTATGTCATACATTCCAACAGCATAGTTATACAGCATTACAATAGTTCTTGGTATTGAAAGATGTTACAAAAGGAGTCGGTTGAAGAACATTTCTTATGATGAGACAAGTTGTTATATATCCTGCGTTGTCAGATCGTACGTGCAAGATCTGGGATCTACACACGGGTGAGGAGATCCTCACCCTCACAGGACACCCCAACAACGTGGTTGCCGTGCGTTACTCAGAAGAGACAAGTCTGGTCTACACCGTGTCAACATACTTCATCAAAGTGTGGGACGTACGCGAGGGAAACAAATGCATCAAAACACTGACGTGAGTCATTGAGAGTCATGTCAGTCCACTTAGTTAGTCATTCACTGTTGATTAAGTCATACAGACAGAGGGAGTGGAACTGTGGAATCTTGGCGGGAGAATCTTGGTGCAGCTGTGAATTTGGTGCAGTGAATTGTCAGAAAAAACTTGGAATATTCATTAGAATAAGTATAACTGTTACATATATATTATACATAAACTTATTATAGACATATATATTATACATAAACTTATTATAGACATATATATTATACATAAACTTATTATAGACATATATATTATACATAAACTTATTATAGACATATATTAGGAAGCAGTTTTTGTTAGTATATACTCAGTGGCAGTATTTTAGCATTAGTCCTGTTTACAGTTCGAGAATTAAGGTAGCACGGTGAATTATCAGAAAGAGTGGAATATTAATTAGAATAAGGATTACTATTACACATATATTATACATAAACTTGTTATAGACATATATTGAAAAACCGTTTTTGTTAACATTTCAGAGGCATTGTTTTTAAGGTAGCTATTCCCAGACTCAAATTCAGCGAGTGATAAATGGGTTTGTTTACAATTTGTGAATTAAATTGTTATATAAAATTTTCAAGATTTAACAAGATTAGCCAAAGGCCAAGATGGGAAGTGGACAAGGAAGCCATTGGCTTATCGAGAGTCCAACAATGTTCATCTACTTATAACCCGCCCTCCTGAGATATGTGTCAACCTTGTTTTTAAACATATTCACACTGCTAGCAGTTACACAATCTGTAGACAATTTGTTCCATTCATTTATTGTCCTCTGTGAGGACGAGTCCTTCCTGATGTCCAATCTACATTGATCCTTTACTAATTTTACCTCATGTCCTCTAGTTCTGCTATCCTTCTTGAGTGAGAAAAAACACATTTCTATCGACATTTTCATACCCATTCAATATCTTTAAAACTTCAGTCTGATCTCCTCTTAACCTCCTTGCCTCCAGAGTTGTTAAACCACATTCTTTCAGGCGTTCTTCATAACTAAGGTCTCTCAGTTCTGGAATCATTTTGTTTGCTCTCCTTTGTATTCGTTCAAGTGTATCTAAATCCTTCTTATGATATGGTCTCCGTGCTTGTATACAGTATTCTAAATGAGGTCTAACTATTTCTCAGACCATTTCACTAATCTGTCTAGATCGTTTTGTAAATGTTGTTTATCACCATCAGTATTAACCTTTCTAAACAGTTTTGTGTCATCTGCAAATTTCAGTACGTTACTTGTTATACTGTCGTCCAAGTCATTGATATATAGTAAGAATAATATAGGTCCTAATACTGATCCTTCATGTACCCCACTCAAAACCGATTTCCAATTTGAAACTTCTCCATCCAATACAACTCGTTGTCTTCTGTCAGTCAGCCATTGTTCTATCCAGTCAGTTATGCTATCCCCAATACCATGGCCTTTTAATTTAAGTAGTAATCTTTGATGTGACACTTTGTCAAAAGCTTTCTGAAAATCTAAGTAGATAATATCTACTTGCGATCCCACGTCTATCCACTTAGTGATATCTTCCAAAAAACATAACATATTTGTTTAGCATGACCTCGCTTTAAGGAATCCATGTTGAGATGAATTTAATAATTTATGCTTAACGAGGAAGTATACCATATGGTCTTTAATTAACCTTTCTAATAATTTACAAATCAATGACGTTAAACTCACTGGTCTGTAATTCTCAGAATTATTTCTCGAACCCTTTTTAAATAATGGTATGATGTTTGCATTGTTGGATATATATATATATATATATATATATATATATTTGAGATAAAGTGATAAATTTACATGAATTATATACATATGTAATATCTAACATAGTTGTAGTAAACGTTTTCAGTAACAGTTAACTGACAGCAGGATTTTACCATAAGTTGCTATACACTGAGTCATTGTTTTGTTTACGTAGTGTTCTGCATATTCGTTAGGTGGCAGGCTTTCTTGGGCTCATGCGAGCTTAGTAGATAGAACGCCGTTAGCAAGTATAGTATTATCATAATTAAATTAAAACCTAAATAATCCAGCCTATAGTGTTCTTTTGAACACAGAAAACAGCCTTATTCAAGGCTAACGTAGCAATCTATCTAAATTCTGTGATGACGCCGTGCATACGGCAGGTAAAGGCCGCCTGAGATTTAGTATGTGGGAGTTATAGCAACTGGGTGGACTTCATCAAGTCCAGGTGTGAGAAGTCCTGGGCTGAGGTTCAGGCGGATAGTTTTACTTTTAGTGTAGGGTATGTGCAAAGATGAAGGGAAAATATTGACCCTCAAATAATTGCTATAACCCAATCATGGGCCTATAAAGATATAGCAGATGCTGAGTAAGGACTGATAGAGTACATAATGTTTAGGGGAGATCGAATAGGAAGAAGGGGAGGGGGAGTTATTTTACATATTAAAGAATCTGTTCAGGCTTATGAAATAAATTAGAAAGGAAAGCAGATTGCGAGGAAGCTGTTTGGTGCAATATAGTTAAAAAAAATTCAGCATTAACTATTGGATTAGTTTACCAAAGTCCAAACATAAATGAAGAGGATAACACAAGAATACAAAACGCTAGAAAGGATGTGAGTAAAGAGGAATGTATTATAATGGGAGATTTTTACCACGGACACATACAATGGAAATCTCTAGAAAGTACAGGGGGTGAGGATCAACAGTTTCTATTTTAAATTCAGGATAGCTTCCTTACTCCACATGTGATAGAACCAACCACGGGAGAGAGTGTATTGGATTTAGTTTTGTCTTCACAAAATGAATTACCCGGGTAGTGGACAATATCAAAGTACATGAACCTTTGGGTAACAGTGATCATAATCAAATACATTTTGACATCAAAGTAAAAAATATACAGTAGAAACATCCACAAAGGTAAATATAAAGATATCAGAAAATATTTAACAAAGCTAGATTGGAATAACACGCTGAGAAATAAGACTGCAATTGAATGTTGGAACATTCGAAAATATGAAATTGAGAGTATCATTGATCAATTTGTTCTCTTGAAAAAACAAGGAAAATGGTCTAGAAAAAAAAATCTATAGTGTACAAACAAACTATTTGGAGACAAATTACAAATTCTAAAAGAAGCTATGAGAAAAAATAGCATGTAACATTAAAAATGACAGCAAGAATTTTTATGTATATGTCAGGAGTAAACAAAATGTTTTTTAATGGTGGAAGACCTAAATGGTTACTTCAGTTCCGAATTTACCAGAGAGGATATTAGTTCATTACCAGTTCCAGATGCTAAATTTCAGGAGGTTAAATCGGACTATTTAGGGGCAGTTAGTTGTAACTCCAGAAATGGTAGCTAAGAAAATAAAGACAATGAAGGATAATAAATCACATGGAGTGGATGGAATTCCTCCAAAACTATTAATGGAAACAGTAGAACAAATCAGTATACCACTTGCAAGAGTATTCAACTTGTCATTAAAAGAGGGAGTTGTTCCTTTTCAATTTAAAGAAACCAACATCGTACCATTATTTAAAAAGGGTATGAGAAATAAGTCAGAGAATTACAGACCAGTGAGTTTAACATCAGTGATTTGTAATTTATTAGAAAGGTTAATTAAAGACCATATGGTGAACTTCCTTGTTAGGCATAAATTACTAAATCCATCTCAATATGGATTCCTAAAAGCAAGGTCATGCTTAACAAATATGTTATGTTTTTTAGAAGAAATCACGAAGTGTATAGACGGGGGATCACCAGTAGATATTAACTACTTAGATTTTCAGAAAGCTTTTGACAAAGTGCCACATCAAAGATTACTGCTTATATAAAACACTTGAGAAAAAAACTTTTAAATTCCCACTCTGCACTGCACTGTTGTATGTACCCATGGATATAAGGAACATTGGATATGTGGAACAGCTTCACCAAGTCCCAATGTGTTCCTTATAGCAAGAGTCCACTGAATATAAATGTCATTACTGAATACATGTAATAGTTAATAATAATAATATATGAATGTATATAGCACCCGAATCCACTTAAAATAATATGCTCTCGAGCATGTTACATAAAATTGTAAAATATGTATATGTAGACTGTGTAAAACAGACAAGCTGGTTAAAACACATTCTAAATTTGCACTAAAAGGGATAAAACAATTAAATTATAATACATTTATATATATATATATATATATATATATATATATATATATAAATATATATATATATATATATATGTAATGATGATGTAAATACAAGTTGTGTAGTTGTATAATGATGATGTAAATACAAGTTGTGTAGTTGTATAATGATGATGTAAATACAAGTTGCATTGTTGTGTAATGATGATGTAAATACAAGTTGCATTGTTGTGTAATGATGATGTAAATACAAGTTGCATTGTTGTGTAATGATGATGCAAATACAAGTTGTGTAGTTGTATAATGATGATGTAAATACAAGTTGTGTAGTTGTATAATGATGATGTAAATACAAGTTGTGTGGTTGTATAAAGTAATTCCATATAATGAAATGTCTACTAAAAATGTCAGATTGTATCCGTGGTTGATATCTTGATGTCATCTTGTCCAGGTCATCTGGGTTCACAAACGATGGTGTATTAGCCATGAAGTCAACAACGCGTCAAGTGACATGTCCGCCTGGTGAAACAAACATCACGGACGTCGTTGTCAACTCAACTGGCACAGTTCTCTACTCAGCTGCTGGCAACACCGTGAGAATATGGGATCTCAGGAGGTAGGGGCTGTGTGATCTCAAAAGGTAGAATTTATGGCAGTCAAAAACACAAATGTCAGGTAACATCCACTTGAATACATTGTTATACATACTCCTACCAAGTATGACTGAATTATAATCAACCCTGTTGTGATATGGTGGAAGTGTCTTACTTAAAAATATCAAAAAGGGAGTCACCCAGATACTATGAACCCATCCGCCTTGTTCAGTCTGAATGTTCTACACATATCCCTGTTGTAGGAAATATAAAACAAAGCAGAGCATTCAATTTCTACCATGCCCATTCGTTGCTAGGAACACGTAACACTTTGCTCCCAACAGACCTGTTCACAATTTCAACATTTCAGCTTCTATTCAAGCTTCAACCACGTTGCAATGGCTGCACGAAAGCTGTTCGTTTCTATAATTCCTGAGTGAACTGAGGCAACGTGGACAGAATGAAATTGTCCAAGTTTTGAAACAGCAGCAGGTGGACTCGACTGACAGTCTGGAGCTCTAACTGCTGAGCTACCAGCCCCCAAACATTTAAAGATTATCAGCTACCATCCCCCAAACATTTAAAGATTATCAGCTACCATCCCCCAAACATTTAAAGATTATCAGCTACCGTCCCCCAAACATTTAAAGATTATCAGCTACCGTCCCCCAAACATTTAAAGATTATCAGCTACCGTCCCCCAAACATTTAAAGATTATGAGCTGCCATCCCCCAAACAGTTTAAGATTATCAGCTACCATCCCCCAAACATTTAAAGATTATGAGCTACCAGCCGCAAACATTTAAAGATTATCAGCTACCAGCCCCCAAACATTTAAAGATTATCAGCTACCATACCCAAACATTTAAAGATTATCAGCTACATCCCCAAACAATTAAAGATTATCAGCTACCATCCCCAAACAATTAAAGATTATGAGCTACCATCCCCAAACAATTAAAGATTAAGAGCTACCATCCCCAAACAATTGAAGATTATAAGCTACCAGCCCTTGTACATGTAATGCTCACAAGTGCAGTGACAGCACTAATCCTGTGTGGGTTATTGCATTGGTCAGTTTCAAGGCGGTGGGCAAGTTGTCTGGTGGTCATCAGGCGGCGGTCATGGTGCTGGCCGTAGATGACACGGACACAGCGGACGGCAACATCTGTGTAGTGACCGGCTCAAAGGATCATTACATCAAGGTTTGTTGTCTCTGATATGGTCCCTTTTGGTTTTACTATGTACCATGGAAGCTTTAAGTATTTTCACTACATCACATTTCTCAGTTACGTCATGCTTCATTTCTGATACATTCCCTGTCTTCTACTGTTCATGTAATGTATAAGGTGGTACATGGCTGAAAAAAGGTGTAACTGGTTGAAAAAGGGGGCAGTAATGACAAAGGGGCACTCGTGGGACCCCCTTGCTATATCCATGCTTTGGTACTACATGTGACATCAAAACATGTATTATTAATATTTGTAATCATATCGATAGTAGAACCACAAAAGGTGACTAGTGATCTAATTTCTTCTCGGAGAAACTATTTTTGGGTCTTTGATGTGAGGACAAATTACTGAATTCAGCAGTTGCTGTATTACTACATTTTCTGAAGCCAGACATTGGGAAGCAACAATTTAGCCTCATAGGCTATAAATCTTGTTACGGAGCTATGCCATTATGTCTCATAATAATAATAATAATAATAAATTAATTAGTTTAGTTAGCTTTTCAGCTGAATAGTACATGTAAGCAAATATAAATATATATATATATATATATATATATATATATATAATGATATAAAATAATATAAAATATTAGAGTTTTAAGAGTTTTAAATTGTCTATAAACAAATATAGATATATATTAAATAAAGAACATTAAATTGCATAGAAATAAATATAAAACATAAAGAAGTATTAAATGAAGAGCATTTAAATGCATAGAAATAAATACATAAATAAAAAATATATTAAATGAACAGTATTAAATTGCATATAAATAATAAATGAAGGTGGATCCTGTGTGAATTGTCTTCAGGTGTTTGAAGTGAGTGAGGATTCGGTGGGTGTCATGTGTCCCAAGTACAACCTGGAGCCCCCCCACTATGATGGCATCCAGTCTCTGTGTCTCATGGGGGACCTGCTCTTTAGCGGGTCGCGCGACACCTGTATCAAGAAGTGGGACTTGTCAGAACAACAGCTCAAGCAGGTGGGTTTGTCTTCTCTACAGGCAGGTGGGTTTGTCTTCTCTTCTCTCCAAGCAGGTGGGCTTGTCTTCTCAACAGGCAGGTGGGTTTGTCTTTTCTACAGGCAGGTGGGTTTGTCTTCTCTACAGGCAGGTGGGTTTGTCTTTTCTACAGGCAGGTGGGTTTGTCTTCTCTACAGGCAGGTGGGTTTGTCTTCTCTCCAACCATTTACTTTGAATGTTTTGGTAACAACATCATGTGGAGGGAATGTAATTGGACGGGTGTTAATGATTGCCCATGGTTTGATCACCCTAAAACTTTGTCCTCACTTATTGGAAACTGTCAACAGCTGTTTACAAATGTACTGAAAGCCAAGATTGATATTCATAAACAAATAAAGATAAAATAAAAACAATTATGGTTCATTAAAATACATTTGAGTAGTAAAAATGTTAGACTGTAATGGTCTATTCTATATATATAGTTTATACTATAATTATATAGTTTAAACTTATATTTTCATCAATGTGTAACCCGTCCTCCTGATATTTGTCAATTTTCTTTTTAAACATATTCACGCTGTTAGCATTTACACAAACTGTAGATAATCTGTTCCATTCATTTATTGTCCTCTGTGAGAATGACTATTCTCTGATATCCAATCTACACTGATCCTTCACTAATGTTACCTCATGTTATCTTTTTAAGTGAGAAAAAAATATTTCTGTCAATATTTTCATAACCATTCAGTATCTTAAAAACTACAATTTGATCTCCTCCTAATACCGCTGTCTTCCATTGTTCTCTCCCTGTGTATCGTCATTCACTGTGTTCTTCCTGTAGTCCATCAACAATTCTCACAAAGACTGGATCTGTGGCCTCGCCTTCATGCCGGGAGGCAACTGTCTCCTGAGTGGATGCCGTGGGGGTCTTCTCAAACTGTGGAACATCGACACATGCAACATGCTGGGGGAGATCCGCGCACACGACAGCCCCATCAACTCCATTACCACCAACTCATCCCTCATCTTTACAGCTTCCAAGTGAGTAGCCAATGTCTTCTGTCACCAAATACTGTGTCTTAACGGCTTTGTCACAGCAGGCAAAGACACACGAACCAGGAGTCGTCATTTACATCAATTACCATAAAGACATTTTTTTTATTAAAAAATAATGGCAAATGAACCCACTAATTTTGTGTTCATAGTAGAGTATCTTTGGTGTCAGTCAATAGAAGTAGTCCTAACAGGTAGCGGTAACAGATGTGCATGATGGGATTGAAAAACAAAGTTTTCTACTGTGTGTATACTAGACTTCTGATATCAGCCCCTTGAGTTCACCTTTGTTGACCTTGAAATGTCACGGTTATTTGGGATTGGGAGCAGTTTATCCCTGCTGAAGAGTCAAAAAAATAAAAGTCCATTCTTGTGTTTTAGAAATTAGTGTAATAGTGTCAGTAAATAATATTAATCCTCCGCCATGTCACCAACTGCTACCAAAACTCACAAGTTCAATTAGACTATAACAGTGAATGCATTCAAACAAACCGAACTTGCTGCCCTGATTATCTGAACAGTCAAACAGACACACATCCAACCACCCACGTGGTGCAGATCAAAGTAGACTTTCATTATGCAGCATTGTGCACACGGATAAGGCTTAAATGCATTAATTTGTCTAGTTAGAAAACTGGTTATGTCCGTCTCCACGTTAATGAAACATGTCCATCAAGATTACAGATGTTTCAAGGTGGACAAAAGGTAACTCAAGACTGGGTTCATCAGTGAATTGATGAGGACCTCCTTTAAACACACAGTGGAGAACGTCATGCTTTTACCACAAGATGGACGACACTGTCCTGATGTGTCATAATATGTTAGACTAGACATGCGGTTATTTTTGACCACATGAGACAACTGCATGATGTCTCGGTGTTAGCTGGTTCGTAGTTGTCTGTGTCAGTGTTGATGTGCCACAAAGGGGATGATGTCTCGGTGTTAGCTGGTTCGTAGTTGTCTGTGTCAGTGTTGATGTGCCACAAAGGACATGTGTCAGTGTTGATGTGCCACAAAGGACATGTGTCAGTGTTGATGTGCCACAAAGGACATGTGTCAGTGTTGATGTGCCACAAAGGACATGTGTCAGTGTTGATGTGCCACAAAGGACATGTGTCAGTGTTGATGTGCCACAAAGGACATGTGTCAGTGTTGATGTGCCACAAAGGACATGTGTCAGTGTTGATGTGCCACAAAGGACATGTGTCAGTGTTGATGTGCCACAAAGGACATGTGTCAGTGTTGATGTGCCACAAAGGACGTGTCAGTGTTGATGTGCCACAAAGGAGATGCACATGATTTTGTAGACTTTACGTTGCGCTACTTCTTTGTTTTTTGCTAGTGATACTTGCTGAAGATTGTGCATTATTAGTTGCATTTGTGCAGATTAAATTTAGTTTGTCAAAAACAACATGATTAACTTTCTGCACATAATTATGGAGATTTCCAGACACACTTCCAGGGAGATGGTTCAAAAGCCGTTTCTCACCTGTCTCACTACACTGGTTGTTTACACCAGGTGACGCCACTGTTCACACTTTGTGTCATAGTGTCAGCAGATGAGTTGACAATTGTATAATTCAACTGCTATAGTTGCCATTTTAATAAAATTATTATTATTATTAAATTATTATTACCAACATGTTTTGTGTTATTTGAAACAAAAAGCCTTTTTCAAAACTCACCAAACTTTACGGGATGTCTCCTATGGCCGTCCAATTTCACAAAGATTTATGGGTTAACTGTAACAGCTGGCATATATATTACATTATATATTATTATATTACACAAGAATATTTTAATACAATGTTATTCTGTGGGCTATAAAAATTAATTTAATAATTGCTTTATCTTTTGTTAACTTGTTCCACTTTTGTGTAATCATTAAAAAAAAATTTTTTTAATATTGTGTTCAACTACTTTATAACTCATTACCCGGCTGAACTGATTTGTAGTTGTTGTTGTTGTTGTTGTTGTTGTTGTTGTTGTTGTTGTATCTTGTTGTTGCTGTATCTGTTGTTGTGATGTTTGACTGTGTCAGTAGACAGTAACAAACAACATTGTTTTTGTTTTGTAGCGATACAGATATACACATCTGGCAGCCACAGTGGGACCAGCTTCCATCGTCAGTCATGCATGACGATGAAATATTCATCTGACATTCACTTATCGTTCTTTGTGTCAACATTTCTTTTCACATGTCTTCATTTCATACTCATTCAGCATTTCTTTTCCATGTATAGTTTGTACGACGTTCCTGTCCCTAGAAACCTGACAGTGTTCGCAGTTGAATCATTCAGGCATGGTTCTAGTGGTGCTGGTCATCTCTAAGTAGGTCATGACCTAGTTACACTTGAATTTATTCGGGATAAGATAGGGAATTTCATTGTGCTAGAGGGTGTTAAATAGGTGTTGAAGTTTTATAATTACTTTGTAATTAAGCATGTTAATTAGTTGGCAAACAAGGCAACTGCTTACGCTGTAGATTATTTCCTTGCATGTACTCCTTCCCCGGCTAGCCTTTGTTGTATCTGCAAAAATGTACCTAAAATCTGTGTCAGGAATAACTTTATTCAGGGATATGTTATTGACAGAATATGTCTAATTGTATGGGCATGGTTGTTTTCATGTATACGTGAAAACGTCACAACCATATTGTTACGTGGAAGTCTGCCGGGCTCGTCACTATTAGCACAGGTGTATAGCTGTTATCTACAAATGTTGTACATAAAAATTTATTTTAATGGAATGCTACTAAGACAGTAGTTAGATGGAGTGAATGTTATTATAATGTCATACTTGATGGCTGTAACTGATCTACCTCCATGTGGGCCACAGGTTTGACATGTCAACATTTCCTAAGGTTTTAGTAAAGTAATTTATTAGATCAATGTTTGGAAAAAGGTGAAACATGAATTGTCTATATAAATTCTTGGTATTAGCAAATTTTATCTATTTACATCAAAAATGCATGTTTGGTTTCTATTAACAAACAGTTTATGTAGCAAAAGCCCATTTTTATAAGTAATCAGCTCCTGGATTCTGAAACCTTAAAAGCTTTGAGTACAAGTTCATGTTACTAACTTAAATACAGTTTGACATAAGCCATATAAAACTGCCACTGTCGATGGCTGTTTGACTTTGTAGACAGTACACTTAATGAGGCTGTTTGCTGGTTGATTTGTGTCTACAGAGTATCTGTTAGTGTTGCTAATTACATCCAAAATGTTAATGTTGAACTAGTAATCTGGAGCATCTGTTGGTCTGATGGATCTCAATACATGGAGCAGTCTTAGACAGCCACCTGTCTATGTGCGTCACACAGACTAGTGGTGAATGCATTGTCTTCTATGCACATACTGTTATTACTGATAAATAAAGATATTTGTTTACGTTACTGTTGATATTTAAAGATTTTTGTGTATTTATTTCATTCCCAGCGATATATATCATGAGGCACAGTTTGTGTTGGCAGGTGTTTTATATGCCAGGCTGTGAACAGTTTATTGTGATATTTGAGGAGGCGCGTCGTAAGAGACTTTGAGGTGCACTAGCGGGTTGTTACGTTTCCTAAGTTGTGGTTGCTTGTTTTATTTTCACTTTCCGCTGCCAATGCTTTGCTATTTTCACTGCCTGCTTTTTACACAATGCTCTCTGTTTTCTCTAACATAGTGGATACCGTCTGCAGATAATCTAGCTCAACTAATACAGTAATCATTGCATTTAGCGGATTGTTTTAACGATTTTGATATGACCTTTGCACTTTCTGTTCAGTCCTGAAGTCATTGTGTTCACAATCACTTTCTCTGTAATTCCCTACGTCTTTTTTCCATATTGTTATTTTACTTATTTATTATGCATTTTTCTTTTTTGTTTTTTTCAATATAACCTCTTTTCAGTCAGATTATCTCTTTTGTGGTCTGTCTTGATGTGATAGTGAAATTGAAACTGGTTATTCTGTGTGACTGCATGGTTGCCATGGTAATTCATCTTTTGTATTTCAGCACGTGAACTATTGCAGTGATCACCTGTGTTATGACCAATTACCGTTATGGCATGTGTGAATTAGAATTAGGAAAGTGCATGATAAGTGATGGTCCACAGATGATAAAAATAATTGATGGTCGACAGATGATAAAGATAATTGATGGTCGACAGATGATAAAGATAATTGATGGTCCACAGATGATAAAGCTAATTGTTGGTCCACAGATGATAAAGATAAGTGATGGTCCACAGGTGATAAATGACCACTATTTAATTTTAAACACTTGGTGCACTTTCACAATTCAAGTTCATTTGTGACGTTTTGATGCTCTTTTCTCTCAGCTTGCTGTATTAGCACAC
The DNA here is from genome assembly GCA_033239005.1 of Lamellibrachia satsuma. Classification (NCBI taxonomy): domain Eukaryota; kingdom Metazoa; phylum Annelida; class Polychaeta; order Sabellida; family Siboglinidae; genus Lamellibrachia; species Lamellibrachia satsuma. The sequence continues at coordinate 3,028,805 of BSQZ01000030.1, read as the reverse complement.
TAATTAATTAACATTTTGTAGATTAGTCTCTAATGTAAATGTGATTAATGCATTGCATGCTTTCAAAAATGTTAAAATCTGTCCTTGCTTCTCACCATCTTCAATCCAGACGCTTATTGCTTTTTTCTTTTGCCATTAACTCTCAAATTATATATATATATATATATATATATATATATATATACATACATATATATGTGTGTGTGTATATATATATATATATATATATATATATATATATATATATATATATGTATATATATATATATATACACACACATACATGACAGCATTTATATATGCATACATAATTACATTATATATGTGTATATACTGGTATATAAATTTTATTGCAACAGGCATAAGTATAAGAGTTTCTGGCAGCCTCCGATGTCCAAATGGAAAATGGTGCAGAAATATGTTGACAGCTATGAAGTCATGTTACAAGGTAGTCAGCACACAAAGACTCATTTCTCTTTCTATGAGACCCACAAGTGTGATTCTTTTCACAAACGGTTGTTTCATGTGCACATATAGACTTTCATATTATGACCACACTTCACACTTGCCTGATGTAACGATAAAAGTCAATTGTTTCGATGATTTAAAAAGTATGCAGTCTTATCAAGCCTACTGTGCATCACTAAGTCTGAATTGAGTAAGGAGTTTTAAGACCATCTCCTCGCTGAGGCAAACTCCTCACTGAGGCAAACATTATGCAAGTGGTCATAATAGAGGGTTTGTGCTTGCATAACCTGTGTGCAGTGACTCACCACTAACACTAGTGTACACTTCTCTGTTCGCGCTGACAGTGACCACTCCTTGTGCTTCTGGAAGGAGAATCTCTCAAGTCTCGAATGTGCTGGCGGCATCTGATGTAGCGGCCGCAATACCAGCCACTCTCAGATACTGTTGCTATGGTTACTGTATCGAGGATCCTCAGACTGGCCTAGCCGGAGGGAGGAATGTGTGTTAGTTGGACCCCCCCCACTGTGAACACTATAAGTTGCTTTCACGCATGACTACATGGATATGTTAAATATGAAATTCTTCTGAATATTATTTAAGAACCATACAAATAGAGTGGACAGAAAGTCAGCCATGTCTTCCCTGTCCTCTCTAAATCTTTACCTGCCCAAGTCCTGCCCTCTAAAACATGGTCCACCTAAGTCCTGCCCTCTAAAGCATGGTCCACCTAAGTCTTGCCCTCTAAAGCATGGTCCACCTAAGTCCTGCTCTGTAAGTTTTCATGACTTGCCTAAGCCCTCCACGACTTCATGATCCACCTATCCCTGTCTTATAAGCCACCATGATCCACCTATCCCTGTCTTATAAGCCACCATGATCCACCTATCCCTGTCTTATAAGCCACCATGATCCACTTATCCCTGTCTTATAAGCCACCATGATCCACCTATCCCTGTCTTATAAGCCACCATGATCCACCTCTTCCTGCCTTATAAGGCACCATGATCCACCTATCCCTGTCTTATAAGCCACCATGATCCACCTATAATCTTCTGCTCCAACCTGGCTCTTCTGTCCACTTTGGCAAGTTTTATCTGTATATTGTGTATAATTCTTACTTCATAAACAAACATTTTGTGTTTTATTATTTGTTTACGTTGACTTTCTATATTTGTAATTTTTAAATTTACTTAACTGAATATAATTTTTTTCGGTTACGCTGAGTATGTTGTTGAACCTATCACAGAGTATCTAAATACCAAACACTTATACCACAGAAGACACATGAAGAGGTTTTTATTGAGGACCCAATGTAAAAAAAAACTTGTTTCACAGTTGCTTGTACACTGTTGTATGTTTATTAGGCAGAAGTTTGTATATGTGATGTACATAGTAAGATTAATAATAAAATATTTTGCTTAGAAAACATGCAGTACTCTGATTGAGTGAGTGAGAACGTTTCAGGTGTTTTTTATGGATAATACCTTTTTAAATGGTACATTATTCATTACAATAAAAATATATAAACGTGTGTAATGTATAAGTCAATAATATGCATTTCAATTAATTACATTCGAGGTTTCTGAAAATATAATTTAGATGGAAGATAGAAAACATATTCTTATCCTTTTTGCGTTGTTATCATTATCATTGCACGTGCTTCCAATCGGTGTGTGACGTGGAGAGATAAGAAATCCAACATGGACTTAAAACGGTGCAGGTTACCAGCATGCAGCAGCCGCCATGCAGTAATATTTAACAATCCACTCTGTGAAACACGGCATCACAACGTCAACATTTCTCATCAACATGAAAAACGATACACGCTATAATAATGTCATCAATTCAAAATACAAAACGTTATAGCAAACATACTCTCACAAACTTTACAAATATCTAAAAAGGCACTTAATGGCATCCTGGTGCATCACTGAACATGTGTCTTCCTAACTTACCTTATCTTATCACCTATGTTTTGACATCCCATCATCAGTGGCATCTTGTCAAAACAACTGCTTTATCTTCACCTGTGTTATATTTTCTTAACGAATGTCCTTAATATGTCTGTCTCTTTTAGAGCTTCTCCGCCTATTGCAGCCCTCCTCCTGCCAGTTTGTCTGTCGTTCGTTGCGACAAACGCCTCAGTTTTTGCTGTTGTTTAAATCTTCAGTTAATATCACCGCTTCTTCTGGGAACTCCCCCAGCGGTGGTCCTCGCTGCCAATATAATTACACTCTGATGTATACATTAGTGCAACACAGAAATGTTCAGAGGCACACTGTCAATACGCATACCGATGTGCCAAGTCTATCTTTGCCTCTACAACTAGAGCTACTTCTTCAATTATTTTTAAAATCTGCTCTACCGCCTTCGAACAAAAATCTACCACCAAGCCACAGTTTCAAGCTTAAACACAAAATGTACCGCTAAACTACCATTTCACGTAAAAATGCACCAGAATTAAGTAGGAGAGACAATTTTCAGTTAAACTAACTTTGTGAAAACTGTTAGATGCATTATTTCTGTCAACGTATACATTAAATTTATTATTCATGTTAATAAAATGTACCATAATATTGATATTCCATATTGCAATTAGGTAGATATGTGAAGTTTCCCAGGCGCTGTCGACTGTAACAACTATCCACGTAAGCGGGGCAAGTTGTTACATCATTGTTCTTTCAGTTATTGTCAGCACACAACTCGCTGACTGAACCATCGGAACGAGCCGCCTGAACGTTGTTACAGTTGTAACAACTTGCCCCAATACAGTTGCAACAACTTGCCCCAACTACAATTTTTGTAGTTGAACGCACGTGGACCATAATCAATCCTGAATTGAAATTTTACTTTTACTTGGCATATTAAAAGTTTTTGATGGTTAAAAAGTAATTTCTCTCCACATCTCGTTAATTTCGTCGTCTTTAACTCCCGAATTTAGGACTGTGTGTCTACTGGTGGACTTCCAACCAACTACTGTCGATTGTCAGGGGCGGATCTACGCTTCTTGGCAAAGGGGGTCTCAGTCAGCCGGGGGGGACACGTGTGCCGGTCTACTTACACAGGGGTTAATATTAGCCGGCTGCTAATACTTGAGACTTTAAATTGACATTAGTTCCGACGAGTTTATACGTGTTCCTTTACCATAACATTTGCCACGGACAAGGAGGGGGGTCTATGACCCCCCTCCGTGGCCGTATGGGGTCTTAAGACCCTTGGATCCGCTGCTGATGGTATATCCATATGTGTGCTGCTTTCGTAAAACGCGTCTGTAACAATTTACCCTTGTATACCCTAAAATTGGCAATTATTTTGCTAGGAGGGGAACCACTTTCCATGCGCCCCCTCACGACCGCGGCTCAAGTCTTCATATATGTACGTACGCACCTTCTGGTAGGCGTTTAGAGTCCGCGCATCGTGCAGCATCTGAAGGACTTCTAGCTGGGTCCGCATGTCTCTGTACTCTACAGCTTCACGACCGTCCTGGAAAAAGAAGCACAGATTCGGTGACAGAATTTTTCACCCAAGTCTGGAATATTCACACAGTCGTCGTCGTGTGCTAGTGTAACAATCTACCTGTTGACAGACACGGTCGTGGATGGCGACGTCTGTTAGTAATGATCTCACTAAACGTCTGTTAGTAATGATCTCACTAAAGCCCGTGGCACAATAGCCGATTTTTCGTAGGGGGGGCTGCAGATTTTTCATCGGGGTTAAATATGACGGGCCATCAGCTCGCAGCACACTAGCCGATATTTTGTCACGACTACCACGCCTCTAGTGGCGAATTTGGAATTAAGCAAACATGGCGGCGCTCACACCACAAGTGGCGGCGATACGGTGAAGACAGAAGCTACCTTTGTTCGTCTTGATTATGCTACGGAGGATAAGGAAACGCAGAAAAGCAAACAAACAAAATTCTTCCGCCTATTGAAATCACCTAAAAATCCACAGTTATACTGTCAACATGTTCTACAGGCAAACTTGCCAAAGTGCCTGCTCAAATGCAGTTTTGTCAGATGATGATTTTTTTAAAAATTACACATCTAAAATTACTGTGCCCTACATTCGTAATGTATGTAGGACTCAGTAATTTTATATATGTGTAATTTTCAACAAAAAAAAATTATCTGACATAGCTGCATTTGAGCAAGGCACATTGGCAAGTTTGCTGGTGGAACATGTTGGCAATGTAACTGTGGATTTTTAGATGATTTCAATAGGCGGAAGGATTTTTGGCAATTTTTTCGCCACAAGGCACGCGTGCGTAGTCAATCATGCAGAAATTGGTGAAAATTGACGGGTATGGCACGTTCAGGCATTTTAATTGAGTTAGAAGTATGAGACTTTGACTAAACTCGATCAGCATGTCAGTGAGATGATGACAACGGCAGGTAAGAAGTTTCAGAATTTTTGATGGTCCCGTTTTCTTATAATCATGCAAAACGTTAACATGGTCGCCAGTGGGAAACGTAACAGTATAGGCTGAACCCATGATCCTATTTGTCATCGTGGCCGTGGCACTGGGGGCCGCCATGTTTACAATGACGTTTGTGCGCGTGACTGCAATCTCGCTTCCTACTGGTCGCTAATCGCGCGAACCCCGACAATTTGTCGGAGACTGCAGCATACCAGCCGACGAGGCTTGTCAGGACGTCCTGAGATCTAGCACTGTCAGATATTATCTGACAAGCCCCGATCTTGTCGGAATTCGCAGCACACTAACCGACTACTGAAGATTATTTGTCACCCGACGAAAAATCGGCTAGTGTGTGCTTAAATGTATCTTAGTAATGATCTCATTAAACGTCTCTTAGTAATGATCTCACTAAGCGTCTGTCAGTAATGATCTCACTAAACGTCAATGTTATATAACTATGTCATATAACTAGGATACTCAATAATTAGTGTATGTGATAAGCAGACCAGGCGTACATACAGTACTTGATCAATACCGCTGGCCATAATAGGTCATTTCTACCGACCACCAACCGTCTCTGCAACGCGCCCCAGAGGAATGTTTAGTTATCATCAAGGACAGAAAACATGTTAAGAAGAATGTCAACGTCTTCTTTGGTGGCTGGAGTCAGCACCCACCCCATGGAAGAGAGGGACATGCAGCTGGAGTCAGCACCCACCCCATGGAAGAGAGGGACATGCAGCTGGGGTCAGCACCCACCCCATGGAAGAGAGGGACATGCAGCTGGAGTCAGCACCCACCCCATGGAAGAGAGGGACATGAAGCTGGAGTCAGCACCCACCCCATGGAAGAGAGGGACATGCAGCTGGGGTCAGCACCCACCCCATGGAAGAGAGGGACATGCAGCTGGGGTCAGCACCCACCCCATGGAAGAGAGGGACATGCAGCTGCTAAGTCAAGGAAGAGACAAATGCAGAACAACAGCATGATGGCTACGGATGTGTCTGGCCGACCATCCTAGTCGACTCGGCCTCCCGTGGACAGAGACTGACCGGCCCCTACCTTGTCCACCTTGTGCTCCGTATCCTCGGCGCGTCGATCAAACAGCAGCTTGACCATGGGGCGACTGTGGTCAGCAGGCAGTGCGTAGGCGTAGTGGAGAGGGTAATGATTACACTGAATTCAGACAACGTCAACTAGTGTACACACATACAGGCATAGTGGAGAGTGTAACGGTCACACTGAAGTCACACAACACCAACTGGTATACATACATACGGGCGTAATGGAGAGGGTAACGGTCACACTGAAGTAACACAACACCAACTGGTATACATACATACGGGCGTAATGGAGAGGGTAACGGTTACACTGAAGTCATACAACACCAACTGGTATAGATACAATACTGTTTTTCCATCAGCTTCTTTCAATGCGCTCTAAATATTTTAGTTGTGTGTGTGTGTGCGTGCGTGCGTGCGTGCGTGCGTGCGTGCGTGCGTGCGTACTTGCGTGCGTGCGTGTGTGTGTGTGCGTTAAAACAATAATAATCGCTGCCTGTAACAACATCTCGACGACGTAACATGAATGGAGCGCCTTCGAACCACAGTGATTATGTTTAAACCAATGCTCCAATCACTTTCTCCACAGTGATGACATTTAACCCGATGCCCCAAATACGACAGAGAGCATGTTCTGGAGGTGACTATGAGGCGGAGATGATTGCGGGTGGCCGAGAGCGGGCTCGGGAGATGATTGCGGATAACATAGAGCAGACCAGGGAGATGATTGCGAGTAGCCGAGAGCGGGCTCGGGAGATGATTGCGGATAACATAGAGCAGACCCGGGAGATGATTGCGAGTAGCCGAGACCGGGCTCGGGAGATGATTGCGGGTGACAGAGAGCGGGTTCGGGAGATGATTGCGGGTGACAGAGAGCGGGCTCGGGAGATGATTGCGGGTGGCCGAGAGCGGGCTCGGGAGATGATTGCGGGTAGCCGAGAGCGGGTTCGGGAGATGATTGCGGGTGGCCGAGAGCGGGCTCGGGAGATGATTCCTGGTGGCCGAGAGCGGGCTCGGGAGATGATTGCGGGTAGCCGAGAGCGGGCTCGGGAGATGATTGCGGGAGGCCAAGAGCGGGCTCGGGAGATGATTGCGGGTAGCCGAGAGCGGGTTCGGGAGATGATTGCAGGTGGCCGAGAGCGGGCTCGGGAGATGATTGCGGGTAGCCGAGAGCGGGCTCGGGAGATGATTGCGGGTAGCCGAGAGCGGGCTCGGGAGATGATTGCGGGTGGCCGAGAGCGGGCTCGGGAGATGATTGCGGGTGGCCGAGAGCGGGATCGGGAGATGATTGCGGGTGACAGAGAGCAGGGTTGGGAGATGGCTACTGGTGACAGAGAGCGGACTCGGGAGATGATTGCGGGTGACAGAGAGCGGGCTCGGGAGATTATTGCGGGTAGCCGAGTGTGGGTGTGGGTGATGACAATAGGGGTGTGGGTGACTCACGTTGTCGGGAATAGCCTTTAGCGCGGGTCTCTCCGTGATAAGAGCGTCGACCACCGACGGCTGGTTGAAGACGATGGCGCGAGTCAGTGCTGTGTAGCCGTTCTGAGACAGAATGTGTTGGTATGAGGACAATAGTCACAGCAGTTGTTTTAACACATTCACCATCGGCAGTGACACTGACAGTACACAACCGGTGTCTTACGTTTGGGGCCTACCACGTTATGTGTTAAATCTATGAAGATCAATGCAGTTTAGGTTGAAACGACTATTACGACTCAGTAATCACCAATAGGTTATTAGATTGGCTAAAATTACTGTAAAATAATAACTCAGCGTTGAAAATTAGTTGCCACCCCACTGAACATGTCTGTGTACCTTGTCGCGGTAGTTGGCTCTATTGAGTTGTTTCACCGTCTTTACATCGCCCATTGAAGCCGCCTCGAACAACTTCACCGCCGTCTCCTGCAACGGAATTGTTCCCACAGCTTATCATGCACGTACGCACGTACGCACGTACGCATGTACGCACTCGTGTGCATTTGTCTGCTTTTCATTACACAACACACTAACAATTCCTGTATAATGGACTCCGCTTAACAGAGTCGCAGATAACGGAGTCAACTACTCAGTAGAATAAATAGGCTTGGGTAGAAACATTCTACATTTCGATGTATTAAGTGCCGCTTAAGTGAATCAACCGCTTAACTGAATCAAGTTGCTCTGGCCCGAAGTGATTCTATTAAGCGGAGTCCGCTGTAACAAGTTAGTCATAATATGTAAACACACCCACTACTTTTTCGTTGATTTATCTCCCGTCGGTTTTGAGTTTTCAATCATTACGTTAGTTGGTTCGACTTCAGACACAGCCAGATCACAGACAACGAGTTTTTGACGATGGAAAATGATGCCATAATAATGACGAGGGGTGGGACAGCAAGTGGGAGGTTGGCTGTAACAATTGGTGGGATGTGGGAATGGCGGGAGGTGGGCGGTTGGCCATAACAATTGGTGGGAGGTGGGAAGTTGGTCATAAAATTGACGGAAGGTGGGAGGTTGGCCATAATAATTGGCGGGAGATGGGAGGTTGGCCATAACAGTTGACAGAAGGTGGGATGTTGGCCATAACAATTGGTGGGAGATGGGAGGTTGGCCATAACAATTGACAGGAGGTGGGAGGTTGGCCATAACAATTGGCGGGAGGTTGGCCATAACAATTGGCAGGAGGTGGGAATTTGGCCATAAAAATTGGCGGGAGGTGTGAGGTTGGCCATAACAATTGGCAGGAGGTGGGAGGTTGGCCATAACAATTGGCGGGAGGTGGGAGGTTGGCCATAACAATTGGCAGGAGGTGGGAGGTTGGCTATAACAATTGGCAGGAGGTGGGAGGTTGGCTATAACAATTGGCAGGAGGTGGGAGGTTGGCCATAACAATTGGCGGGAGGTGGGAGGTTGGCCATAACAATTAGTGGGAGGTGGACTCTCAACAACGGTGGGAGATGGCAGGTTGGCTCCGCAAACAGGAGGGAGTTGAGAGGTTAGCCTCTAAAACAGGTGGGAGATGAGAAGTTGAGACTCTTGCCTCAGATGCTTTGCCTCTCACATATGTCACCATGATGTCATGGTAGGAAACTTCAGTCAAGTCCAAATGGATCGGCATCGGTCACTACACTCACCTCCACTGTCTTCAGATTGTGTGTCACTTGTGTATTGGGATGTCCAGTTGTGGCCTCTAGAGCCAGGTCCAGCAGACGATGACCGTCCTGTAGATAATGTACAACAGTGGTAATGGCTTCAGTTGCTAGATATGTCGTTGTTTTAGAGGCTGGCTCAGTTTTCTTGCTTTATATGATGTTACTGTTAGAGCCAGCAGAATGTGTTAACACAAATCATTTATATCATAATATGTTTTGAATAAGTTATTTAATTTGTTTTTTTTAATATTATTTTGTAAATGTGGCCAAAAAACCTAAAAATATGTCGTATGTGGTGGCAATGTAAATTATACTTTACAACTAATGTGTTTGTGCATTATAACAAGGATATCTATACAAATGTAATTGCTATAACGCGTGGTCTCTCTTTCTGAACGCGATCAGACATGATGTGCTATCAATTATCCTGGTGACACTAACCTTGTCTTTGATGTCAAACAATTCATTACCCTGGAAGTTAACGAGCATCTGAACGACGAAGTGCATACTCGCGTTATCGCAGAGGTACTGAAACACACAAAGAGCGCAGGGACGACCAGTGAGGGATCTGAAGCAAACGGTGGCTAAATGTGTGTGGGAAGAGAAAGCGGCCGAATACCACCGGATGAAGAAACAAACCGTGAAGTGGACATAGGGGAGAGTTGCCGGGATTGGACCAGTTCCTCGATCAGACCAGTGCTGTATATTCCATATTACTGTATACCGTGACATCCTCTATCGATTATGTCATTCATCAGTGGCATTTCGGATGACATGGTAAATGTCGACGAAATAGCAGTATTTTTTTTATTTATCACCAAAAGTAGGTTTTCTATGTCCCCGACATAATAACCAGGCCGTGATCAGTTATCAGTACAGCACCCTAGGTCATACTTACAATCGAAAATGTGTGTCCATCAAGAGTATAGGAGCCCAACGTATGTGGCGATAATAAGAATTTTAAAGTGGATGTCGTCTGCTTGTGATGACAATGCAATATTTTTAACACGTGAAATTCCACGATTGGATCACTGCAGTTGCCACAATTGGACCAGTGACCCACATAAGGGTATGCCATCATTAGATGTGTGTAATTATTCTAACATAGTTTATTGATTACCAGAAAGTAGTATTAGACAAGGGAGCAATTATAATAATGCAAATAAATGAAGTTGCTAAGTGGTCCAATCGAGGGAACTTGTAACATAACACATTTGGTCACACGTAAAAATACATTGTTTCGGACTACCAAAGACTTTATTTGGGTTTACATCAATTTAGTGCCAATGGTCATATATAAACGGAAGATGATGAAAATACAACTGACAAATGGTGGACCTCCGGGGGCAAAGGCTGGATGTCCAATTAGGGGTTTGTTACTTGGTTGTGACATTTCGTAGATTTTGTTAAACCAACGAAGGAGGAGACTGTTGTGCTCATACTCGATAGCCACGTGATCCACACAAAGAATTTGGCTGCAACTGATATAGCTCGGGAAGCTGGAGTGGCCACGGTCTCATTTCCGCCACACACGACTCACCGATTCCATCCTTTGGGTGGACCGTTTGGGAAATACTATGATGATACATTGAGGATGTGGATGAGAGAACATGTAGGCAGACCAGTGACAACATGGCACGTCGCCGAAATTCTTAACGTGGTGTACAGAAAAGCGGCATCCGTTCAGAATGCTGTTAGTGGCTTCAGGAATGTGGTCGATGACCATATATGTATTCCAAGACTTCGCTGATGCTACGGTAACTAATGTAATCATGGAAGCTGCACAATAGCACAACCCTACGCTACCTCCGACCCCAACTGTTGTAGTACCAGCATTGACAGCTGTTGCCATGGTGACTGCACAAGAGCACAACCATACGCCACCTCTGACCCCAGCTGTTGCAGCTCCAGCACCGACAGCTGTTGCCATGGTGACTGCACAAGAGCACAACCATACGCCACCTCTGACACCAGTTTTTGCAGCTCCAGCACTGACAGATGTTTCCATGGAAGCTGCACCAGAGTTATGCCCACCGAAGAAAGAAACTAGCTAAACAAAGCAGTCGGACCGGAGATAGCTACACCTACTAGGCCTACTAGGCCTAGTCGATTGCAGCTCATCAAGAACATCGATGGCTGCAGAACTGGTCAATGGTGCATTGTTTTGTACGATGGTACAATCTACCCAGGCATAATGCGACGAGTCATGGATGTGACTGTGG